>KZ108410.1:9470-29220 GCA_002116355.1 Dothistroma pini CBS 116487
GGGGCCATCCAGAAGACGGAGCCTTGCATGCTGTTTGTAATGTCGTTGTTGTAGGGGTTGGCGCTGCGTTTGGAAATTCCGAAATCGGATATTTTGCACGTTCCGTCCAGGTCTAGGAGAATGTTGTCTGCTTTCAGGTCGCGGTGGAGGATGCCTTCGCTGTGGAGGTATGCTAGACCGCAGAGAGTTTGGCGTGTCAAGGAGCTGACCACGGGTTCCTCGAAACGGCCGTGTTTGCGAAGACAGGAGCCTACGCTGCCACCGGAGATGTACTCGAGAAAGATGGAGATGCTGTATTCTTTGCGTTCGCATCCCAAGTATTGGACGATGTTGACGTGGTCGAGGTGTTGCATAGTGTCAATTTCGAGATCGAGGGCTTTGACCATTTCGCGGATCTTAGCTGGGTCGGTGTTGGCTGCTTTGGGGTTGACTTCGACTTGTTTGACAGCGAGCAGTTCACCTGTCGTGGTGTTCATGCCAAGATAGACACGACCGAAAGTACCCTTGCCAATCAATTGACCTCGCATCCATCTGAACGTTGGTTGGCGTTCCGGTTTGATGTGCTGCACGTTGCCGACTGGGATGGTGTCCTGTGGGATGGTATCCAGGTTCGTGATAAGACGACTCCCGCGCTGAGGCTTGACTTGCTCGATCTTCGCGCCGAACATCTTCGTACTCTTGCGACGCACGATACCCGCGTTGTCATTCTTCAACGTGCTAATCCTATTGTTCGGCAGAGGAGTGTGCACAGGCAGTCCTGGTGTGGGCACGCCGACAGTGCTGTGGTGCCGGCTCGAAAAGGTCGAAGATGACAGTGACGGGTGATGCGATGGTCCACCCAGGTGGGAGTAGTTGTTCTTGACCACGTCGCGAATTGATTTTGTTCGACCCAAGCCTCCAGACTTGCGGATACTACGCTCGGCTACAGTCCCGGCCTTGAGTGTTGACTCTTCACTGCCAAGTATGCTCATGTTTTCGACGCTTGATGCCGGTGTTGTGGTTCGGCTGATGTTCACGCTCAGCTCAGAAGACGAAGGCTTCGAGTTCAGTGTCAACTTGTCGGTTGACTTGTCGCTTGTGAGTGGACTGTTCTCAACGCCCTCTTCGCCTTCGCCCATTGGTTGATCTAGATCCACGTTCGGGAAGAAGTTGTCTAGCCTCTCGGCGATATCCTCAACAGGCGGACGGAATTCGCCTGCAAAGCTGTCTCGACGATTGACGCCGAACGGCGCAGGATAGTCGGAGGAGTCTGTCGACCAAGGTCCTGGAGATGAAGCCGACTGAGGATCGAAAGATCCACTAATGGTTTCGATGTCGCTCAAACCACCACCTGTAAGCTTGTCCAGAGGTGGGTTCTTTGGAGACTCGAACTTGACATTAGGTCGCGATGTCTTGAGCTTCAGCTCTGGTCTATTGGGCGAACGACCTGGAGATTCAGTGCCGGTCACACCGAGGATCTTCTTCGCCTTTCGCTGCGAGGGCGTCTCCGATGCCTTCAACTTCTCCTTCTGCTTCGCCAGTGGTATCGCGAATAAACCATCATCAGAATCGTCTTCATCAGAGTCGAATGCGTCAATGTTTGGAGATGGCGCAAAATCGGGTTCATGCTCAGGCACATCGAATTGTGGGCCACGCTTGCTGACCATCCTACTCAATGAGGCCGGAGGCGGTGGTGACGAGCTTGGACTGAGGCCAGGACTGTGCGACCGGCCTTGAGCTTGAAGTTTCGCGACCATTGGGTTGGATGGAAGACGGATAGACAGCTGAGACCGCTGACTAGCCTTGAGGGTGTCTTCGTCATCTTCCTCTTCCTCTTCGCTATAAGCTGGGACGTTGAATACCTGGCCGCCCTTTGACCGAGTAGTGTACGGACTTCGTGGGGCTCCATTGCCCGGACTCGACCGACCACCAGCTGCAGTGCGATTGAAGTTGATGCCAGCCAATGCTCGTTGATGACCCTCCTCACCAGCGAGAAGATCCGGAGCAGTCGTCGATTGCTGCAGCGAAGAAGGCACCAATCGCACGCCACCGGCGGGAGCGCTGTTCGGTGCAGCAATCGCGCTGGCAGCTTTCCCCGCGCCAGCCAACGCAGCGCCAATACCCCTACTGGACGGCCGCTTGCCCTCTTCTTCTGGTAGCGAGCCACTTGAGATCCTCTTCCATGGCTCCTCCTTGCGAGTACTCCAGCTCGTGCGTGTGGTTGGGCCTTGCTTCTTCGTGAGACTGTTAGCTTTGACCAGAGTCGACGTTGGCTCCGGCACAGGTGGTGCTCTGCGCATGGGCTGAAAGCTGTCGGTCTTCCTTTCGTCATTATTGGATTCGGAGAAGGGCGGCCGGTTGCCAAATTGCCTCTCCAGGTCGTAAGGAGAATGCCGTGGGCTGTCGAAATTGTGCACACGCTTCCCGTTCGCATCTAGCAGTGTCATAGACTCGCGCTTGGCCTTGTAGAACTGCTGCTTACGTTCTGTGTCTCGTCTGTGTTGCTCAGCTCGGGCTGCCAGGAGAGCTTGCTGCTGCTCATAAGGTAACTTCTGGAAATCCTGCTGCAGCATACCCTCTTGGAGGACTGCTTGAACTTCAGGCTGTCTGGCGTCCCCGTCCTTGGGCAGATTGAGTAGCTGAGCGGCCTTCTCTGGCACCAAGGTAGTGCCATCAGATCTCATAGTCGAAGGAGATCCAAAATCTTGATCTTGCAGCCGCCTCCGTGTGCCTTCGTCGATAGTGGTCGCGCCGAATGATGCTTTGGAGAACGGGGAGGTTGGAAGAACGGACAAGCCAAGCCCAGCACTCTCCGGCGGCTGTGGCATGTCCCCTGGTACTCGAACAAAGAGCTTGAGATCACCGGTAGGGCTGGCCAATCTCGATCGCACATTCATCAGCATATCGTCGGTCAGACCTTCCTCGTGCTCAATCTTGCCCGGCGCCGTGATGTGAATAGACAGATCCGGGGTCTCAGGCACACCGAGGTTGAAGCAAATCACAGTCTTGAGCTGATCGGCTGTTTCGACCTCCGTAATGTCGATAAGACGATAATTCCAACCATCTGGTGTCACGAAGATGTATTTCTTATCGCCCTCTCGTGCTTGCGGTCGTCCTCGAGGATTGACAGAAACAATGTCGCTGGAACCGACGCTCAAGTGCTGTTCTTTTCTGGAGATCGGCCTCTCGTTCAGTGAAATGTCTGATGTAGCAGGTCCGCTTTTTCCACCATATGGATGACGCATAAGGCCAGGACTGACTGGCCCATGCTCTTCGTCCGGCGATGGATGATCGTCTTTCCTGCGATGCCGTCTGAACTTCTCCCATAACCCTTTGTGCTCTTTCGCGCTCGCGGGAGTATCTCGGCTGCTTCCTCGCATGCTGCTGTCCGTAGGTGGAGGCCTTGAACCATCATGACCATTCCTCCTCTCACCCGCATTGTCTTCTCCTGCATTCTTGGTCACGTCGTTCTCGCTATTTGATGCAAGACCAGCGTAGAATCTACTGCCATTCGAGCTGAGGTGTTGCGGGAAGTTCGTGTCTGAACTTGGTCCACGAAAATGACTTGAGCCGCTGGGGAAGCGAGTGTGGCCAGCATTGGAGCTTGGCCGAGCGTTCACGGGTCCTGGGCTCTGCTGTGGACTCGCTCGGAATGATGTGCTCGGGTCGCCAGTGCTGCCGCTAGGCGAGGCATGCCTTCGCACATCGTTCAGATTGCGAAGGGCTGAGCGCGAGTACTCAGCTCTGTCCGTATCCATCAGCGCGTTCGTGAAAGAGTCCAATGTGACTGATCGACTGCCAGGAACCTTGGTTGGATTTGTGGGTATAGGCAGCGCGTTTCCAGGCGAGCTGTCTCCTCCATCCGCTGTGTTTGGAGTCGAGCCAAAGGCATCATTTCTTGTAAGATTAGGCGAGCTTTCCATGCCACCAGCATCGGTGCCTGCACTCTTTGTGTACTGGTTGGAATCACGCCTAGTAGTGCTGTGCAGCGGGAGACTGGTAGTACTGCTTGTTGCTGCTGTGGAAGGTGTCGCTGCACCACCATTCTTGACCACATCTCGAACCAGTTTACGCAGCCTTCGCCCCTCCTCACGCTCCTTGTTCTGATCCCATACCACACCATTAGCAGTGCACATTCTGGCGACCTGCGGAAGTAGTGTCTGAGGCACGAATCCGATGTTGCGATTCCGATCTCGCCCACCAATATCCAGGAACTGCGTGCCATGCACATTCAACTGCTGGAACGCCGACTGCCACTCTTTGGAGAATGCATGCGCAGCCAACCAGATCTGAACTCTCTCTGCCGGCCAATTCTGATCGTGTGGTGAGGCCGGAGTGTCGCCAGAGGATGAGTGATCACGGTTCGGGGCAGAATCGTTGTTCTGAGTGAGATGCTGGCTGAAAGCTCCTCGGCTCGCATCTGCCGGCGAAGTATGTTGTTCCGTCTCTTTCGCAGGCAGAATCAGCGTTCGCTGTCTGCCTGTGGTTGGCGTAGGTGGTGGCATGGCATTCTGCTGCGGAGCCACAGACTGCGATTGGACTGGGATCTGCTGCTGCTGAAATGGCATGCTGCTGTGGTTGTGGCTCTGATTGTGGTTGTACCATGTTCCCGCATCTTGCTGTCTGTACGTAGGATCGTTCCCATAATGCTGCCAAACATCGTTTGTAGACGTAAAGTCCTGTGAAGCGCCTCTGTAGTAGCTTTGATGCGTAGCATGCGCCGCCGGCCGTGAAGGCGTAGAGCTGGGAGTATGCAGAGGAGGAATGCCCACTCCTGGGCCAAAGCTTCCTCCGTCTGGTATGTAGGTTGCTGAAGTCAAAGGAGCATTATCATTCAGCGGTGGCAGATTCGCGTACTCAAAGTAGAGACTGGGGTCGTACGCTCGTGGTTCTCGCGCTTGGTTTTGCGGTGGAGGCGGGGGATAGGCAGCTTGCTGGGCACGATTCCAGTACGTATTTGGCTGCGCTGGCGGCGGAGGGACGAAGGGCGCATGCTGCTGGGTCGCGCTCATGGGCAGTCTTGGAGGCGGCGGTGGGAACGCCATGCCGGGCTGAGGCTGTGGCTGCGCTTGCTGTAGTGGTGGCGGCGGAGGGATGTAGCCCTGGCCTGCGCGCTGCGACTCCGAGACATGGCGAGCGGCAGGCGCAGCCCATTGAGACTGTTGCATCGTAGCTCCAGGCGTAGACGGCGTGGCCCGTCCTTAGTTCATGCTCTGGTCAGCATAAGTATGCGCTCGCGGCCGCGGCGAGGTGGAGGACGGAGGAGGCGATGTAATGGATGGATAGGGTGAGTCGGAAGCCCCTTGAGGGCGCAATGGCGAAGTCGCGTGGGCAGTCAAGGTGTTGGTAGCGGGAATGTCGTGCAGGACGAGACCGCCGTTGCCAGGTAGCGGTACGGCCAAGTGGTGCGCACCACGAAGATGCGCCCGTGTCGATGGGTGAGATTCGTGGGACGCGGGTCTGTTGCTGCTAGATCTCTGGCGGGCCGGCACCATAGAGTGATCCTTGGTCTAGCACGCAGGCAGAAGTCGGTAGTGCTATATCTGCTCGGCTCACGTCATGTCGTCGGTCGTTATCGATTCGTGTAGACTGGGCGCTATGCTGTGTCTGGCGATATTCCACTGCTGTGCCAATACTCCCACCAACCAGCTCTTCGTCCAGGCCACGATCTCGTTCTAGCTCTTCCACCCGTCGCGCCGTCGATAAGATATACTTCTATCCTGGCCTGGCCGCCGCTCCAGACGAAGGCGGGTGGAAGTGGAAGCGGAAGCTGAAGCTGAAGCTGAAGCTGCTTCCGCACCAACAGGACAAGCGCTACAGTAGCAGTTGTTCCCGTGCAAGACGCAACTTATCAAAGACAACAAAGACGAGCATTCACGCCATCGAGATTGGGTACACTGCGTTTGCAATGCTGCACCAACACTCAGGACACGCCGCACAATGGACGACAGGAGATTGTTGATGGCTTCAGCCTTCAAAGCCGTCGACGGCTTCGCGTCGCCAGGCGTGTTTCAGTCTTCTTGCACGCCTCACGCCCGTCTCAAGTCTCGCTGCTGCGCGACGGCAACGGCGACGGCTGCATGTCCAACATGTCGTGGTCTCGACTCTCGCGACACTACTGCATCCGCTCGGACCAACCACTGCGCACTTCATGAAGGGCGGCCTCGTTGCCAGCAGCGCTTCTTCCTCCTCTCACGCGGCCATCGTGAGTACCATCCGCCTCAAACACTCATTGGCCGACGCCCTTGCCGAGCGACGATGATCGGCAGGCATCCACGTGTTGGATCGGCAGGCATCCGTCCCTTTCGTCACCTACCGACGACAATACTTCTCACGAGAGGCCAACACTTGGTATCCATCACCATAACATTGTCTAAGAGGCTGTCTACTGTGGTTGTGGAAGGTCAATGGTGCCTACATCACGAGACCCCTTGTCCTGGACCATCGTGAGTCGATTATGTCCCGAAATGCCACGCTCACAGCACATACCTCCTATTATCACTTGACTGTCAAGCTTCTGCAGGCAATAAGGCGCACCGCGCTGAGCGCATACTGACATCAGGTCTCGTTGCTATCGCGCAAGTGAATGGTCGATAGTGGGCTCCGATCATGCCATGCCCTCTCTGCTAGATGCGAAGCTGGCTTCTTCGCTTCATAAGAAGGCAAGCGTGTCCAGCCATATTGGATCGAGTCACGATCGTGACACAAGTCGAAGCATCGATTGCATGTTGCTCTTCACGTACCGACACATCTAGATAGTTGTAACACGATTGCGACCAGTCGGAGGTCGTGTTTTTGTTGGCTCTACTGGTCATTCCTCTCCAGACGTTGGGCGAATGCAACTCGATTGGGAGATCATTATGCTGCAAAGAACGGTTATCAATTTGCTGGAAATTGCATGCACAACAAGTAGACTGAACGTCGCTGACCTCCTCTTCGCCTCCGAAGACCGGCGTGTATCGACCGTCAGAGGACAAGGCCAGCCACTTTCAGCGAATGGCTGTCGCTGCGGCGATCGAGTCGACGATCGTTCTGTCGAAAGACTCTCGAAGCAACTACTTTGCCCTGGCCAGCAATTAGTCGTTCGAGCAGATGTCACAGCGATGCCCCAACAGCTTAATCCTGGGTAAAGGTTTTATCGATGGGTACAGATGGCAGATCAACGAGAGTGTGTTCGCCAACATCGTACAGTCTCCAGCAAACCGTGTGGAAGGCCTCCTCTTCTCTGTACAGGTCAAAGATCAGAGCAGACTCGACATATATAAAGGCGTCTCGCGTGGCTACTACAAGAAACGAGTGGTCCCAATCCAACTGTCTCAATGCAACAAGGATCGTGGAGAACATGATACGTTGCTCGACAGCTGGAGAAGGGCGAAGCTGTACCAAGCACGGCCAAAGCCATGAGCGTGGATGCTCTGGTTTATATTAGCTTAGCATACGTGAGATGATGGCCATATCAGGGCGGGGTATGCTGAGCGTATGGTTCATGCAATCGCAGACGCAATGGCATTGAGCATGTCGCAAGCATACGTGCGGAAGTTCATCAGACCTCGCATCACAGCCAAGCCACCGAGGACGATGGCTGGACTTCTGCTCCGTTGTTTGGTGTTTCTTGCGACATTGCCATTGCCAGTGGGCGAGGAGCGTGTTGTATGATATCGGGCATATCTCAAGAATACTAGGGATCGTGGTGATGAGATGGCTTTGGTAGCGCCGAGAAAATGCATATTGATCGTGAACGATGCAGGAAGAATGTCAGTGAACGATTGGAAAGACATGTCGATAACCGATGTGATTAGTCAGCGGAAAGAGCAGGGATTAGAGACGTCCTTTCCCAAATGCATGGCTACAGCTCTACGTCTTTGGATATCCGACCATCGAATGTGTTGATGACACCAATTGCCCCTCTAGATGACGACCAGTGAAAGCCTTCGTTCTATCTATACCATGCCGGTTAAGCTATTGTCCTGGCATCACCCGAGGACTATTCGGACATTTTACCTATAGCTTGGCCATTCGTATCGAGCTGTGTCTCGATCACGTCCTATATTGGTCGATTACTGCCTCTCCAAGACTCGAACAAGCCACACACGGTACAGTCATCAACCCATTTCTCCTCAACACTCTCGCATGTCAATCCACAATCCTCACGATCTGCTCGTGCACGGACATAACCACCGCCTGCCGTTCCCAAGCCTCTGTAGAACGTTGTCGATTTCTTAAGCTCCATGCACCCGCCCAGAGCGCGATACATAGCAAAAGTCTGGCTTGTCAGGTCTTTCACTTGACTGGTGAAATGAGTCTGACCAGAGTCCGCGAGGATCGATGAGGTTCAGCTCATAGACGGAGTAAGGAGGGTTGAGTGTTGGCCGTTGGACTTGGAGGATTCATTGAAGGTGGCAAACTCGGGAGAAGTCTACGGTTCTCAGTCTGGTCTTGTCGTTTGTCGTGACCGAAGTTGTGTCGAGGTAGAAGTGCGTTAAGGACCAGTAGCGTGGGCAGGCGGCTCCATACAAGTCTCTAATTTCCAAGTAGATTTGATAATTCGCCAAAAGTAGGTTTGGAAAGTGCGGACGGGCAAGACGTAGGTCTACAGAATCGTGTTGTTGTATGCTGACAGCGTGTTCATATATCATGTTGCGGAGTTCCGGGGGTAAATTCAACTGGCTCGCTGCCATGCTGGTTGATTCGGGATATTTTCCGTGAACACGCTTAGTTGGTATCTTGTCGGCTTCGAGGATGGAAAACTATTCTCGTTGTTGAGGCCGAGCTGGATGCACTGGGTGTTGCTGAAAGGCTGACCGTACGAACGTCGCTGACATGGGGATATGAGCTGTTGATCCGAGACCTTGTCCCTGGTAAAAGCTCCCGACAGGCGCATCGAAACTGTCGGCCAACCAGATATACCACGTCTCAAGTTATTGAGATCCAGCACTGTCTTAATCTTCGACAATAAGCAGTGGAGCCCCTCGGAATCTGGCCAAATGCCCCAGCACCGACATGATATCCTCGTGCCTTGTGCATACTCTACTTGCACCGACTCTCGACAGTCTTTCTAGCCTTTCTCTGGCCTTCTCGATCGAGGTCCGATAATCCATGCCAGTTCGCGATCCCGGCTCACGGTCTTGAAGCTGCTTGTTACGCCAGACAACGGCATGAGTATCACAACGATGCATCACTGGATCCGAACATTTCTTGGTGACTCTCCAGCCACCGAGCTCTGCCGTCATTTCGAATGTTGCGCGGAGTTGATCTCTCGCATTGGATCTTCGCGCAAGTAGTCGTAGACGCTGGATGTCGTTGAAGTATGGTTGAGATTCGAGGGCCATGACAGCAGCTTTGTCCCTCGCTGAATCCAGAGACTCCGTCACGTCAATGACAAATTGATTGGGTCGCCTTCCAGTACTGCTGGCAGGCTGAAACATACATCTGCATGGTCTCGGCCCTGATCTGGCAGCATGTCAAGGTGAGGTTAACCTTAGGTGGCCGGGCTGATCGCAGGTCGACTGGGCTCTCATGGTCGCTACCGGTGAGGTAGAAGCTGTGAATCATGTTGCGAATCTCTGCCGACATGTCGAGAATGCGGGGAGGTGCCATCTTGCCAAGTGTGGTAATGCTCTGGATGTGATCGCATAATGTGAAGTGAGAGCGAGCTCGTTAAAAACTTTTCAGCGGTCGTCTTGAGGACGCTTGAAACACCGACCACTTGAAACATTGACCATCTTCAAGCCATAGATCCACCCGGGTCTGGCTCGAGAGAGGATCTTGCTACACAAGATGCAGCTCGATCTTGAGATCACGCGCAGCTTGGCAGTCGATACCGTCCACTCAGAATGCTTTCGTAGACTTCAGATTCGGTCTGCGGCTCTCGCTGTTCGAGCACTCGTAGCCGCCGGTCGAAGTCGTCTAGCGTATTGACAAGTCGTTGTACGGCTGCCTCGTTGGCAGCAGCGACCTCGAGCACACGTTGCATACCTCTGTCTGACCTGTAGAGTGTAAGCTGTTGATCGTAAGTTGTTGGCCTGATTGGCCGTACTCGGCTTTCTTCGATCGCCTCCGGCCCGTTGTCAACGGCTGGATGTCTGCTGACGGAGGAGCTTGAGTAGGCGACGAGCTGCTAACAGGGTTCATGCTTGATGTGTCGCTTTGTTGTGCTGTCGAGGGTCTGGCATCTTGCGCAGGGAGGTATTGGGTGCTGTAGCTGTACGAAGACATGACTTGCGGAGTCTGTGCCGGTTCTCGATCCATACTCAGTGCCTTCAGCCGCTGCTCCGATCGTCGCACTGAGATAGCCCTAGCTTGAGCGCCGCTGAGCGAGGACAGTCGATGGCCGGACGTGCTGTTCATGCTTACGCCGTCTGAGGGTTCATAGACCGATCGAGTTCGCGGACCCGACAGAGAAGACGTTGCGCAGCAAGTTATTGAACTCGAAGTCTCGTGGTCGACATAGGGGAGACAAGCAATACCTTATGACAACCAGAACTAGGGCATCATGCAGGTCATCAGGGCGAAGGAGTCACGGCTGAGCGGCACGAGCATAGACTCGGGAGAGTAACAGAGAGGAGGGTGAGCCGTGCCGTGTGACCAGAGACTGTCTTACAATCGGGGCGTCCGGGCACGGCTCTTGTCATTGAATGCCGCGACCCACTACCGTACTGTGGTTCACATGGGCTCAGGGATGTCCATGCTATGTGCCTTGCGCGCCGTGTCCTTGCGCCACGCTACCCAATTGGGCTCACAGTCCACCAACAGGTCAAGCTATTAGGCAGACGTCGTGATTTTGCATACGCTGGCACGCTTTTCCTCGGTTTTAGCATGTGATGTGTTCGGAGCCAGCCTCGGCATGCTCGGCCGTAGGTCAGACCATGTCGCGCGCCCTTATTCGGCCAGTGCGTTCATTTAGAAAGGCGTGCATGCAACCAGGTTGTTTCTGAGGCGTTCGAAGGCGGCTGTGATTGGGTGTAATATATGTCTTGGAGGATCTGGTTGATTTTAGCTCATTCACCGAGCGGCGGCGCCGCCCTCCCCGAACGCTAGGACTGCTGCGCTACGGCGACGCTAGGCGTGGTCGGCATACCGATGCTAAGGACTTGGTTCCACGCTCGACAGGTCGATCATCGCCGTAAACTGCATACAACAGCGGTCGCGTTTTGCATGTCAGCATCGCGGACGCTCTAACTTGATTTGGAGCATCTTCCGAGATGTGTTTAGAATGCAAATCTCACGGTCTCAAAGCATGGCCGGCGTCACAAGCCACATTGATCTTGGCCATGCAAGCAATTCCTGTCCTCTGTCATCGAGGTCGAACAACACAGTACGTATGGAGGCTAAGACTCGTATGTGCATGCGTAGCTGGCCAGGCAGGAAGTCTGTAGGCGACCGACTATCTAACTGCCGCAGATGGGAACGCCATTCCAAACTTGGCGATTTCGTGGAGAGGCCAATGTTGGTAAGCCCATGATATCGCTCAAGTTAGCAAGCCATCCCGGTTGTGGGTATTCATGCTTCGTATTCCTCTTCTGAGCCCCGCCCGGACCACACCCACTTCGCGCCCCACTCAAACACTTCTGGCGGGAGCAACCAAAAAGCAAGTGTGTTGTAGCAAGCTGATGCCAGAACAAGCATGAAGACAATCGTGAAGCGAACCACAGCTGCGCGGCTTGGCACCTGCCTCTGCAACTATGTGATAACCACAGCCGGAAGGACCAAGTGAGGGAGGATCCGTTGGGGCTGCCAGCCGGTGATGAGGAGCGCCTGGCTGAAACACGCTGTATTCACTCGAGATGCACTCACCACAGATCGAGCTTTGACGCTCCCTAGCTGGACCATGATGCCGAACATGTCGACGTTGGCTCGAAGGGTCTTGTTCTTGACCTCAGCCTACCACCAAGAGGTGCAACTTACATTCTGGTCTGGAAGTGGTGTCAACAAATGCGCTGCCACATCTTCGAGCGGAACACCGTCGACCTTGGAGGCCCGTATATACGAGCCACCGTCATGTGCTCCCTCCTGTATCCAGCTCTTTGGAATGTCAAGTCTCTTGGAAGTGGCCTATCGAGCGGCTGCTGGTTCAGGCGTGTGTTTGATCGTGTTCGACAGCGCACGACCGTAGTAGCCGGCCTTCGAAATGCGGACAGAAACGGTGGGGAATGAGCAGGCTACTATTATAGAGTAGGAGGTACCTTGGCGTTTCAATCGAACGTCCATAGCATGATGTATCGAACATTGAAGACGACGCGATGTTGTTGGAGACTTGGTAACACGACGCGGGTCTTGTCAGAGCTCAGACCAGCACACTGCACGATACCTGACTAGGAGCCAAACGGAACGATGAGGGCCTGAACCGCTTGGTCAGTGATCAGTGATCAGTGATCAGTAATCACCTCATCGAAATTGTCCTCCGCACCCATTGTTACACTGTCATCCTCTTCGCCCAACGTCACAGCTGCTCCCACGGTTCAGACACAACGAACACGACGATCTCCGTAGCTCAAAATGCTGCAAGGCATGCTGTAGCACAGTAGCACTGCGACACCGCCGTCGGCACGCGCTCCCCTCGTGACCGATCGACCCAGTCGCTCGGATAAGGTCACACGGCGCGTTGGCTTGCACACACTGCGCCGTACGGTACGGTACGTGCGATGCTACCATTCCACCATCACCAGCATCTGATACGTGTAGCCACCGGCACAGCAGTTTGCAGATGTAGTGAAAACGCGCTAGCTAGAAGTGGATATGCCTGCCAAAAGCGAGAGTCCAATGTAAATCACCCGGCTTATAGTTGCTGCAAAAATACGAAGCTTGCTAGCTCGACTTAGACGAGCTTTACGGACAGTCTAGTAGTCTTTTCGATCCTTAATATTGCGTTCTTAAAAAAGGGCTACCGCGGTTTAGTAGGAAATTCCGTTTTCACTACATCTGTAAACTGCTTGCCGGTATTGGCATGATCCTTGCATTGACAGCATGCACGGCACAAGTGGGGTCTTGAACATGCGTTGCTCGCCTTTGGAGTGTCAAACGCTTGCCAAAAGGGAGGGCTTACACCACGTTACTCGGCCGCCGTACAATCTTCTGCCGTTTGTAAGTGAGCAACAATACGCCAGAAGAAGGTTGTGAAGTCGTAGGAAGGAGAGGTCGCAGACAGCACAGCCATCATGCCCGTAATGATCTGCATATCTGCTTGACCCCCTCACATCAACCTAAAAGTCTATCATCTGCTGCTGTTCTGGCGCATTCCGGGTTTGGCAATCGTTGACTATGCTCAGATTCTACTTCGCCGCGATGCTCAGCGCCCAGTGGCTGCAAGCAATACTGGCTACCCCTACAGCTGCCCCTCACGTCGCAGGTTCGACCACCTGGTCCACGCCATCATATTACCGTGGCGGACCTTGGGTCCTGCCCGGACCAGAGACACGCACAAGAGTCTGCTATGTAGAGGCAGCCGGGACTGGCGATGATGCTCCAGCTATCATCAATGCTTTGGACAGATGTGGCAAGAATGGCAAAGTTGTCTTCAACGATACGACCTACCACATTAATTCTGTCATGACCACAACGGGACTGTCCAACGTTGAAGTCGATATTCAAGGCACACTGCTATGGGGTACCGACATTGACTACTGGCTAAGCCACAGTCTACCTGTCGGATACCAGAATCAATCGTCAGCATGGTTCTTCGGCGGTAATCACATCCACCTGCATAGCAGCACCGGCAGAGGTGCACTCAACGGCAATGGCCAAGTGTGGTACGACTTCACCAACGGAGCCTCCAACTACCCCAGAAGGCCTCATCAGATAACATTCAGCCGTCTGACCAACTCTGTCATCGAGGACATGCGCTTTCTGCAGAGCCAGATGTGGACAATGACACTGATCAACAGCGAAAATGTGTTATTGCGAGACATCTATGTCAACTCTACAGATGCTGCCAAGCGAGATCCGTACGGACCACTCAACACTGATGGCGCTGACACAATTTATTCCAACAACATTACTTTTGCTAGATGGATCGTTGACTGCGGCGACGACCACATTTCACAGAAAGCGAATAGCTCTAATATACTCGTAGAGGACGCCACTTTCTACCACGGCAGTGGCATTGCTCTTGGCTCCATCGGGCAATTCGCGGGTCAGTATGAGTTCATTGAGAACGTGACAGCTCGGAACATCGAGACCACAGCAGCGAGGCAAGGCGGGTACATTAAGACATGGTAGACCCATCTTACAGCTTCACAACGAGATGGTACGCTAACCACTGAACAGGACCGGTGTACAGAAAGGCGTACCACCAAACGGCGGAGGTAGTGGCACAGGCTATCTCAAGAACATAATCTTCGACAACTGGACGCTACACGATGTACCTCTCGCGGTTGATATCACGCAATGTGTAAACTTCGAAGGTGGCACTGGCGACTGCGATACCAGCACTTTCCAGATCAGTGATCTGCACTGGACCAATATACGAGGCACGCAGCGAGGCCAAGAGGTCGCGCGACTGCAATGCTCAGCTGCGGCGCCTTGTACCGGGGTTGACATCAGCGACGTCAACATGACTGTTCAGGGTACAGGAGGGCTTGCTACGGAGTACTCTTGCAGCAATGTGGTCAAACCTACAGGGTTTACGTGTTGTGGAAATGCTTGAGACGGAGACGTTGACTTAGATCGGTGCAGGATGGTATGCACGACGAGAATGGCAAGTCTAGCAAAAAACGCATGCTAACACGACATTGTTTTCGACTCAGAACCCGCATGGGCCTCGTCCCTGGTGTCCGATATAGGCTCATCAACCATGAACGCCGATCTCACGTCAAACACCTCATCATCTCCATGCTCATTTGACTCTTCACCCTCCATCAGACTTTGCTGACGCCTCAATCGCCTACAGGAACCTGATCCTATGATCCACGTACCCCATCCCTCCCTTACTGGGCAGCTCAACATTCTCCACCTCCACCTCCACACCCCATCGCCCAAGCAACTGAAGTTTCTCGCGCTGAAAGCTCTTGTCCACGCCGCGTGGTGCCACGGATATCGCCTTGATGTATTGTCTGTTTTCTCGGCCGATAACCCTCAGCCACTTCCCGACGCAGCCCAGCTGGATCGGCCAGCAGCATTCTTCGACGCGAGTTTGGTAGTAGTATGGAAGTAGTTCGACCCGGAGAGGAGCGCAGACGCGGGTGATGGCGGGTTGCTGCAGCCAGACCGAAGCGCGGCGTGAGCAACGGGTCTGTTCGTGGAGTCGCAGGGCGTGGTATGTGACGGTGGGTGCGTAGTCGATTGCGTGTTTGCCGATTTTGAGCCAGATTTCTGTGGGAAAGTCAAGGAGACGGAAAGGCTGGAGGGTGTGAGCTTTTGATGCGAAGATGGTGGTAAGGACATGTGGTTGACCTACTTTGAGAGGCTGGGGATTTGTGACACTGATCTTGGCGTCGACGGCGTCGACGGTAGACTCTGTCTCAACAGATAGAGGTATCATGTTTGGTTTGGGTGGCCAGAGCACGCGGCAAGTAATGGTAAAGTCTTCGATGCTTTTGAAAGCCGAACTTATGCGCGCGTGCAGGACACCGGTCGATGATGTAAACCACAACACACTCCGGTGCCAGCGAAGATCGAGAAGGAGAGTGACCGGCCATTCACCTACTAGTGGCCATTGTGTTATTCATTTGTCCCGGATATTCAAAACCACTCATGTCGGCACGACACCTACATTCATTCTCTGCACATAGAGGCAAGCACAATGTCGACCACGAACATGTCAGCTCGCCACCAAGTGCTTGCAGTGGCCGAGCTGCTCGAGATGATCCTTCCGAACCTGCCACCAAAGGACATCCTCTTGACACAGCGAGTGGCGACCTTCTTCAGAGACGCCGTCAAGACCTCAGGATCACGCCAGCGCGCAACATACTTGCTTTCATCACCACCGAAAGATCCAGTGGACCCAAGCGAGAAAGTCGATATCAACGGCCTCGTCCTTGACTGTAAGCCGTTCGGGAGTCACTACTTGGATATGCCAGGAACATATCCTTACTACTACTACCCGTGCTCGCGTGAGGGGTCATTTCCCTTTGTGGTATCTTCGCAAAGACCATTCAAGGTCTAGAAGCCTTCCTCGGCACAAACAAGTCTTCCTGGCTCGACATGTACTTGCAGTCGCCCGCAGCGACCGCCAATATTGGTCTTGGCAGTCACACACGTCCAATCTCGACTGGCAAGCACTGGAATTATGCGCAAGTGACTGTGGGGCCGACGTCTATACGCGAAATTATCAGCATGGTGGTCTGCCTGCGCAAGCCGGCGCAGGAACACGAGCAATTGTACATGAAAAGAGACGACTTGGATATCTACGATGGCAACAACTCGCAGAAGCCAGAGCTCCACGTCACATGCAACAAGGTCGTGAAGGGCAAACATATCAACCTGGTTGTGAAGGAGGCCAGTATTGAGTTCGACTGCTTCGGCAAGCCGGAGGCTTGGTGAACCATTCACTTGCCCCATGGCTGAAATCGGTAACATCCGAAATCTGCGCTTTTTTGTCTCCTTCTTTCTCCCTTCTCGTAAGACCTTCGACCTCGACATCCGCCCTCGAGATTCGGCCGCGGAAGACATCATCGCAATCGGCACCACAAAACTTCATCGCTCATGATGTCGGCTATCACACGCGTGTTCGCGGTTCCAGAGCTCCTCGAGCACATCCTCTCCTTCCTACCGACCAAAGACCTGCTTTCGCTCAGCGCATCAACACCACTACGAAAGACACGATCCACGAATCGGTCAAATTGCAGCAACTCCTCTTCTTCCGCGTGTCCAAGACAACTTCCAGCGATACAACACCACAAATCACCTCGCAGTGAGCGACAGGACACTAGAATTGCCAAGAGTCCCAGGCCTCAAACATGCCGACTTCGCTTGGCGCAATGAACGAGGACAATTGCGCCTCTGGGACTTCTGTCCAACTCAACTCCAAGCAATCTTCGCGACAAGCCCGGCATCCTGGCTTGATATGTACTTGCGAAACCATACAGAGCCAATCATAGTAGCCTTGGTCAAGCCAAGCAAGAACATCGACAGGACAAGACAGTTTTGGACCAAGGTCATGATCACGATCCAGATTACCACGATACGAGGTGCATTGCAGGTAGCGCTCAGTCTGGCTGCTGCTGCTGAGGCGCATCAGGCGGACATGCGGTATTGGCACGAGCAAGAGGGAGGCATAGGGGCGAAGCCGAGACCGATGTGGAGGAAGTGGTTCGAAGATGACTTGGCGGAAGATCTGCTGGAGGACCGTAGTATACTTGTTGTTGGACTTTGAGACCACCGGAAAAGTGTCATTCTGTTGTCACGCGTATAGCAGTCTTTGAACACCAGGTTGCGCCATTACATGCGATAAGACTGCGCCTGTACGGAATAGCTAGCAGCATAGATCAATGTTGAAAAGCCTCCAGAGATGGTGTCTTGGGTGACAAGTCTAATCAGCTGTACGAGTAGCCCTACGGGCCTTAAAAAGATCACGCACCCTGCGTCAATAGATCTTTCTCAACATGAAACTGACACCTCTAAACACACCACAGAATGTAAGTATGCCACGCTGCCATCGCCGGCACCAGCTACCAGACGTGACGCATCACTAACTCGACACAGTCAAGATGGCGTCCCAGACTCTCATTCGCCTGCTCATCGGTCTGATGATTGCAACCGGCAACCAGGTCAACACGGAGTGGTCCATCACCTTCTACGAGAGCTTCGACAAGTGCACCGGCAAGGATCCAGATCGCAATCACTACTACACCTTCAGCGGTGACCCAAACCAGAGCAGCGCAACCTTGAGAAGTTGAGGTCCGCGCGAAAATCAACCACATTGGGACCTGCTCATACAGTACCAGCGAGTGCTTCCCCCGGCGGCGATCGCATCCAACAGGGCATCGACACCAACATGATCTGCGCCGAGACCGTCGACGGCGACGCCACGATGCAGCGGTGTACCCCATGGAGCATTCTCTCAAGCTCAAGGACTGGTCGTGGAGCGTCACCGCCGGCAGTACCTGCAGCTGGGGTCCCATCAGACCCTACGTCGACCAACAGGGTATCTGCCTGGGCTTCACAAGCGCGCCGACCGGAGGCTCTGTGTGCTACATTGGCGAGCACGAGATGCACGACCACGAACAAGACGCCCCGACCATGTCCTTCACTTGCAGATGCTCGGATACATGCAAGCCGAAGTATTTGGCGGGACGTGCAGAGGAGATGGCCAATGGCACCGCTATTGGTGAGGAGGGGGATGCCGCTGGTGATGTAAAGGAGAAGCAGGACATCATGACTGGATGCAAGATGATGTGACTTGGCTAGCTGGTTAAACATTCAGTATGCGCCCTGCAGACCCGCCCGGGCAGAGGAAGAGCTTGGGAAGGTCGATTTGGTGCATTGGTGATTCTGCCTCCGTCAAGAGGATAGGATGGGATCGCGCACTGTAATAGTAATGGGAACGATAGGATAGCGCGTCCGAAGATACACCTCTTGCGATAATTCTGTCACTCGTATCCTGTTCCTCCGCATCGGAGTCTTGCGACTTCTGTTGTTCAGACTGACCTTCCGGTCGTGTCGTCTGCGGTGAGGTCTTTCGAGGCGTCAGATTCCACCAAAGTCGACGACTGGCAGACGCTCGAACATGCGAGTTCTCTATTGGTACAGCCCATAGACACCAAAGTCCGTGCCCATGATGCACGAGCGTCTGCTCAGTATTGTTAAGATGACGACAGCACAGTACCGTCGAGGTGAAGTCTCGGAATGCCTCCGAAATCGGCGCACAAACAACATCCGCCTTCTACAATCGTATTCATAAATTCGCGCCATGCTGCAAGCCGGGGATTAGCTTCCGGAGTAGCCCCGTCCCGCCAAGCCCCATAGTAAATAGGCTGTAGAGCTGGGATTCGCGTACTTCATAACCTTAATATTGCTATTACTGTCGTATCGTTAATATAATACTTTTATTACTAGTACTAGGTATTATTTATATACTAGCTATATTCTTAAAATATACTATAGTAGTAGTAGCTACTAAGGATAGCCCTTTAAAGCGTTCTCGACGCGCTCCTATACTAAAGCTATATAATACTAAACTCTAAGCTCTTAAAGCTATCTAATCGACTTAATTTTATTCTCTATACTTTTAAAAGATAGTACTAAAGAAGCTACTAAAGGAAGTAGATATAGTAGATATAGTAGAAGAGTAGTAGGAGCTATAAGAGCTAGACGAATAGGAATAGATTAATAACTAGTTACTAGACTAGTCTATAGGCTCTACTAAGAATATAGATAATAAAGAATAATATAAAGCTAAAGAAGTAGATAAGAATAATATTAATTAAGCTAAGCCTAAGTAGGCCTATACCTTTCGCCTTAACTTTTAGGTATATAATAGTAAGAATAGCCTCTATCTAAAAGGTTAGCCTATAGTAAAGAATATACTATTTAGCTCTTATAGTCTCTACTTAAAGTTTAATAATTAGTTTACTAAGTAGTAGAATTATAGTAATTAGAGTATATTAAATAAGGATCGATAGCGCTATAATAACTTCTCTATCTATACGTTCTTTAAGTAATATAGATTATAGTACTTCGAGAGTAAGTTATTAACTAAGAAGGATATTATAATATACTTTATTACTAAGTAAACTATATTATTAAGTAAGCTACTTTTACTAAGAACTATACTACTTCTACTTTAATTACGACGATATCTTAATAACTAGATATACTACCTAAACGTTCCTAAGAG
>KZ108411.1:1690-54441 GCA_002116355.1 Dothistroma pini CBS 116487
AAGATATCTATAGCTTAGCTTATAGCTAATAGAATACGCTAAATAGAGCGGACAAGGCTCTAAAATAATATAATAGCTTAATCTTACTGCTTTATTTAGTAACTACCTCAACCCTAAGGTATAGCTTATAGGATTACCTTTAGGCGATAATAAGGTTAATTTATATGCTATAGACTACTACTATTTACCTACATAGCCGGACGGACCTATATTATATTCTAGCCATCTGGCCAGATCCCTATTGCCTGTCTATCTAGCCGGCTAGTGTCCGGACTAATAGCTAGCGAAAAATTGGCCGTCCATCAACTACCTTGATAGAGACTGAGGACACAAGGGAGTTGGCGAGGTAGTACAGAGACACTGATCGGAGGATCTCGTTATGGGTGATGACAGAAGGCGCTGTACCTTGCCTTGAATCGGACCCTGTGCAGAGTCAGTTCTTATGAGATCAGTAGAGACGAGCGGAGCTGCTTACAGTTGACAAATTTCTCGCCGATCCATCCCAACTGCCCCATCGGATTGTCGTAGAGGACAAGTCCGATAGTGTTCGACTGGAGCAGCAAGTCAGCACACTTGTGACAGATGATTCGAGAGTCGCCTACCTTCGTGATCTGCTCACCAAGATAAGCGTCTCTGGTCTTAAACCAAGCGTCAAGTCCTGCTTGCTCGAATGTCTCCGAAGGGTCCAAAGTGATGTTCTCAGTAACAAGCTGAGCTGACGTCGGAGATAACAAGGGTATGAAGGCGAAGTGTGCGGCTCGAGTCGTCTTGGTGAAGCTGTTGTACAGACTGTATGAGGGTGCAGCACCCCAATCCGTTTCGAAAGTCGCAAAGGCTTGGCAGCCGGGCACATTGGTCATCGAGGTGTTGTATACTCTAGCAGTGTCGTGGACTGTCCAGTTGGTGGGCGGCGCCGAAGAGAAGGCGAAGCCGGGCAGTGATGAAATAACGACATGGAACGCGATGTCGTTGCCAAATAAAGTCTTGTCGGATGATTTGAGGTCGATGGTGAGTGGTACGAAATTCAGAAATGAGCCAGGCCAGCCGTGGAACAAAATCAAAGGGTTGGCATTGGGCTCGCTAGACGGTTTGTGGATGAAGTCAATCGTCAGATTCTCAATGACTGCTGTGTAGTGCTTGGACGAGTTCAAGTTCTGCTGCTCGTTGTTCCACCCAAAGGTCGTTAGCCACTGCTGCCAGGGGTCTTTCAGGACAACAAGCTCGATTCCAGCGGAATCTCCAAGACCTGCATAATCTGAGTTCTTGGATAAATGGGTGTTCTGCACGAGATTGAGCATTTTTTGCACGCCACCAGAGAGGTTGATGTCAGATGATCGAACATAATAGCCATTGCTCAGTCCTGCGGCTGCACGTGGGATCATTGACAAGGTCGAAGCGGCGATAAAATCAAGACCTTGGAGGCTAGGGACCCGAGGATGCATTTGGACGTGTATTACTGCTGTTTCTGATCTTGTATTCCAGGATGGATGGTCAAGCAAAATATACCTTGCGTTCCAGCTTGAAGTTCCACAATGCTTATGAAGATCGGTCAGCATTGGTTGGCTATATGGTCGCGCAGCATGGGATGATAACAGATTCTGTCTTTCGACATTCCGTTCTTAGTATGTGGTGCGCGGTAGGTGCATACTCGGATGTCATTGAGAGTGTCGAGGATCCAGCGGCAGCGTGCAACTGTCAGCACAGTTAACAACTTCGGGTTGCACCATACCGCAGGCGCTTAACCGCTTCACGAGAGACGTGGGCTTTTTGGGGAAAGTCGTGGACCATATCCAACGGATATTCGTTCATTGGAAGGGCAAGTTTCTGCATTTCCGAGTCGATGTAGCGCCAATCGCTCGTATTTTTGTTTGCTTCGACAGTTCGTAAGGCCAGTAAAAACGTTCTTCGTCTTAGCCGCCTGCATTGCAGACGTTTCCAGAGACAACCGCGTGCAGGTTCGAGGACTGAGTCTCCTTCCCAATGCTTCGTCCTGATCGGGACCTGCCATGGACAGGATTTGTGTTCCCAGCTGTTCTGACGATACAGCTTCTCCATGAAGTCGCTTGAAGCAATGGCCAGTCAATCCAGATTCATCTCGAACCCAACACGCTCTTTCCAAGCAGTTTGGACGCAGTTCTTGATGATAGCAATGCGGCTATAGCAGTGTTGCTCGCAGCATTCGTTTTCGCAGCTCCACCTGTCCAGCATGGCATGGCATAGCTCATGCAGCAGAGTCGATGCCCAGCGTCTCACGGCCGCAGCTTTTCATACCTCAGATATCCTTTCAGCTGTGGCTTGAGCCATATGCTCACGACCCTGCCTTTCCCCCTGGTCTGGTATAGGCGTCTTTATTATCACGAAGTTGCGCTTCCCATTCGATCCTGACATCGTCCAGCGAGCCGAAAAAGTACTCCCGTGTCATCAGAGTCCCTCCCTCCTTCAGCCAATCCAATATCGCATTGGTTCCAGTACCGTTCGGCACGCAAACTCCATCAATACCTCGATATATCCAATCTGTTAGCGGACCGCTTGGTGGGCAGTCTGCGGCGGTGTCGATGGAGTTCCAGAGCGATCGCCATCGGCGAGTGTAGGTACCAAATGGTGCTTGATGCGGTATATGTACCTGGATCTGGATCGAGTTGCTGCGAATGTGCCATGCTGTGCTTGTGTGGTTGCACAAATGGTATCGTAGCGTAGTGTTGTAAGCGTGCTCTTGTACAATCCGATATCACTTGAAGCTGCAGCTCATACTAAGCCTCTCTTCCGTACCTTCGGCGTAGGCAGAGCGCGCTCTGACATTGTGATGCCGTTTGATCAAGGCACGAACTTCTCTCCTTGGCGGCACACATAAGATCAGGCTGTTCTTTGTCCATAAACTCCCATCTTGAAGGATCGCCTCGGCCAGCAACACCACTTCTTCCGACCATGGGAATACAAAAACCTCTCCACTACCCGCCGTACACGACGCCGCTGCACCGCAACTATCACCAACACACAGCCACCTGCAGTTGATGGCATCTCCACCACCACCACCACCACCACCAAGAAATCCACCCGTACTTTGCCACCACTCCTTCAATTGCTCACGTATCACAGAGGTGACAAAGGACAGATCAAGTCAACCACCAGCAATCAGCATAAGATGCTCCTCCATCACTTGCACAGGTTCCGTCTCGGACTCTGGTGGGTTGCCATTCTGTGCTCGACCATCGCCGAATGTACCACTGACACTTGATTAGTCTCAAGCGCTCCGATGACAAGCTCGAGGACGTCGACCCATCCAGCCAAAAAAAAAGAAGAAGATCGCAGCTTTGGCATTGACAGGCCTGGCACACTGGCCACCAAATGATGGCACACCAAGACATGACCAGACTACCCACGATGGACGCGGACAGTACCAGACATGGCCGTGCTTGGACGGCGTAACGGTGGAAAATTCCATCAGCTTCCACTTCCGCCAAAGTCGAGCCAAAGCTAACATCTTGTCCAGTGCCCTTGGGCGTTAAGGCGGCGAAGGAGGGCGGCGAAGGAGGGCGGCGAAGGAGGAACAGCGGCGTCACGGCTCGCAGGGCGCTGGCTGGACAAGCACGCAAGCAGCCGTGGCGAGACTGTTGTCTTCGGGTTGCTAAGCAGCTTAGGCAGACCCCTGAGGCTGCCGCGAGGTCAACGGGGTAACAGCTGAAGAAAGAGCACTTCACATCGGTAGGCTTAGTGAATGCTCGCGTGCCCACGTCTCGAGTATGTGATCCGCTATTTCTTCAGCTGCTTCTCTGCTGGTGTCACGATGTCCTCAGTGGTCCGCCGGAGCGTCCTGGTCATCTGAGTACGATTGCCTCGCTTCAACCGCTTGTGTGCCTGTCCACTCGTTTCCGCAAGTTCGAGGGTCCGCGATCGTGGTTCGAGGAATGAGGATGATGCTCGGCGGGAGTCATCAATCCGCAAGGAGGTTTCACTATTGCACAAAGGTATTCATCCACGATCGATGGTCATCATCGACATTCGCGCTTCACTATTCCGTCTCTTTTCTGCAGCTGCTGGGCCCTTGGCTATTATTACATGCAGCTTTACCTCTTCTTCACTTCGAATATTGTTACGCTCGCCGCGAGCTTTCTATTCGATCCCATTTGCCAGAGTTGGGTTCAAAAGCTTTCACTGCTATGGAAACAAGAAACTGTGCCAAAACAAAGCATCCAGCAAAGATGGATACCCGCAAACGCTGACAGGTGCTGGTACAATCCAAAAAGCATCCAGAACAGGTCGCCGTCATGAAAGACAACAGATGCCTGTGCACGAAGTCAAGTCTGTTGAACAGACTCTGTTCGTGATACGCATTCTCCACAGGAAAGCTTCACAAGAGGAACGATTGTAGTCAGATTTGGCGTTCGACATCGTCAGGACGGTATTCCGTAAGAGTACAAGAATCTTGCAGATCTGGTAGGCCGGAAGGCAATGCAATGGAGAAGTACGCTAGCCGTCCAGCTCAGGCCCGCAAGCATTACGAGTATTGTACTAAAAGCCATGCTTCTAAATCGTCCCCAGCAGAAAACAAAGTATCCGCCACGAAGAGTTCTGTTACGAGGCTACGCACCTATAACCTCGCAGCCACCTAGGCCACTGTTATCACGAAGCTAAGAGCTCACGGCACAGTGTAAGAATTGGTGCGGTCATCATGCAAACCTTAGCTGGAGCCATCGCCAAAGCGGTTCATCGATCCGCAACCTTCAAGCCACGTGTGACATAGTGCTTCCAAGGTTTCATCCGAACTGTTACTCCTTTCAGCATTACTCGGCGACAAAAGACGGAGAGATTCCTTTTGTCGTGAACCTTGTTGCGTGAGCAGTGTCCACATTTCGACTTTTTGGTTGTAGGAGAGCCTGGAGAATAAATGATAGCACGAGAAACACACGTTGCAAGCCACCGGCCCGTGTGGTCGGTCATGTCTTGCCGTTTGGACTGGCCTGGAGCCGTGATGCGTGGCTGGGATGTCGTCAGTAGTGTGGTAGCTCACCTTCTGTGCCGTGTCAACGGTGGTGCGGATCCTGTGGTGCCAACGATATGTACATCTTGGAGGATCTCCCTGCGCTGGTGGAAGTGATCAATCCGACACTTAATCGACGTTAGCCACGTTGTTTCCCAGCAACAGCAACGATAAGCCGCAAGAAACGTCGCCAAGATGAATATCAATGTAAGAAGATGCTGTTGATGAAATGTGCTGGAGGAGATACTGACACAAACGACCAGGCACCCGTCAAGGGCGCTGCCATCGCACTGCCATTCACGAAAGCCGCAGATCCTGAACGACGACACGAGGTTGAAGACCACGTCAATCGCATACCCTATGCCCACCGGATCCCAGATTCAGTCCGCAATCACTTCGTCGCATCGGTCGGCGAGTATGTCGGCACAGTCTTGTTCCTATTCTTCGCCTTAGGCGGAACACAAGTCGCCAACAACATCCCAACTTCATCTGGACAAAGCCTGGCAGAGACCGGCAGCAACCCTCAACAGCTACAATACATTGCGCTGTGTTTCGGATTCTCCCTGGCCGTCAACGCCTGGGTCTTCTTCCGAATCTCTGGAGGCCTGTTCAACCCGGCTGTCACTTTTGGAATGTGCTTGATCGGTGCTCTTCCATGGATCAGAGGTGTATTGCTTTTCTTCGCGCAGATCCTCGGCGGTGTGACAGCGGCTGCGCTTGTCAGCTGCATGTTTCCTGGACCGCTGACGGTCCAGACATCTCTGGGAGGAGGCACCAGCATTGTACAAGGTCTCTTTATCGAGATGCTGTTGACAGCTGAGCTGGTCTTCACAATTTTCATGCTGGCTGCTGAGAAGCACAAGGGTACCTTCATCGCCCCGGTCGGAATTGGTCTTGCGCTCTTTGTTGCAGAGCTGGTGGGTGTGTACTTCACTGGCGGAAGTTTGAATCCAGCGCGGTCTTTCGGTCCCGCTGCTGTTAACCACGACTTCCATGGTTACCACTGGAGTGAGTGTTCCCACCCATACATTCAAAACATCAGCTAACGTTAATCAGTCTACTGGGTAGGCCCAATCCTCGGATCCATAGTCGCAGCCGGTTTCTACAAGTTCATCAAAGTCCTGGAGTACGAGACCGCCAATCCTTCGCAGGATGCTGATAAGGATGTTATGCGACGAGCAGACGAGCAAGGCATCAGTCCTCCAGGCACATCAAACGGCAACCGTTCTCACACGTATGGAGACTTCGCGGACGGCAACGAGCACAAGTCGATTGAATCGCTCCCACAGGTGCCAGCAGCAACACGAACAGTTGCGGGGCCAGATCGTGGTGCCACAACTGATCATGTGCCCCGGGGGCAGCAGGATGATGGATTGGTTCGAAGACTTGACCGCGGTGCAAGCTATGCGGCTTGATTGTGCTTCAAAAGTGGTTATACACAGCGATAGTAGCGTTCGAAGTCAAGGCATCGATGGAATACAGGCCGGGCAATGTATCGAAAGGATTGATTTAATAAGAATTGACGATTCACGGCACCCATCAGGATACTCAATACCCAGCTTTCGCGGAAATGGTACGAAATTGCAGCCCTGTCGTTTCGCTACGAACGATCATGTCGCTGGCAGCTGGGTAGCCGCTTTTCCAGTGCCGCTGAGCCGTGGTCATGCCATCTCTACCGGCAAGCATCCACTAGGCTCAGTATGGAAGGTAGCTTTAGAGCTGCGTCCAAAGCTCCGCACCTGAATCTTCCGAGCGATGCTGTGTGCACGCTCACGGCATAAGGTATTGTCGCTGTTGCAGAACTCAAAGCGCTCGGAAGATCGCAAAGTGCCGAGGGTTGCTCTCATCACCGGTGCCAACGGCATCACCGGCACGGCCCTCATCGAGCATCTCGTGCGGAACACGACCTCAGCAGAATGGAGTCGCATCGTGATAACATCTTGCTCACCGGTCAAACTCTTCGTCCAAGATTCCCGCCTGGAATTCATTGCTCTGGACTTCACGGACCACCATGAAGCACTAGCGCTGTCCATAGAAGAGAGCTGCAAAGACGTAACGCATGCGTACTTTCTCCTCATACATCCACAAAGACGACTTCGCCGAACTCAACGTTGAAAACAAATCATTGTTCGAGAACTTCCTGCAAGCTTTGATTAAGGTCGCACCGGAGCTGGAGAATTGTACGCTTCAGACAGGTGGGAAGTATTATGGACTCCATCTTGGTCCTGTACCGACACCGTGTCGTGAGGACGCGCCGAGGCGAGGAAATCCGGAGGAGAACTTCTACTTTGCCCAGGAGGACTTTCTGGATGAGAAGCAGAAAGGGCAGCAATGGACTTGGAATGTGATTCGGCCGGAAGCAATCATCGGCCATACCAGCAAGCCGAATGGGATGAACTCGGCACTGACCTGTGCACTGTACTTCATGATCTGCCGGGAGCTGGGAGAATTGACCAGGATGCTGACGAACCAGCTTTATTGGAATGGTACAGAGACGAACAGTGATGCTCCTCTTCTAGCGAAGTTCCCACTCTGGGCCTCGACCTCCCCAAAGTGTGCCAACCAGGCCTTCAACTTCGTGAATGGCGATCACTTCACGTGGCGATACATGTGGCCTCGGCTAGCTGAGTTTCTCGGCGCTCAAGCATCATCTGACCAGAACTTTGACAAGCCGATGCCACCTCAAGGCGAAGTGCAGCAAGAGTTCAGCTTGGTAGAATGGGCCAAAGACAAGAAGGATGTATGGGATCGAATCTGCGACAAAGCTAGTGTGACGGAAGCCAAGTCGACTTTCGATGCTGGCACCTGGGCATTCCAAGACTGGGTCTTCATGCGAACGTGGTATCCCAATCTCAGCATGAACAAAGCCAAGAAATTCGGTTGGACTGGTATCATGGACTCTTACGACTCGATGACTGGCGCTTTCAAGAACTTCCGAGAGTTGAGGCAGATCCCTTGAATGACTCGGTCTCGATAAAGCATTGAAGGTGAGCTTACATGACTTCCAGTCGCAATGGGGTTCTGTTACCAACGTGTCGGCTCATGAGGCAGAGCGGCCGAGTCTCGGGAAGCGATACACGTGAAGGCGATGTGCGGCGGCTTCGAAGGAGTTGCCACCAAGCGGACTCAATTCCCGAAACAGATTCGCACAATCCTTGAGGAAGTCATTGATGGCAAGGTTTGAGATCTTGTAAGCGCTTGCTTCGGAACGGTGTTCTTCGAAGCCAGCAATAGTCCAGAGCACCACTGCAGCATGATGTAAACTGCAGAACGCAAGGAAGTTGAAGCGAGCTCGATCTTCGGCTGGTTTCTGAAGCTCCAGCTCGATCAAAGTCTTGACGTCCCAAGCCTCTTGCGCCGCGTCCTGGGCGAACTTGCTCTTCGTCCAATTCTCCACCTTCTGATAAATATGTGTATCGACTGTTCTTGGCTGGTCTGCTCTGTACGATATATGATGCAAGTTCTCCAATGATGTGCAAAGCCGCAGCTTGCTCAAACGGTACAGCAACATACTGCTCATAAGCGTGTCTCGATGGTTCGTGTAGGCTCCAATTGCTATCGCTTGCTGCACCGCTTGTGACCAAGCCTCCAGCGCCTGGACCAGTCTCGCGCGATCTGTGTGTAAGTCGTACATGCGTCTGGACCAGAATCCTGTACTGCCAGGTATAATGTTGCCGTTGGTCGGCTCAGTGTTTGCAAGAAGTCCAGTAGCCACATTCAGTTCAGTGTCAGCTAAGCATTCGCCAGTCAGGCGTGGGAATAGCTCTGGGTCCTGTGAGAAACTCCAAACAGACTCTTGCATGCCAAAAAGCGCAAGCTCATACCCGACCGGTCCCAGATTCGGCTTTGCTTCCTTCCTTTCGTAAAAGATACGAACGATATCAGAAAATGGAATCTGCAAGGTCCTAGCATCTTCAGTCCGGTATGCCTGGAGCTGATCCTCTAGAGCCAGATTCTCAGCGTTAAGCCAGAGCGTATCCGGTCTCGGAAACGTCAACTTGACCTCCTCGGAAGTCATGATCGGTCTGGTCGAAAGCAGCACACTTGTGAAAATGTCTGTCCTAAAGATGCCAAAGGCGATTCGGCGACGAGATTCGAACATTTGATATCGGGCAAGCTCTTCTTGCGAGCTGGCAAAAGGAAGCCGGCCGAAGTTATTGGGGATTGGCTCGCGCATGAAGTCCATGCGCCGCAGTTGAGCAATTGTGATCGCAGCCAGATGCTGGGTGCAATTAGCGATGATCTCTTGATGGCGGTGTTTCATGACCTACCTGCGAATATGAGAAGCCTTGATGCTGCCCAAAGTACATCGATGCCACTTGGGTCAATAGGCGAGCTTGTGCCAGCCACACCACTTGGTTGTCTGTGCCTTCCAGATCGTAGAGACTAGCTGCAAGCAATCGCCGTAATCGTTGATGCATCAGCGTTCCATACTGGCGCTGCAATGTATGTCCAAACATGGCGCCAATTGAGGTGACTGTCAGAAAAAGCACTGGGTGATGAGTATCCGGGTCCAGCTGCTCGTGGTTCAAGGTAGGCCAGAGCACGTTGAACTTGGTCAGATATATCTCGACAAGTTCGTACAAGGTACGTCTCGAATCAGACGAAGAATTTCGATTGGCGACGCCGAAAATATCTGCGAGCTGGAGCGAGATAGATTCCCAGTATCGTCTGCGAATAGTCCGGTCATCTGGAGAGAAAGCTGAACCTGCAGCGTAGGCGACCAGGTTTTCAACAACGTTGGAGAGTGGCATGAGAGAGTCGTTGGAGCTACTGCTGGCTGCGAACGGAGAGGCAGGCGAGGTCTCCGAGGCTGGTGCCGAACCATTCGCAGTATCGACAGCTGATGGCGCATGCTGTCTTCGGTAACCATTACTCTGTCTGCCAGGTCGTCCACTATCGGGCATGAAATTCTTCTCGTGCAGCCATGGCCAGGCAGTACTGTCGATGTCGGCCGCAGGGCTTGAATCCGGTTCAGTCTTGGCATATTCCACTGCTGAGGTCGTTTCCAAGGATGTTGCAGGGGTGCCTCCTGGCGGAGAAGCTAGGTTACCGTCGCCTGGGGTCGACGCCATAGCAACATCCCGACCATGATTTTCCAGCATTGCATTTTCGACTGAGCGGATAGCCTTGTGGGGTCTTGTAGCGTGGCTGATGCGGCCCGTTTTGGCAGGATATTTGCATTCCTTGCGAGCAGCAAGACATGGCCGGCACGGGTCTTGGCCATCGCATTTGATCCGAGCAGCCCGACATGCTTCACAGGCTGTATGCGTTCTCGCCCTCCCAGCAGTCGATGCAGAGCAATGGGCGTTGTTCACATGGCGGTTCAAGATGTCCCGGCGCGCGAAGACGACGCCACACGTCTGGCAGGCATGCGATCCCAGGGATGAGGCGTGATTGTGGGCATGTCGGGTCAGTGAGGTCCGGGTCTGGTAGACCTTGTCACAGTCTGCGCATTTGAACATCCCCGCCTGTGGGGAGATGTGGAGTGTAAGGCATGGCGAACGTGTCGCCCACGCGCAGAAAGTGCAGCAAAGAAGGATGGAAAGCCAGCGTCGGTTGCGGTGAACCTTATTCTATCATGGAGATGCCAAGCAACATGGGGGTGGGGGGACGCGTAAGCGAGAACGATCCCATGTCTTCTTTCACTGTCCCAGAATCATCGTCTTCATATGCATCTTTATGCCGTTTCCAAAGCGCCCGATGCAGCGGCTAGTACCATGCCTCTATCCTACCATTGTGTTTGTGCACTCGGCTGCGTACCCATAGCTTTCTCAGTTCTTGACTATCCGCCTGATGCAACCCTTACCGCCACTTCTCAAAGAACTCCATCAAGCATCGATCGAGCTCTTCGAGGAGGGCTTGCATGGTGGCTTGGGTGGGCGGCCAAGGGAGGGTAGTCTTGCTGAGGGTGCCATTTGGCAGCAATGCTGCTAAGTGTTCGAGGCAGAGGGTTGTGCTTGGTGGTCCTTGCTGCCGACCAATTCTCCTGGCAGATGGCGTCTACCAGTCCGCCAACTGTCTCCTCCAGATCGATATTGCTATAGATGGCCATTTGTGCTGCTGTTCCTCTTGCGAGAGATTTGTAGAGTTCTGGGTGTGTGATCGATATGCGGGCGATGGCTTCTGCTAAGGATGTCGTTCAGATGGAACTTTCCACCCAGGGGCTTTTCTCACGTCTCAGAAATTGGAGAATCGGGGGTTAGACAAATGGCTTGGCCGCACCATATTGTGAATTCGCAAGATCCATAGCCTTACTATTGTACTGCAAGCCATCATACAACGAACACAGCACGCACCATAATGGCGTCTTTCCTCCGCAAGATCAAAAACGCAATCCCAACGAAGTGCCACCGGGCACCACCACCTCTGTCCCTCTAATCTCGCGACGCCGTTGCGCTCGCCGAACAGCACATAGCCTGGCTCAACCTCCCGCGCTCGCAGTGGGATCCCGCCCGCCTCGCCGCCTCCTCCCTCCTCAAGACCTGGTTCCAAGAGCACCTTTCTCAACTCCATGTGCAGCGTCCTCTCCGCCTCCATGCAGGACCTCCTACAAATCATCGACTCCCCGTTCTTCGCGGGCACGCTCTGCGCCCACACCACCGTCCACTGGGTCAAGCTACCGGTCTGTTTGCGCGGCGACACCGGCGCCGTGGTTGCCGAGGGCTGCATAATTCGCCTACGGTTCATACAATCGAATTGCCCTGTCGGGACGCTGCTGCATGAGATGTGTCACGCGGTTGTTGAGTTGTTTCGATGCAGGGATAGGGAGTCCGGGTGCAGAAGGTGGGCTTGTCAGGAGGGAAGGAGAAGGGATATGGAAGAAGTCGGGTGGGCGCGGCATGGGCGGGCGTGGGCGCATCTCGCCTAAATGGTGGATGATTGTGCGGCGAAGACTGGATTGAGGGTGGCGATTGATTGGGCGTTGTCGATTTGGAGTGGTGAGACAAATGCGCGTCAGTGGCGTTGAGCGCGAGGCGTGCTTCGAACGATTTGAAAACGCTATGGCATGGATCGAGGCTTTGGCGGGTTCGAGAGGGAATCGATTTGACTGAGCTATGGGAGGTGCCCTCAGCCAGGAACAGCTTGTGAAAGCTGTATATCATCGTCTATGAAGCTCTCCAACTGCGTGGAGGTAAAGCCAAGATCTGGAGAACAGTACAGCGAAGAGGCCGGCAAGAAAGGACCCTTAATCGCAGACTGCGGCTTGATTTTGGTCGCCTGAAGTCGTGGGGGAGCTCGAGTCTGTACCTTCTTTGCGGCTCTTGAGGGGATCGGTGGTGGCGGCAGTGGCACTGGTGCCTGGAAAGCCGGCAAGATCGCAGGTCCCGGTGGATCAAGCTCATCCAGTTCCTCCTTGGTCAGATCGAAATCACCAGAGCAGAAAGAAACAGCACCCTGCTCATCCACGGCAGCATCAGGTTCGATTCCCGACAACGACCAAACCACACGCTTCTCATCCACCACAATGCCAGGCTTCGATACCGACAACGACGAGTTCGCACTCCTCCTGTCCACCACACCACCAGGCTTTGAGTCCGAAAACGAGGAGCCAGCATCACCAAGATCACGAGCGACCTGAGTACTGCTATCGAGCTCATTCCAGAAGCTGTCAAGATCCTCTTGCACGATTGTCTTGAGCGGAGGGACAGGTTGCACGGAAGGTCGATTTGGAGGCAGCATGAGCATACTTGGAGGTTTTGATGCTGCTGCAGGCTTGGAAGCTTCCATCTCCGCTGTCTGAGGGTGACTCGGCACGGCTGGTCGACGATGAGGAGATTTATAGACAGCTAAAGGTTTCGATGCTGCTGCCGGCGCTCTGGCTTGAGGAGCTTTCGACATGCAAGGCCGAGGCGGAGGAGGCATAGCCACAGCAGAAGATCTTGATGATGGTTGAGGTACACTGGTTTGAGGAGATATCAGCTTCGCCGGTCGAAGAGGAGGAGGCAGAGCCCGAGCGTCCGATCTCTTCGCAACATCGGGATCTTGTAAGAGATCCTCCGCAGCTTCAGGAGATTTCAAGGCTTCTAGCAAAGTGTCATCGTCCAGATCATCGCTGCCAAACTCATCTTCGAGATCTGCTTCAGTACGATGTCCACCAGAGCCAGCGCTTCCCTCCTCAGTTACCTCACTCTGCATCCTCGGCAGCCCAAAGAACTTCCCCAAATGGAACTGACTGGCAACGAAGCCAAACTTGTCCGTTCTCCTCTGACTTCCCAATCTCGCATTGTCCCTCGCCGGTCTCTCCTTCTGCTCCTTCTCTGCTCGCTTCTTCGCAGCCTCTGCCCTCCGCTTCTCTGCTTCCCTCGCTCTCTCTGCCCGCTCTTCCAGCTCGATGGAGCGTTGTAGTTGCCTCGATTCCTTGTCGCTGAGATTCGGTCGGCCACGTGCTTTGTATGCGGCTTTTGCTTGTTTCGTCGTTTGCGCTTTTACGATCGCGGGCATTGTGACAGCTATGGCGGCTTCAGCGACGCGCCTCCGATCATTGCGGACCAGATTTGGGTGAGGACGTGTCTGACGGGATTCACGATAAAGTTGTTGTTTGCGACAAGGATGTCGCCGTCGAGGAAACGCGGGTGTCTTCACCAAATCATGTGATCATCGCGACGATTTGATTTCCATCTTCACGACGCATTTCGGACTGTCTCAACCACAACATCCATCGACACACATCCTCATCATGCCTCGTGCCATAGCCGGTAAACATCATCGTGAAGAACTCTTCGTTGAACGTCTCAAGATTCGGCGAGCGGTCAGAAACAATAGAGAATGGCGCCTTGGAGGAATCCATCTGGAAGGACGATTCACTAATCCCCGACTGTGTTACAGGCGTCCTCGTCAAATGTGACCCCTCCATCAAGGCCATCATACAGAAGATCAACGACCAGAACAACCACGACATCATCATCGAGGATATTGATGATGAGCACATGCTGGTCAAGAACAACCGACATGACGATCTGAAACGCATGCTGAAAGAGGTCCGCAATACGTCTGTCTCACTCGCCGCTCACCCACATGCTGACAATGAACAGGCACTCAAAGACACGGTCAGAGAGGCCGAGGAGAGCTCTGGCGAAGAAGGATGATCTCGACGAAGAGAACTGATCCGAGCATTTACGGAATCGACAATTGACCACGCCCGATTTTCATCGAAAAGGAGCTTTTGCGAAGCTTTGAATTGCATTTATTTGGTTTTGCGTACAAGATGGTATCTGTCTACTCCGCAGCACTTACACATCAGCGGAATCTGGCATGGCCTGCTTCTGGGCGGCACCGTGAACGGCACTCAACCAGCTCGGCCTGTCCGGAGCGAACAGCTCAACACCTGGCGCTGCATCCTCCAAGGCCTTTGGGTCGTCCATGATTCCAACCTTGATGATTCTGGCATCGCCGAATGTGTCGCCCTGGCGCCACAGGGTCGAGCCACAGTCGCCACAGAAGTATGAAGTGATCTTGTTACCGCTGTCGGCCTTGACAGTGAGTTCCTTTGGCGTTCCCTTGATCAGCGAGAAGCCATCACCTGGAACGATGATGTTGGTGCTGTAGGTCGAGCCGGTAATCTGTACGAAGAAGTCGTCAGTCAGGACTTTCTGCAAGTTTCGCCCGTATCACCTTCTTGCAATCTCTGCAGTGGCAGAGTGCCTTTGCCTGGACCTCGCCAGTGGACTTGATGCGCACGGCATCGCAGAAACAACCTCCCTCAGACATTTTCGCGGATCGATCTCTTGTTGGTAACTGGTATTACTGGATTTGAATTTGGTTCGGTGCGAACTTGGTGACCTTGATGGACAATTTCTCGCGTGGGCAACAATGTCGCACAAGCTACTTATATGTCTGTCGACTTCTCCAGGCGATCTTCTCTCCTACTACACTGCTGTGAGCTGCACATCGCCTGCGGGGCATCGTCATGGCTGTGACAAATACTGGACCATGATTGCGGCCACTCAGAAGCAGCAATGAGCAAGACCGGGCACAATAGCGCAAGTCCAGTCCGCAGATGCACATCTCAGCTCTCCTCCGATCAAAAGGTAGTCGACAGTGACGAAACAATCGCCGGCCATAGCTCGACTAGTGCGGGCAGGATTCAATGGAACATGAGGGGCACCGGCTCCTGCTGTTGCAAACCGAGTGAGCACGTGACGCCGACCTGCCAAGCAATTTGCATGGCTGCTGCCAGACTTCACGCAATGGGCTATACGTATGAGCTGGCTAGGAGGTACGCGGAGATTGATGCCACAATGTAGCAACTTGCGGCAAAAGCCTCCGGGACCGCGGTGTTAAGACATTATGGACTTTGTCTCTGATGCCCGTCTTTGTCCTCCTCTCCCCATCATTTGTGCTGCAATACTATTCCAAACAGAATATTAATGCTAACTACGTCGCCCATCAACCGGGTGTCCGGATCGACGATATTCATAGCCGCATTGGTCAGCCAAGTGGGAGTCGCAAAGGTGAATGGCTCCTTCGGCCACCACTGGCCCAATGGTCAGCATCGTCCACCTTTCCTTCCCATAGCGGCTAACGACGTTCGCCAAGCGGCATCATGCGAACAACACATTGCGCCATGCGCTCAATTACATTCACTCTTAGACACAGATTCTGCCATTCTATATAACCAAACCCTCTCTCACCTTACGGCAGCAGCAGCTGTGAAATCTTGGCCGAAGATCCCCAGTGACGCCAAAGTCGCACTTTCCAAGACTGCTGTAGGAGCTTCAATCAGGGCGACGCTCCGCAAGCGCGCTTGAGATGGCATGAAAACGAGAGGCACTACAAACATAGAACGGAGATACGAACGCTAGATTGTAAAGGACGGCTTTTGGAATGGCTTTTCTTTTGTGGCATGGTTTTGAAAAGGCGCGCATTGGCTTCCTACGTACGCGACGAATTAAACACAATTGTATTATGGTACCGGTAACTCTTTCTCTTTCTACTACATAACATTAGCTCTAGCCATCACTGCAGTACCCATAGGCGGCACAGCCTGAATTCCAGAAGGCGAGACTTGAGCTGAAGGTGTTCTTGGTGCTGACCATTTCTCCCTCCAGCTCGTGTTTGCCTGACAAAATCTCGAGAACCATCACAGCACTCCATCCTGATGAGCCTCAGCTACAATTCTTTCCAGGTACGTTGCCCTTCGTGGATATTGCTGCGAACGAAATCTTCAAGGCCCATTACCAGAATTTCCGCGGCGAAAAACTGGAAGTGATCTAATCCGAACAAGAACTCGTCCTTTCATCAAACCAACCAAAACCCATACATATCTCACCCTTGTAGTGTAATGGTAGCACGCTTTCTTCCGGCGAAAGTAATCCTCGTTCGAATCGGGGCAGGGGTGTCAACAAAGTCATTCTTTTTGGTTCGGTTCTTCTTTTCTGCACTCACTGCTGAGGCGGCCGACAGTGCAGGTTTCGAGTGATCGGGACGCAATGTCAGGGATGTTATATTCTTGTTGCATCGCCTGCTGGAGCGGGAGTCTGCATCGCGAGGGGATGATTGCACAGCGGTGGCGAGAGGTCACCTTCCTGTTGCATTCCCTGCTCGAGCGAGAACACAGAGAGATGAGGGTACAATGCACAAAGTCTTTTATCACGGCACGGTCGGTCTTTATCATTGGCTGCAGTATTGTCTTCAACCCTCATGGGGGTCTGGCGATGTGCTGGTGCCAGCAAACAAACAAGTCTTCTGACAGGATAAGAATTTTTAGAAAGGCTAACACTTGCAGGATGAGCCTCCTGGTCTACTCTAACTTCAAGCACGAGGCGAATGCTTTCAATTTATGAGCCAGGTCAATGAATCACTCTAGCGGCTTCATGTTGGCTGGGTTCTCAACATAAGCAGTCCTTGCACCTCAGTCAACGTCGAGTCGCAAAGTCTCGCGCCTCGGGTCATTTTGTAAATATAGCTCCCCGTGCTTCATAATTCAGAGCAACTCGAAGACACCTACTACGACGAGGAGGAGATAGATACCGTTGGCGAAGAGCTCGCTGCTTAAGTCGAAGGGCCGGCGAAGATGCCACCCACTGCTTCATCTTCGTTCTGGCAAGCGGCTACCGCCCAGGCCAAGCTTTCAGACACTTCTTTTCACGGCATCACGTCTATCTCGAAAGTCGCCGCGCCACGTCGTATTGCCGCCTCGACAGCGAGAAAAGGCCAAGCAGGCGGCTGCTCAAGCTTCCAAGGCTAGGCCAGTCCTTTCTCATGCGAGACGCGAGGGTATTGCTACCACCATCACCAACGAATCGACGAGCATCCTCTCGTGGAAGTCCTCTTTCACTACATTGTCATCTAAAAACACTGCACCAGCTACTGCAGCTCCACTCAAAACCTTTGCAAGCACCCTCAAGCAGGAAGCAAAACCTTCCGCCTCAGCAGCGATCGTCCCTGGACCAATCCGTGGTGCCGATCTGACCACGAAGGTAACACACGAAGTTGCCATTTCCCTGAATGACAACAGAGACAACGGGGATTTCTCTGCCGGCACACTGCGTGTGTCTGGAGAGACCTGGAAACAGTTCACTGCGGTAGAGAAGGAGAAGAATACCAAGGTTATGCCCATGGAGGCGGTCAAGCCCGGCGGGAAACTGGTCTTCAAGCTGAAGAAGTGAGAGAGATTGGCATTCGACACACTGCTGTCGAAGAGTTAGCGCTCAGCATGTAGGAGATGAAGACTTTGGTACATAATGGCTACGACATGAAACAGAGACATTGGATGAACTGGGGCGTCGAAAGTCGCAAACTTGAATCGTATAGGTTGTAAATACATACAAGACTCGAATATTACATCCGAATTCTTCTACCAGCAGTTGTTGCATTCCAGCCTGCAGTGCGCCCGGTGGGGCGCTTAATTCCAAGATATGAATTTGCTTGTGACAGCCGAAGCTTCTGGCTCCTGCTGACACTGCTTCCTCACATCACTGGCATCTTTATCCGTCATCTCTGCAAAGAAGCGCTTCTTTCCGGCACATGTGAATGCGCGGTCGAACATTCGCCAGTCTTCAGCATTGAGAACATAACCTTTTCTCATCTCCGTGGCTGAGTCTCTCAAGACGTGTAGCGCATGACGAATGTGCATTCGATAGCGGGACGGGACACGCAGCACCATAGTTCCATCGGGCCAATGAGACCCAGTCCGTAGCCCGGAGGATCCGACTGCTCGATGCTCAACTTGGGATTTTGAAGTCGATATTATTGCTCGAGAATAAGCCCGGCAGTCTACTTCCTGTACGCGAACGGCGCCGCCTTGGTTCTGGGAGAAGTCCTGAGGAGAAAGCGATCATGGTGGGGGAGTGTTTAAACGGTGGTTGAACCGCCGACCAGTTGACTTCGAAGTTCAGCTCTGACCCATGCTCTCGTGAGATCGTCTGCAACCTTGTTCAGTCAATAGCCTGATATTGGTTATGTATGAATACGGTAGCTTTAGGAGCGCAGGAGGGCGAGGGGACGGGCTTCACGACAGCGGCTTGAATGATGCAACAGTGTACAGTATCAACCGTGGTCGCAGCATTAGTAAAGGTGTCTGCTCAAAATTCATGGCCGGGGCAGAACATAATCTTTCGACTTCCTCATACTTTGCGCCTTCAGCTACTCACACATCTTCGAAACCATTGCATCCTCCCCAGACCTGGTGTTAGCATGTCCAAAAATATGAGCTAGACAGAGTTTAAGGAGTTCCTCCTCGAAGGCTGCCTCCACGTGTACGACACATACTGGAGAACAGTCATGCTCATGAACGCATTGATCGTCTTCTTCTGCATCTACGGGCTTTTGGGTACGTTCTTTCTCCCTATCATAGCTGTCGCTGTCCGTTCTTTCTCTTCTGACCCGCCGCATAGAGTCTTGCAAGAACTGCGGCCTAGCCGCTGGCTGTCCATCGGTCGCCTCCAACTTCTCCCTTATGGCATTCCCTACTGCAAATCCGGGAACTTCCTCAAATAATGGCTAGGGCACTCATAGCCTCCCGGATTGTTCTGCAGATACAACTGGTGATACTTCTCCGCATCCCACCATTCCTGCGCTGGTAGGATCTCCGTGACGATGGAGTTCTTCCACCATTGTTCGTTGGCCTTCTTCGTAACTTCCTCGGCAATGCTCTTTTGTTCCTCGTTGTGGTAGAAAATACCTGAACGGTACTGCGAGCCGGTGTCGGGGCCTTGACGGTTGGAGGTGGTTGGATCGTGCATTTTGTAGAAGTATTCGATTAGAGTGCGGTAGGAGAGTTGGTTGGGGTCGAAAATGATCTGAGTTGCTTCGGCATCTGTTTCAAGCGGTCAGTATGGGACATGAGCTGAGGGGAGGGTCTGGTGTGACTTACGTCCAGTCCTTCCTGAGCATACTGCACGATAACTTGGGTCCTTTGTGTCACCTCCGATGTATCCCACTCTCGCGTCAAGAAGTCCCTTTCCTCCGAAGTCGTGTCTGTACATGTGCTCAACGCCCCAAAAGCATCCGGCGGCGATTGTGGCTTTCTGTGCGCCCTCTGGCATGGTAGAGACCTGGGCGGCTTGTTCTGGTGTGAGATGCATGGTCGAGGAGCTGAAAGGCCTCATGAGGCGTTGGATGATGTTCATCATGCTGTATGCGCTGAGGAGTCCGACGAAGAGAAAGACGACTTGTGTGGTGGACTTCAGTTTGACGAGTTCTGCTGCAATCGCGAGGGCGTAGGAAGGTCGTGCGGTCGTCGATGATATAGGTGGGGTGTTTGTTGCAGGAGGCGATGTGCTTGGGAATCTTTGGAATCTGGTCAGTCGTGAGCTTCCCGATGCCGACTTTCACGTCATCGATCGGCGGGAATTCGCCACCTTTGCCCCTCCTCCTTTCTTCTTTCTAACACACGCGACAACAACATCGACAGTGCTCATAACCAGTGCAATTGAGCGGCATGCACCCGTTGCGGAACGGGTAAGGCTGAACGCACCTTACTGCGCCGTCTGAAGCGCCCGTGCTTCACAATATCGCAAAAGAGTATCGAAGTGCTGCTGTTCCTACGACCTCATCAGCTTTACAACCTCTTCGAACAGCGTTAGGCTCATCGATACTTCGTGCGTCAAGGTGGTTCTGAAAATATCCCAGAGTCAAGGCCATGACCTGGTTATCACCATTATCTTGGACGGCCATCTGCCCCAAGATAATCCAGTGCTGGACGTATTGCCGAGGTCTCCTATTGCAGTATTGAGCAATGGCCGCGACGACGAATTGAACATCTGGAACCATGGTATGTGTTGTTATCGGTGGCGATGCTTTGTGCTATGGCGCGAAAGTGGGCCACTGATGAGTTTACTATGGGATTGGCGAGCTTCTTATGCTATGGACCTCACCTCATCGACAATATGGTTCTCACCTGTTGAGGTAAGTTCACGTGGATGTCTGGTGACAATATGATACCATTGAGAATAGGCTAGATGCTGCGAACAGGTAGGTCAATCCATCGCTGCTGCCTTGAGGCAAAGTCTATGCGCTGCGCCATGCCATGAGGCGCCATCACCGCCTCGCGCACTCGAGTGCTATCATCTGAAGCACGGAATTGCATTCTCCGCTTTCGAGATCAGTCTTGCGTCGGGTAATCCTCATCCTTCCACCAAACCCCATCCTCCAACTCATCACACCTCTTCCTTTTACTCAACCTCACCCATCTCCCTCCTCTCCTGGTAATCATCATTCCAATACGCATACACATCTACCTGCTCATCCATACGGGTCAACTTGCTCTGGAACTTCTCGCCACAAGCACGACACTTCAGATTGCCGAGCATGTCCTTTTGGTCGAGAGTGATGGTGACGGCGTTGTCGATGCGGCAGATGATGCACTCGAAGGTCTTGGGGAGCGAGGCTTTGGCCTTTTTGACGGGCTTGCGGGTCGAGGTCTTACGTTTGCCCATGACTGTGGCTGTGGTGGTGTTGGGATGTGGTGGAGTTGGTGCGTGTGGTGTTTTGGGGCGGCGGTGGTGGGAGTCTTCGAGGAAGGAAGCTGGGCGGAAAGTGCGCAGGGAGAATGCGGTGAGTGAATGAACCAAGCGGCCAGCATGTGTCGGCACCAAGAAGAATTTCACTATCCTGCTCGGTGCCTCACTCAGCTCCAATGCGCCGCACCCACTTGTGATTATGCCTGGTACCGTGCATCCCCGCGCGACCTCCCTCGACTCCTGTCCTCGGCACCACGCCACCGAGCGGCCTACCCGGCGCCTCAACCTCATCCACACTCCTGCGCTCACCTCCCCTCGGCGCAAAAGGGCTCGGTACACTCTGCCCATTCCTAAAAACATCATCTGGATCGTACTCGCCCTTGATCTGTACCAGTCTCTCCACGTTCCCACCCCAATACGCCCTCAACGGATCGCTCAGCTCAGCATCAACATACCCCGGATACGCACTATCATCAATCCCCGGCTGCAACCTTTGAATCTCCTCCGTCAGACCAGTCATGAAGTCATAACTTTGCCGCGTTACAGGACCGATCGGGTTGACGACGTATCCTTGCTGGAAGAAGAGGGCGTCACGATGCCAGTATGCTGTTGCGTCCTGGGGGATGTCTGAGATTGCGCCGCCGTTGAGGTCCCAGACTATGAACCAAATCAGAGTGCCTTTGTCGATGGTGCCGAGGTATTGGAAAAGCTCTTGCACGGTGGACGAAGAGAGGAGGGTTTGGTGTGTGTATTTGAGGGATTTGGCATAGAAGTGCGCAGGTACAGAGGCGAAAATGTCGTATCCGAGATTGATGAGGTCTGTGATGGCGTGGGTCACGACGCTGCTCATCACCGTTATACCCAAGTGTTCTTGGCCGAAGGGGAGAATGCCTTCAAAATTGAGACGGTCGAAGTCTGACCGATCGCCGAAGAAGGTACCGGAGTAGACGAGGAGGTCTTGGGCGAGGGTTAGGGTGCTGGCAAAGTTGCGGGTCAGGTCTGGCTGCGAGACGAGTTCTTGCCATTGGGTAAAGCTGTCTGCAAGGTCGGCGATGCGGGAGAATGTGATGTTGTATTGGAAGCTGATTACGGAGCTTGGCGCTGTGGATGTGGCGACTCTGAAGGAGGTCACGGAGGCGAAGGACCAGGCTGCACCTTTGATTGCGAAGAAGAGGTCGGAATTCTGGTCGGCAGAGACTGTTGTCATGGTGCCGTCGGCGAGGACGCATTCTGCAGAGACGATTTGGTCGGCAGCCTGTTAAATCAGCCGGTGCTCAGTCTGTACCAAGGATTGTTCAGACTTACAAGTCCCAGCAGTCTTGAGAGTGCTCCAAGTCCACCAATGGTAAAGTGCCCTCCAGTCCCGATATTTCCAACTGCTCCGTATGCCGCAACTCTGCCTGTTGGCGCAAGATCCCTATCAAGGTCTGCCAACCGGTTCCCCGACTCGAATGTCATCGTTTGGTCTTGCGGATCGTAGCTGAAGGCTTTCATATGTTGGTAGTCGATCGAGAGCGCGCCGTCCATGCCTCCCAGTCCTGTGGTCAAAGAGTCAGATGTACATCTTTCCGCCCCAGCTCGACGAACTCACCTTGATTAGTATAAGAATGTCCACCGCTCCTTGACGATACAGCAATGCCGTACTTGTGGGCACACACCACCGCAGCGCTGACCTGTTGCGCATTTTTCGGAAACACGATCACAGCTGGCATGACAGGGTAGTCGAGGTTGTAGGGATGTTGGCTGTCAAGGTTGTTCAGATATGGCAGACTGTCTACCACAGGTAGGTCAGATAGCAGATCTCCTCGAAAGGTATACAAGCTCGAATCTTCCCCAAAGGCTCGTGCGATGCATTTCTCGAATGGAGTATTGGGCGCATCCAGCCCAATGTCTCCCAGCACACCGTCCAAAGAGCCTCTTACATCGGCCACGAGTGGCCCAACTTGTGTTACAGCGTTACCGACGGTATTGAATGTTTTCCCCAACACATCGTTCACGGGCTGCGCAAGACCTCTGCCCAAGCCTCTTGCTTGATTTGCGTCAATTACTTGCCCGGGTGTAGTCCCACCAGGTCCAACAATGTTACCCAAATTACCGAGTAGGCCAGACATGTTGAAAGCGAGAAGAATGAAGCTGGGACGACGAGGAAAGAAAGTCGCAAACCATACTCGGATATGACTACAAGGAAGATGCGCTCGTTCGTGGCTTCGAGCCGCGCGCGGTGGTGTCTTTCTGTCTTGGATTTGCTTCATGGCGTAATTTCGCGACACCTGTATTTGTGAGGTCGGCACGAATCCCGAGATGGTATGGTTCTTGACAGCCAGGCCCAACCTGGACAGAGCGCATGGGACCACGTTCAGAGCTCGGCTCAAGTTTGATATTCAGCATCGCTTGTTAGAAATCAGGCTCCCGTACGCGTCCTCCTCGACGTTGGGCAACGTGGTCACCGAGAAAGATTTGTGGGAACAAGTTGTTAGATGTTTGAAGCCATTCGACACTGTGCTGAGTTGATGACGCTTGAAAATGTCCGGCGACAAGACAAGAGGCAGTACCCGGGAGTCGTTTCTGCATCGCTCCCTCCTGAAAAGTGTCGCCTTTTGGATACCTTGTGTTAGGCTGGACTTTGTGGGCAACGCTGATGAGCGTCGCGCATGGTATTGTCGGTGCATGTCCAGTGTGCCGGACACTCGTGGATGAAGGATCATAGAAAGAGACATGGTCCACGAAAGTTCCAAGCTGTTTGTTGACATCACGTGGAAGGCTTGCTACCCGCGGCTCGCCGGACGAGTCGATCCGACACAGCCACAACGTCTGATCTAAAAAGGGTCAACGTTGCATGGAACGATCCTCGAAACAGCATTGGAGGAAGTCGTTCTAGCGTATCAGATAGAGCAGAGCGAACGAGCGCTGTTGCCACAGCGCATCAACACTCGTGCGTGGTAGCAAGCGAAGGAGAGATCAGGAGACTTCTTGAGGAATCATTGTCGTATCCTGCTCCGCGGTAAGGATCATGTCGAAGCTCGTATTCCGCCAGCCGATCACCCGGGGGGCATGGGTCGTAAGAGTCGAAGTTTCTGGTATAGCGTGTAGATATCGTGGTGGCGGTAGCAATATCGTTGCAATCGTATCAAGCGTTGACCAGATGTTCTACAGCATCTGCAGGGAACGAGAAGTGGAAGACAAGGCAACAGGACGGGTTGCAGATAGTGTTGTAAGGGTCATCCCCATCGTTCGTGTGGGCTTCGTGTTTGAGTTGCCGGCGAAATGGTGACGCCAAGCTTGATCGCGCCCCGGAATGTGGCCTATTTTGCCTTTGACATTGAAAACGGCCTGCAGGTTAGCGCTTGGGAGGTTTCGACGCTGACTGATGAGCGGATAGCGGAGCAGTGTTCGTGTAGAGGATCATTTCGCATTGCAAAGGGCTGTTCATATTCGAGGGTTCTACATGACAAGGACTGTCTTGCACACCCTTTGGACAGCACACTCGCTTGGAGAACTGGCATATCCTGGTCTTGGAGCACGCTCTAGAACTTGGCTACGGCGTTGGTGATGGTGAGTTTCTTCGAGAGATCGTGAAAGTGACATGAGCGACCAGGCTCTTCCTGTCTGCCAACTACACCGTCCCGGGCAGACGCAGCCATGCGTTCCCTCCACGACGAGCTCATCGCCATTCAGTCGCGCCTGCTGACACGGCTATGAACCCATCAGCAGCAGCATTCCTGCCTTCTTCGATGAAAAAGTCGCCATGAGGGCGCATATGCGCGGCGCCGTGCCGGTGCTCCTCCTCGTCCTACAGTCGCTACTATTCACCGCCATCGATGCCGCCTTCGTATCCTTCGAGAACTGCCTGCCCGATAGCACGCAGAACTCCGACCTCCTCAAGTTCACGCCGTCCTTCGTCAACGCCACCTTCATCCACACCGTCGGTTCCACCCACGATCTCGACCTCACGATATACGGCAATGTCTCCGGTAGACAGTATCAAGAGCCCCTACCCGCAGGGAACGATTCGTACTGGAGCAATAACAACGAGACGAATGGCAAGATCGTGAATGTGGCACAGGGAGGGAATTACACGACGTTGATCGCAGACTACACTGTCTTGACATTCACGGCATACGATAACAAGGGGCAACAATTCTGTTCAACGCTGAACAATAACGAGAGCTGCCCGTTGAGCCCGGTGTTTGACTTCAATGCCAGCGACTACTCCATATACCCATCTTTCTCGCTGTCGCATTCATTCGACAGCTCGTACGCCTTCGCCACCATCTCGGCCACTGTTCACGTCTTGTCTGGAGATGAGGGAGCGCAGGACATCGCATGCATCAGCGTACAGATCACGCCTGATCTTGGCTCTACGATCCGCGGACTTCTCACTTGGCTGGCAGCAGCAGTCTTGATTTTGAAGGGACTGGCAACACTGGTCGCAGCGATATGGTCGCCATGGGGCACTCCGGACATCTTCAAATGGAGCAGCAACTATGGAAGAGATGAAGATTTGCTGAGGTTGGTCACTCCAGGCTTTGGAGACTGCCTGCAATACATACAGTTCATCTTCTTGACTGGAAGTTTGACACTGCAATATCCTGGCTACTTTCGCCCAGCCGTTCGTCAGGTCGCTTGGTCGTCCTTACTGTTCAACGAAAGTTTCGTCAGCGGTGGAAATAGCACGGAAGCCCTGGTAGACGGCCTATACAAGACCAACGCGACTTACGGCCTGACGAGGATGAGCCAGCTGGTTGGCATGAGCAAGCCAAGAGACATGTGGGCCTGCACGGCGATCTTCCTCCTCGTCATCATTGCAGCGGTCGTTGTGCTCTGCCAACTTGGCTTCGCTGCTCGCTGGCTCTACCACAAAGCGACTCAGACCGCTGAAGAGGATCTCCAGAAGAAGAACATTCCATTCACCTTGGGCAATATCATCCGTCTGATCTTCAATTACTTTCTCCTACCGATCGTATCGCTGAGCTTGTTCCAGCTGCTGATAGCGGGTCGCTCACCTACAAGCGTCGTTGTCTGTGCGATAATATTGCTGGTCATCGTCATTGTATGGGCCGGCTGGGCACTGAAGGTCATTTTCAACACAAAGCCGAGAACGCTTCTCTTCGACGACATGCCCACTGTTCTCTGTTACGGGCCGTTCTACAACACCTACAGCGACAATGCGGCGCCCTTCTCCCTGGTCCCCAACTTCATTACATTCCTGCGAGGAGTTGCGATCGGAGCTATACAACCGACTGGCATCGGTCAGATCATCGTCCTCGCCATTTGCGAAGTCATCCTCATCTTGACGCTGAACGGCTTCCGGCCCTTTCAAGGACAGACAAGCATGAACTTGTATCACACGTTCTACGCCGTCGCTCGCTTGGTCGTGGTCCTTTTGATGATCGCATTCGTTCCATCCCTGGGTGTGACTGAGGCGCCGAAAGGTTGGATCGGCTATGCCATCCTCCTCGTACATGCTTGCGTTCTGGTCTTTGGCTTCTTGCTGAACGCAATGCAGACTATCATCGAAGTTGTTGCACGATCAATGGGAGCCGGGCACGACGCACAGAATGGCGCCGTTAGGGGTAGCGTCCTGAATTGGCGTTCGCTGAAGAAGAGGCCAGACAGAAGGGACGTGTCCAGAGGCAGCATGAGCAGCAACGCTGCCATCTTGCGCGACGCCACGACGGATGCCAACTATGCCACGAGATCCAGGAGTGTTTCGGCCAGTAGTCAGCAGCTGCTGAATAGGATGAGTGGTTTTGAGAACTTCTCGAGTGGTGGTGACCACACCAATAGCTCGCCTGACCCTGGCTCTGAGGCAACACCAATGGGGACGATGACGGACGAAGATGGTAAACCTGTTCCAGGCGTCAAAACAAGCGGTGACAACTACTACCGACCGCCAAGACCTAGGAAGAATACCATGGATCCGCTAGCACCTGGCACTCGTACACGAAGCACTGCCGACTTCCCCTACGCAGACTCGCCGGGACATGCAAGAGACAACAGCTACGACAGTGGTGGCATGCGCCCATCACCTGCACCTGCCTACTTCCGTGGTCGCACTGACTCCAATGACGACACAAATCGAGCCGACTATGCTGTTCGAGAGGTGGATCAATACTATCGTGGACCTGCACTGAACGATCAGCCGTCAAGGAAGCTGAAAACTGGACCTGCCGACCCTGAAGGTCCCGCGTCAACGGCACAATCCTGGTTCAAGAATCTCGTTTCCGGCGTCAAGGGCAAGAAGAAGGAACCTGGAAAAGGCTTCGAGGTGGTGCGTAGACCACGAATGCCGCCGGGAATGCAAGACCCTGCCGCCGTCAACGAAGCGCTCGAGCTGCAACAAAGCCCAGCAATGCTGACAGAGCCCTATCGCGACTCGCCAAATATAGCACAAGAGGAGGCACAAGCCGTTGCAGGTGCCGAACGAGGAACGCCAAGCTCATCTCTTGAACGCTCTATGAGTGCAACTGACGACATCGCCTCGAGGCCGCCAGCGCAACCTTCAGAGCATGTTTTCGATCTCCACTTCGACGGCACTTCACAAGTACCGCAAGCAACAGTGCGACCCGAAAGCGAGACGATTGGACAAGTGAGTCATCCAGTGCTGGAGCCGATCAGTACCGAACACTGTGCTTCGTTGGGTCCTGCCGCAAACTTGCGTGGCCTGAGTCAAGAAATAGCTGACAGCCATTATCCCGGCCGAGCATCAACGCACTATGCAGACGAGCAGCATATGCGGCCGTCTGGATACTCCGACCAGCCGACACCGTTACTCGATCCCATCGACTCAGTCGGGACCATTGACCTCCCGTCCAGATTCAACTCGACGACTGGCTCGCGCGCTGCACCTTCACGCTATAACTCCAGCGCAAGCACTACAGCGATTGAACCAAAACGGATGATGTCAAATAGAAGCGGACCTCCCCAAATTGGACAGCTGGATGTCGGTAATGATCAAGACTGGCTGCGAGAAGTGCACAACTTGTCATGGGACCACACTAGCCGTCAGCCAAGCGTCCGTAGCAGTGAGCCTCCCGTATTACAGCCAGCACCCACCGTGCCGCGCCGTAACTCTCGGCGTACCTTGTCCCAGGATGTGGCCGCACAGCGATACCGACCTCAGTCAACCAATCTCTTCGAGGGATTCGACTCTACCGTATCACCTGAGAATCCCGCCTCGCCCACAGAAGAGGAGCCATCACGGCAGACTCCCGGTCGGGTAGTACATCACCGTGCCGGCGACAGCATCACACGCAATAGCCTTGGCGCCAATGCTATGATGATGGGCTCGTCGGCGGAGATTGAGTACCTCCGCCGCGAATCCGCTGCCAATGCGGATCATGTGGACAAGGGACAGAACGACGTTCTCAGGGACTAGGAGCTCATGGAGAACTTTCGTTGTAATTATTGACCTGATGGGATTTAGCGTGGCGTTGGAGAAGGAATTGAGATGGGTTTCGCCACGAGGAACAGAAGTGGAAGCGGTTGATAGCGTCGCGGGAGGTGACAGCATGGTTTGTTTGCAAGGGCGTTCACAAGGGGCACGAGTTTAGTAATGATGATGACTGTAGTCGTTGTGAAGATAGAGTGCATTATGGTGGAGAGAACATAGCACAGTATAACAAGGTAATGCGCCTGCGCTGTTTTGTGGGTAGCCATGCGACTGCATGTGGACTTTCTGGAACGTGAAATTCTTCTGGGGGCTGGAGAGGCATGTCTATAGGAACTTGCGACTGGATTCACCTGGTTTCGAGAGAGACGAATCTGGAAATTGATCTGAAACAGCTGGAGCAGACTTCAGGGGCTCTATGACGGCGCTTCGTGCTGCTTGCTACTCCGGTCGAAAGACAGACCCCAACGCACAACTCAGCATGCCTCGACCACGAACCTCCAGATCAATTGTGGATGATGATTCTGTGGAGCCTGTCGTAGAGACGGAAGCGTATAGAGAACGACAAGAAGACGGCGCACTTGCAGCCTTGCAGCAACAGCGAGAGGCAGCTCGCTCAGCGGACGCTCAACAGGCAAGGGAGTACTTGGAGTATATCATGGCTACTACCGGCGCTCAGCCTCTTCGAATGCTAGCTACCCTCCACATCATCCACGAGCGAGGACAACGTCTTCGTCGCCACACCATGCGCCAAGAACAGGGCGGCCTGGACGTTCTGCGTCTGAATGAATACAGAAGAGAGCTGGATTTTGCGACACAAGCGGCGGAGAGCGCTGCGAGGCAACAGGCACGCTCGAGGTTTGTGGAGATGGTTAGAGGTAAGTACAATATTGACCGCCCAAGTATGTGTGTTTTGAGCTGATTTGTTCGGACAGGCTGGTCGGTTGAGCGAAGACGCTTGCCGCGGCAATGGTTGCAGCGGAGACATGATGAACAGGGCGGAAGAAGTCCAGCGCAGGGAGGAGGGTCGCGCGGACGATGAGGTATGTACTGGAGCGCAGCGAAGGATGCAGAGCGTGCTGGATCGCCGGAGGCATTTGTTGGTTGAGATGTTCGCTTCTTATCCGGCACCTGTGTTGGACCGAGATACTCGAGCGCAGCTTACGTGACTGTGTCTGTAGGAAGTACAGCAAGTTCTGGGAGAGGTGAGAGGCAGCTTGAACCTTAGCTATGAAGGACAGATGGCGCTGCTTGATGCTATGGGGTACGCGGAGGAAGTGCAGCGTTCGTGATACTACATGTAGTGTATAAGTAATCGAAGAACACATTGAAAAAAGGTGAGTTGAAGTAAGTATCACATTTGCATTAAGAAGTTAACGACGCAAGCCACGTGCATTTTGCAGGTGAATTTGGAGTTGCGCAGGTTCCGGAGGGTCCCCAGCTTGTATCGCGCTTGTATGCCCGGAGCTGTTTGCTAGCTTCAGCCACATGGCAAAATAGGCAAAGCAGGGACAGTCTCGAGGCTGCAATCGCAGCGAAGGCATGAATTCGGCCACACTGGGCCTCGATCTGGACTATTCGCAGGACCGCGTCTAAGCCGTAGTCCTTTGCTTGGGTCACGCGGCACGAGCCGCGCATTCGTCGTTGTTCTCTACAACAATTCAACTAGAGTTCATGCAGACACCGCCGGATTGGTCGACCTCCTGGAACATCACATTCGGCTGCTGCGTTCCAACGGTCTAACCTCCACTACCGTTACTAGTTTGCTTCCTGCCAGCTGAGGGTGCACCAGTCTCAGCGATGGCTTTCACATATCTGCCGCTTAAAATCCAATCGGGTTCTGCCTGCGGCCCCCATCTGGACATTCTCAGTCAGCCTGCCGATGACAGCAAGCATGGCCCGACTTCTCGCGGTACTGCTTTGGGCAGCATATATCGCTCGGATTGCATTCATCCACTACGACAACCTCTTCATCAACTACAACCACCTCTTCATTCACCACAACAGCCACGTCTTCCTCATCAACGACCCTGACGACAACCACAACGACTACGTCTTCCTCGACCACAACCTCGATGGGTACGGGGCCGACAGCCTGTTCCGATGTGGAAACCGCCTATTGCAACGACGTCGGCGACAATCCATGTAATTGCTACATCGAGTACCCCAGCGGCACCCCAATCTGTTCAAACAATGTAGTTTGCACCATGTGCGTATCGGACGCTGACTGCCCTTCCAGCCAGCCCATCTGCACCCAAAGCACCAACAGCAACTGCGCAACCTCAGGCACACTAGGCAGAGTCTGCATCAACAGCGGCACTTGTCCATCCCTAGCAGACTGGACCATCCCAGCGGCGGAGCGGGAGCGAAATGCCCAAGTATTACCCCCGTGTCGCATGCCAGACTCCAACCGTTCGACTGCCTACACGTGCGTTTACAGCAACGATTTCTTGTGATGATGATACAGGAGACCTGGGATCTGCGCCGGCCGAGATTTCTCGTGTCCATTTTGACACCTATGCCGTAGCGCGCGCGCGGTGCAGGACGTCGGAGGGTGTTTTTTTTTTGGAGAAAGCTCAAAAAGAAGACGCTGAGGCCAACGACGGAGGTTTCATATTGGCGCGTAAGAGGTCGTTCGGTAGAAGTACAAAAGACGAGAGAGGGACCCGAGTGTTTGGAGTTTTGACTAGAGATGTTCCTCCCCGCTCCCCACGTTTTTCCACTTTTTTCACCTCTATTGAACGTAACGGTAATGAACGGATGAAGGAATGTTCAATGTCCCGATCGTAATGGCGGGGACACGAGGCTACTGAATCTGCCCTTGAGCGAAATGCGCTTTATGCTGATCCATGCACGGCAGCTGCAGTGTTGCAAAACTCACAATGGCTCCCTTCACGACGCTTTGCGATACCTCTCCAGCTGAGTCCGCTCGTATAGCCGCATGTGGTTTCAGTAGGGGAGGTCCAAGCCATTAGGACGATGGCGGCGAGGACAGAGCGGGAGATTGGGAAATAATTTTCAATCCTTGGATGATCGTTAGGAGGAAGGTTCCGAAGGCGAAGAGGGTGATGCTGTAGCAGAATAGTAACAATAAGGCCAAGTAAATCAAGGGATCTGTGATAGCCTGCTTGACGGCTTTCCAGTCGAAATCGTCGAGGGAGCCTTTACGGGCGATGTCGCGGGTTGTGCGGGCGTGCATTAAGGTCCTTCCTGAAGTGGTGAGGAATCTGGCACCTTCGGCGAATTCGGGAAGTGTGAACCAGGCTAGCATGCAGATGGCGATACTGATGGCGCCTTCAATGATGAAGAGCTATCTCCACGTGCCGAGGCCGTGATGGCGACCCGTTGTTTGGATCATGTAGGCGCTGAGACCGCCGAATGCGCCACTCAGGACACTGGACGTGGCAAGCGGGCTGACTCGTTTAGACTGGTTCTTGCGATCCCAGGTTGTTGAGATGAGAACTTTTAGGGCAGAGAGGAGGCCGGCTTTCGCGGCGCCAAGGAGGAGTTGCATCTGGGTATGGTTCTGTACGAGCCCTGTGCAGACCAGAGCAGTGGCGGGGACGCTGTCGGCGCCCCATTTCTTGACGACTGTGACCCAGGGGACTTCGAAGACGACGTAGGATGCGTAGAAGACGGTGATGATGTTGTTGAATTGGTGGCCGTCAGACCAAGGTCGGCTCCGAAGCCGGAGATTTTGGCTTGCCTGCGGAAAGATCAGTAGGGATTTGATGTTGGCGGATTCCGCTGGTACATATCGATGTTGCTTCGATCGAGGTATGCTATGAGAGCCGGGAGCATGAACTGTGGCAGGACAAACTTGTCAAACTTCCTAAGGGTACGCTTTCCAAGCTCTGGGTCAATGTAGTCTTCACCCGCTCCATGGTCACTGTCTGAGAAGGTAGCGACCACGTCTTGCCTATCTTTCGCAGAGGCGGGCATTGTTGGGCAAAAGGTCACCGAACATGCCGAGGCAGGCGAAGGTTGGAGGTGTATACAAAGTCATGTTGTTACATTGTCGAACGCCCATCCCGGCTACTCACCTACGGTTTCTTGACATGCTGTGTCTCTGCATCGTCTATAGATATGCCAGCGATGCATGTCGATAGTCAACACCTGCTGCTGCGGAGAGGCTTCTTGTTATTCAAGAAATTCTGCATGCGCGTCTCTTAGGTTTTGTCGAAGAATGACTTGCTGGCCACGTCGCAGTCCTGGAAATGCGACACGGCTGCATTCTGAGCTGGATTCCGCACCTGCAAGAGCCAACGTCATCGCGACAGGGTGCTCTTCACACTCTAATCTTGAAGCTGAGGTCAGGTTTGTGGAGCTGTGTCGGTCTCTGAAAAGATATGCCAGTTGCGTCTATGCTGACGAAACGACCTGCCGCTATCAAGACGATGCTGTCGCTCGCGAACACCACCGGTCCTATCGCGGCTCTATCATCCATCACTCTCCACTGGCGTCTGCAAACGTCTCCGGCACCATTGATTAAGAAGCACTGTCCACCAATATAGGCCGTCGGCCGAGGTCGGTCTAGACGTCCGTCCACTGCGCTGGTGCAAATCCTTCTGATCCTGCAAAACGTGTGGTAGACGCACCCCGCCAACGCCACCAAACTCAATGCCCACGATTGTTCAGGCACGAAATTTTAGAGCTCGCTGCAGCTTGCTGTTATGTTCGTCATTCCTGCAGGCCAAGGTGCATTCCATGAGGCACCGGATGAAAGGTTGACGGTCGTGCTGCGGAGTATGGAGGAGAAGATGAGCCTTTTTGGTCATTTGCAGCGATTGGAAGCGCTTGGGAGGCTTGCTGGCGACGACATTGTGCGTCTTGTCGTGCCTTGGAAGATGGTCCGTGACGTGCGTGAAGAGGCAACATAAGAGCTGTGCTGCCGTGATGTGGTTTTGGAGCTCCGTCCAAAGCGCAGTAGAATTCATACAGTGTTCGACACCATGAGGCTTGCCGGCATCGTTCTTCTCGCTTGCAGCGCTGCCGCGCAGACCGTCAACCGCACTTTGACCAACGGTTGGGGCTCGCTGCCTTCCCAAAGGTTGTACATCAATCACACCGAAGCACTCGCAGTGATCAACGCAGCCGTGGAGAAGTCGAAGGAGATCAAGTGAGCCATATGTTTGGGAGATGCTTCAAGCAAAGACTGACTTACCACAGCGTGCCGAACAACGTCGCCGTGATGGATCCTTCTGCCCAACTCGTGGCCTTCCTGCGCATGGACAATGCGTATCTTGGAAGCGTCGACATCAGTCAGAAGAAGGCGAAGACGGTGACACTGTTCAATGGTCAATTTGCGTCGTATGGCCTCTACAACCGATCGCAACCGGGTGCCGGCAACGATTTGTATGCGATTCAAGAGACCAACGGCGGCATCGTTGTCTTTGGTGGCGGCCAGCCGATTTATAACGGCCAGGGATATTTCATTGGAGCGGTGGGCGTCAGTGGTGGTACCGTCGAGCAGGATATTGAAACCTCAATCGCCGGAGCAGAGGCCGTGGGGACGACCATTCCTTATCCTCCTCCCATGGCATAGCGGACCGCAATTGCCCTGCGTCTGAATGTCTGTAACAGACCGCAAGTGAGGAGATTTCGAAGTAATTTCCCCAGGCCATCAGGACGATCTGCAGTCGGGAATCCTGTCGAGCTGACTCAAAATGCTGCCACACGCATGTTGATGCCACGCTGTTGCAGCGGATGTTGGAGATTTTGGGCACGTCCCACACCGCAAATAGCAAAACATTCCGAGATCCAAGCACGACCTGAAACCTTCTCGAAGGCTGTCATGGGAGCCAGTTCGTATGTCGCAGAGTGAAACAGTGATAGATGCGTGCGCTCAATCACGAGCCTTTCACCGCCATGCTGCCAAGCACGAAAGCTTCAGCTTCAATGCTCAACAGAGTTGCAGCTTCACCTTTCTTGGGAGCGTCCAGTCGGTAGATTTTCCGTATCCTTGCGACATCACGAGTTGATGCCAGATGGTCGTCGGTGAGTGTTTGAGGTGTGCCTTGTACATTTCCGAGCAGATGAGCTTCGACCGCTGCTCGATCTCGGCCGACTTTGACCGCCACGAGATCCTTGCTACCATCTTGGAGTCCAAAGCGGCGAAAGGATTCTGCGATCTGGAAACAACGTGAGCGACATGCAAATCCCTGGTATGAGCCGTGGCAATGTGCTAGCATGTGCCGTCACTACTGTCGTCATATCGGCAAGTGAAGGAGATGTGAAACTCACGTTGTTGTTTGGCGACAGTGCAAAGACGATCTCTGCGTGGACGTTGCGGCTCTTCATGCGGGCGTTGAGCAGATCGTTGACGGCCCTGAAACAGGCGGACAGGACGTGGTTCCTGGACAATAGCACGGATGCATCGAGGAAGGCATACTCGAAGCTGGTGTTGCCGTCGAGCAGCTGCTGGCGGAGGAATGCTGCGTTCTGCACGTCGCGGAAGAGGCACACGTGGAGGGGGTGCTGCGGCAGGTGGGGGAGGGTGATGGTGTCCATGTGGTGTCGAGCGTGTAGAGAAGAGTACGTGTGCGGTGTAGGCAGCTGAATCCGGACTGCGTGTGAGTGTTTCTGGCGCACAGTAGTGCGAGAGGCGTAATCTACGAGCAGAGTGCGTGGATTGACGGTGAATGGCTTGTCACTGGCAGCGAAAGTCTGATGTGCGCCTGCCGGGATGTGCCCCAATCATATCGACGCGGGTTCCCTGCCGAGTGGAGCGACCGGGGTCTGGATGCCTCTTCGACTCGCTGCAGGTGCGGGTGCAGGTGCAGGTGCGGGTGCAGGTGCAGGTGCAGGTGTGGCTATTGGCAAAAGGCGAGCAAGTCGTAAGTCGTCCGCTGACGACGTCTACTACTTGAAGACCTTGTGCGCTTGCACAAGGACATGGCATAATCACGTTCCTCGATGGGCCCCCTTCTACGCGCGACTTTTGTGCAGGACAGACAGGAAGCGGACTCTCCCGCCCGATAGTTCTAGCCGAGACACGAGAAACACGAAGACACGACGCTGGACGCAGTGGACGCGTCTCGTTGCTAGCAGCTGTGCCAGCAGTAGCAGCAGGCGGCACTTGCCATTCACCACCACCGGAACATGCCTTCGGCCGCCATCACACACACCCTGAAGCGGCCGGGCGACGACGCCTCTGATGTCGACAACGACGGCACTGGCAGCAGCAACACGCCCGTCCACAACCACAAGCTGCAGCGCGTCGACAGCTCCTCCGGCCTAGGCACCGGCGACTTCTCCAATGCCGTCAAGAAGAAGTCGGCCGGCAGCAGTCGCACAGGTCAGGCGTGTGATCGTTGCAAGGTAAGCACATATGCTATGTCATGCTATACATGTACATGACCATCATCATACCGCATTTGGCATCACCACGCCAGCGGCCCACGTGGTAATAAGCTTTGACTGACGGCTGTTTCGCAGATCCGCAAGATACGATGCGACGCACGACCCGGCGGCTGCTCGCCGTGCCTGCAGAACAACACCGAGTGCAAGACGACCGACCGCATCACCGGCCGAGCGACCACGCGGGGCCACACCGAGCATTTGGAGGGCGAAAATGCCCAGCTCAAGATGTACATGGTCGAACTGCAGCAACAGCTAAGAGATGGCGGAGTCGAGCCGAAAGCACCGCCCACTGCACCCTCAGGATACTTGCCAGTGGGGCAATGGGGCAGCTGGGGCGACCAGAGCTGGGCCGGCATGCAGTCCAGCAATGGCATGCTCTCACCGGATGAAGCATCGCGAGATCGGTCAACCTCAGCAGCACCAGCAGCGGCACAACTCCTTCCCGACTTTCGCGCGGGATGCATTGGTGACAACTACCTGGGCGTGTCTTCCGAGAACAACTGGCTCAGTCCGATTGAGGGCACATCGCTGGCACTGTTCGGCACCAAGATCGACCTGGCCGAGTTTATGCCATCCGAAAATGACCCGGCATCCTCCGCCATGTCCTATCGCACCTTCCTCGCGCACGCATACGGCAGGACCAAGTCGTTTGCAGCCCAGCTCCCCCCATACGAGCAATGCAAGGTCTACGCCGACTGGTATTTCCGCTCCATACAGCAGTTCATCCCCATCCTCCACAAGCCCGACTTCATGGAGCTGCTGGACAGGGTCTACCAGCAGGAGAACTACCACCCCACATCCGCCGAGACAGTCATGGTCCACATGGTACTGGCCGTCATCAACTTCCAGTTTAGTGCGCGGAACCACAACGAGCAGGCACGCCACGACTCCATGGCTCACTACCACTATGCACTCAGTTTCATCCCTGACCTCGTCACCGGACACAAGCTGGAGGACATCCAGGCCTTGACACTCATATGCTCCCAACTCAGAAACCAGCCTCGACCGGGCGCCGCATGGATGTTCACCAACATGGTCATGGGTCTGGCGATTGAGTCCGGCTTACATCGATCGGCCAAGGCTTGGCAAGGCTCAGCCATGAGCCAGGACCCACTGCGTCTGGAGATGCGGAAGCGCATATTCTGGAGTTTGCTGACCTTCCACGTCCACATCAGTGGTAAGCTCGGACGACCCATGCCGCTGCGTCTTGAGGATTTTGACATTGAGGTACCCGAGCCTCTTTCCGACCAACTGCCAGACGAACCTGCAACAACGAAATGGAAGCAGTGCTCGTGGCAGGCGGCCATCGAAGGTTGGAAGCTGCTAAAGATCATGATGCAAGTCTACGCCACCATCTACTCGTTAAAGTCGACAGGACAGTACGAGATCAACGTGCGCACGCTTGAGAAGCAGCTCGACGACTACCATGCTCAGATACCGCCCGAGTTTCGGGGCGGGCCACAGACCAAGGATGAGGACCGTGTTTCCGCCCTGTATCTGGACATGGGTGTCGCGGAGTGTCAGCTTCTCTTACACCACCCCTCGCTATGCCGCTCCACTTCGCCACAGGTCATGAGCAGTAACCTTGATGTATGCCTGCACTGGAGTGCAAAGCTTTTGTCAAGCGCAACACAGCTGAAGGAGCTGAAGAGTCTCGACACTACATGGTACTATTGCACCGACTTCCTCGCCGCCATCTTCACCACCCTGTTCGCCAACACGGAGAGGCGGGACCAAATGGACTCGACTGATCTCCAAAGGCTACGTCAAGATATGAATCAGTGGCTCGATGTGATGGGTGAAGTCGGCGATCTTCTAGGTAAGTCCGCATCATACAAACCCATTGACAGTTGTCTGACTCCTTTCAGGCACCGGCTCAGCACTACAACAAGCCGTCAAGGCGTTGGTCGACTCTTCATTAGGTAACATTAGCAGACACATTTCTGCGAAGACCGCAGCTGCCGCGGTGGCATCAGCAGTATCACAGTCTCCCACGACTCAAGAGTCGGCGCAGTCTCAAAACCAAGCTGTCTACGATAACTCCAACAGCACTGGCGGCTACTATGCAAACGGCACCAACGGCGACATGACAGCATCTCAACATCAAGGCTACGCCGTGACACCCTCAGTCCACCCGGAGCAGACACAGAGTGCATACCCCTCAGGCAATCAGTTCGCCACATACCCGCACACACAGCCAAACGGCGTCCCTGGTTTTACAGCATACGACCCTACGGCATACGCCGGCGAAGAATCGAAACCAGTCGTTGATGCTCAATTCGCAGCCCAGCAAACGCCGCAGCCAACCAACTTCATGGCTGCATTTCAACCGCAGGTCACGAACGGCTATCAGCCGAATCCACTCGCCGGAGCCTTGAATGGTCAAGTCTACCCGCACGAAGGTCCAGCAGCTTGGAGGCATTTCGCCACTTCGATGATGACCAACGTAAGTGCTCCGGACGACATACACTCCGCCGGGCTAATGCCTTCCAGCAGCAGCAGCCATGGTAGCTCGGCGGAGCCGCCAATCGATCTTACTGCAGCGGCGACCATGGGGAACCTGCAGATGCCAGCGGGGCAAATGGGCAATGCGTGGCCGTTCGTGCAGTACGGGGGTGTTGGAACAGGTCATGGTCATGGGTGATTGATGATCGTCAGGGATTGGATGAAGTTGCTTTTCGTGTTGCCACTTTAGCGAGGTGCTCTGGCGTTCGAGCGCCGCGAGCGAGCGCGCAGATAAGCACGTACCTGGGTAGGTTTGTGCATATGGAGAGGATGATATGATCATACAAGCTATTTTGAGCTGAGGCGTTCGTAGAGATACCAATTTGCTGTACTTCGTTCGAAGTAGTGGGAGCGCGAGAGCTGGGTGTGACCTAGCCCACCGAAATGAATTGACGTCTTTACGAAGCGCTCGCTTTCCACGACCTGTTCCAGAACTCGTGCCAAGTCAAGTAGGAAGAGTCTACTGTCTTGCTTGCCAACTGCGTTCGTCAACCTCACAGGCAGGCCTTCTTGGCGGGTTGCGATGGGCGGACGGAACCTCAGCCATTGACACTGCCACTGTAGTATAGTCCCCTGTTCCACCACAGCAACGTACAGCAAGCGTAATGTTAAAGATGATGATGAGTCCAAGGGTGGGAAGGGGAGACGTGAAGTGAAAGAGCCATCCCGACCGAATCCGTGCCGAACACCCGAAACATCATCGTCCCCAAACACCTTCCTCGAGTTGAGCCTTCTTGCTAAGGAAATGTCAGTCCTCCTGGTACATGTACATGTATCGTTGCTGAACAGATGTCACTACAACGGTGCCTTCTAGACATGATCGATACACCGCAATACCTCCCTCCAACACATTGACGTGCGACTGAGTAATCCACTCGGAATGCCAGCGCGATCTCATCTGCCGAAGTAATCTCGATACCCAGCAGCGGGGCAACTGACAGGCAAAGCAGCAGCGTTTCCCGGTCACAGTGGGCATTATGCGGGACTGGGGTATGAGATTGGCCAAAGAGCTGGGGTATCGTGATGGAGGATAAGAAGGGCATTGTTCCACCGAGTGGGGCGTTGCAAGAAACAGCCACCGGCGAGTTGAGTGATACCTCAAGAACACGTCGAAGACAGGAGGCAGTCGAGCTACTTGCATACCGGCAAGATGGGTGCACAAGCCAATGGCACTTTCTCAGGCCCAGTGCCGCTCTGGATTGACGGCGAAGAGGTCACGACACCCACAACCTTCGACGTCACGAGCCCTACGAACAGCAAGAAGCTCTGGAGTTCGTCTTCAGCATCGGTGAAGGAGGCACAGCAAGCATGCGAGGCAGCACAAAAGGCGTTCAAGGCGTGGAAGAAGACGAAGCCTAGCCAGATTTGGCAGATCCTCAACAAGGCGGCCGATATCTTTCAGGCGAGGAAGGAAGAGGCGGTCAAGTACATGATGGAAGAGACTGGAGCGCTGCAGGGTTTTGCGAACTTTAACATCATGACTACGATTGACAATTTGCGTGATGTTGCTGGGAGGCCGGCGGATATTCATGGCGTCATTCCGCCGACGAAGGCAGAAGGGCAAGCGGCGTTTGTGTTCAAGGAGCCATATGGTTCGGTGTTGGGTACGTTACCTTCGTACGCAGCGTGCCAGACATGAACTAACGCCTGTCTTCAGGCATCGCACCATGGAACGCACCCTACATCCTCGGCGTTCGTGCCCTCCTACCTGCACTGGCAGCTGGTAACACAATTGTTCTCAAGGGCTCCGAGCTCTCACCTCGAACCTACTGGTTGATTGGTTCGATCTTCAAGGAAGCTGGTATTCCAGATGGTGTTTTGAACGTCATCTACCACAGACCAGCCGACGCCGCAGATGTGACCAACGCCCTCATCGAGCACTCCGCGATTAGAAAGATCAATTTCACCGGATCCACCGCAGTCGGTAGCATCATCGCCTCAAAGGCCGGCAAGGAGCTCAAGCCAGCCCTCATGGAGCTCGGCGGCAAAGCCAGCGCTATTGTCTGCGAGGATGCCAACATTGAGCACGCCGCATTCCAGTGCGCTCTTGGTGCTTTTCTGCATGCAGGCCAGATTTGCATGTCGACTGAACGCATCATCGTCAACCGAAAGATCCAGGACAAGTTCGCCGAAGCCTTGAAAAAAGCCACTGAGAAGATCTACTCCTCCAAGGGCGATGCACCAATCCTGGTCGCAAAGCCAGGTGTCGAAAAAAACCACAAACTCCGTACTGATGCGGTCTCGAAGGGTGCCAGAGTGTTGCATGGCGATGCAGAAGAGCAGGCTGCCGCACACTACAGAATCCGACCCACGATCATCACCGACGTGAAGAAGGATATGGATATCTTCTATACGGAATCGTTCGGACCAACAGTATCCCTAATTTCAGTCGACAGCGATGAGGAAGCCATCGACCTTGCGAACGATACCGAGTACGGTCTGTCTGGAGCCATCTTCACCGAGAATTTAGGCCGCGGCCTGAAGATCGCCAAGGAGGTCGACACAGGCGCCATCCACATCAACTCGATGAGTGTACACGACGAGTATGCACTGCCACACGGCGGTGTGAAGAAGAGCGGATGGGGCCGATTCAACGGAAGGTGGGGTATGGAGGAGTTCTTGAAGTTGAAGACTGTATCTTATATGGAGTCGTAGGGTGCCCGAGCGCTTTCTGTACTCTATCAATGTTGCGCATTTTTGTGCTGCAGCCACTTACTTCCTGGCGTCGCTAATGCTGCAAGTAGGCGCCGAGACCATCAAGCACAGCCAACGAAGGAGCCGTAAATTGATATCAATGCCGTCGGCCGGTTCAGCCTCACTGATCGACCACTTTAGGGTCATGTGGCCGCTCAGTGTATGCTGCAAGCGGCAAGTCGAGCTGCTCGAAGGATTCTTGTTATTTCAGGATCGGGAGGCTAGACGGTTGGACGGTTATACCATACCACTTCTTCCAGCTGAATACTCCCAACAACCCATGTCCTGCACAGTGTCTGTTTGTTACTTCCCTTTGTTGTCCGCAGAGACATTGTCGTCGAAACGAAGATGCATTCCGGCAGCTGGTTGTTCTCTTGCATCGCGACTTTGACCTTCCTCGCATCATCTGTGCTGGGACAGGGCGAAAACCATTTCATCAACCCACCGATTCCCGGCGCTACGAATGTTTACATTGACAATCAGAATTTCTCGGTCGGGTCGACTGTAGACTTGGAATGGACGACGAATTATCCCATGATTTCTTTGATTCTGTGGCAGAATGATAATGCGAGTTATTATACTTTGATCGATAATCAGCCGGCGACGCAGTCGTTTTCGTGGCCGATCGAGTTGACGGGGGTGTTTGATTTGAGAAATGGCGCTGGTGAGTTGAAGATAGTCGGATATATATCATGATTGAATGGGTGGAGGGGTGGTGAGGAAGTACTGATGAGAAGTCATAGTTTTCTTCTTCCAGATGTGGAACTTGACGAACAATGGCAAGAATATCACAGATCGCTTCTCGTCGCATTACTTCAATCTCGTCAACGACGGGACGACTTCTACAGTTTCTGCGACTGCGACTGCGACTGCGACTCCTACTGGCGCTGTAGGCACGGCTAGTAGCCTACCCAACCCCACCGCCAGCTCGACTTCGACTTCGACATCGACCTCATCCTCATCTCCCGACAGCGGCCTCTCAACAGGTGCCAAAGCCGGCATTGGAGTCGGCGTAGCCCTCGGTGTCCTCGCTGTGATTGGCGCAGCAGCGGCATTTTGGTTCCTGAGAAGGAGAAAGAGTGCGAAATACACCCCGGCAAGGAGCTATCCTGATTCTCCGCCGCCGGTGGGTGGAAGTGGGAAGTATGATGTGCCGATGGAGCAGCAGTATGGACAGCCGGCGCCGAGCTATATTGCGTATGGTCGAGGCCCGACGTACGCGCAGGATGTGAAGGGGCAACACTCTGTGGTGGGAGAGGGGCCTGTGGAAATGGCAGCGACGCAAGCGACGCCGGTGGAGATGAGTGCGGATAGTGCGTTGGGGCCGAGGGAGTTGGATTCGAATGTGGGAAGTGTGAGGAGGTAGCCTGTTGATGATGATAGAAGGTTTCGAATAGGCCGTCTGAAGCAATATTCTTGTCAGCCTGTCAGCAGAATTGTCACCTTGTGGGATCGTACGTAGTGATCTAGACCGATCGGTCAAGCACTGCGCTGGTGGTGCATATTGCTCTTGTAAGCCGTGGGCTGGGCATGTCCACAGGACAGATCGTGCTGCATGATCGAAGAGGTATGAGCTCGTGAGGCAGACCTAATCGTGACGACGGTAAGCCAGTGGAAGACCGCAGATGTCTTGAATTGTGCCGCAATGTTGTCGAAGAGATCTCCGGGACACGGCGAGGTCAGACTTCTGTAGGCCAAGGCACTGTCGGCTGGCTTGCATGATAGAAAGCTTACGCGGACTGATGATAGTGCACAGTCGTTCTGTTCTTGTGGCCAGTGGTGAGCTGTGTTCATGGCCGCAGGATTGGTCAAGCTAATGGGTGTCGACAAATGTCTTTCGCGAGCCGCAAGTAATGGAGCAGAAAGTGCGAGCCCAGGGTATGGGCGTGGCACGCCAGGCCAGTTTGCATTATCCAGATCCCGCGCTGTCCGTATGACCTTGCATACCATCTGCAAGATGTATCCACCGTGAGTTCAGTCGTCCATTCTCCGACGATAGCAAGTTTGGTTGGCTAGTGGATGTCGAGAAAAATGTCTTATATCGGCGTGCGTAATGCAGAGCGAGGTGTGAGCTTTTTTGTTGAGAAGTGAGACATCGACGCTGAGCTAGGGTATACTTCTTTCTAGAGCACGGCGGTTGGAGCTCAATTGTACGCTGTCTGAATTCCAATCGACTGTGCACTCAATGTAAGAGTGCTATTTAACCAGTTGATAGCATCTTTCTGGGAAGCCAGTGGAAGTCATGCATTTGTCTCTGATTACCGCAGTATCATATAAGGGAGGTGTCGAGTCAGAGGTTAGCAAAGCTCAAGTTTCAGAGTCCTGCATTGCTGCCGCTGCACACCACACATGGGATACCTGCAGCTCCTTAACCATCGTCGAGGTGCGGCCTCACTGCGAGTAAAAACGTGTGCATGTGCAGTAAAGGAGGTGTGAAGACGGAGCCAGTGCCGCCGGTTGAGGCTGCCGTCGAGCACGTATTGGCGATACTCAGGCGGAAGTACTGGTAAACTAGTGGATGTGTACAGATGTCTCTGAGTAGTGGCAGCAAAGCAAGAATCGGCAACGCTGTATAGGATGCCAGTCGAAGTGGTTTCAGTTGCAAGCATAGCAGATCTCGTACCCAGCACCGCAGCACCGCAGCACCGGCGGCACTGCATGCACGCGGCCTCAAGCTCCCTCTAGCAAGAGCGCGGTAGCGACACGCATTTCTCCACGTTTGGGTCTTCGATAATACGGAATCTGCAGGCTGGACACTCGGGCGAAGACTGCGTAAGCCATGGTTAGCTATGGACCGGCCACGGCTTACAGCTTGACTTTCAGTGAGCTGCCATGAGGTCGCCGAAGTGTGTTCGACCAACAAAATCCCCGAATGGTTACGATATCCGGTTCCGCCTTAGGAGCTTATGGAAGGCCGAACTAACGCTCTAATGCCGATGGCTAGCACTTTCACTTACCACGAACACTGTGCAATAGTGCCGTCGAAAAAGGAATTCAATACTAGCTTGTCTCGGCCGATGACATGAGGCATGTCGCACCTTCCGCTCAACAATCTCCTACAATGCGCGTGTATTAGCTGTTTCGTTGAGTGACTCAAACTGTCGTGTCTGGCTAATCAGACGGGCGACAGGCTGGTGGCCTTTGCAACTCGGGGACTATGCCGTGCTCAGCAGGATCTCGGCCGATCGTCCAGCGTACGCCCGGTTCGTAGGTAAATGTCTCGGCGAAAGTGGTCGTCAGGATCTGGAGAATTCGGTAACGAGCGGTGCTGTCTCTATGAAACACTTGTGGCTTTGAGACATGGACCGCCATTCGAGCAGGTGAGAGCAGTGTCCCGGCTGGTGTGACTTGACCGATAACAGTGCGGTTATTGGCGACGTTCAGGCGGACGTTAGTGGGTGACTGTACGACTGCTCTAATGCCGGTGACGGGCAAGGTCTACCGTGAGACACTGAAGGCAATAGGAATAGCTTATGGACAAGCAGGCTGCTGTCGGTATTACGAGCTGGATTTCGCTTTGCATGTCAGACTGCCTCAACGGATGAATGAGTCCAAGACGGTTCAGTGCAACCGCCAGTCGAAGGGATGCATATTCTCGCGGGCGTTCGTTGAACTTGGATCGCAGTACTTAGTCGATTTAGGCCTCACAACAATCCGAGGAGACTCGTGGACCCAGCACTGCATTGTTAGCTGCACTGCAACTGCAAGATCGTCCCATGGCAACATAAAGTGTAGTCCAGCTGACTGCAGCTAATTCGCCGCATACCCTGCGTTCTTCAACGGGATCTAGCGAGTGTCTGCATATCTCATATAGCCATGGTAGGGTAATAAAGACGATCAAAGGTATCGCCATGCAAAAGCAAAGTCTATGCGGTCTTCACCGCTCTCCTCTTGGCTGATCGCGCGACTACTGGTGGTCCGTTGCGCGCGGGCATTAGTGGGAGGACGCATTTTGACTTGATCTTTGGTACGGTATGGAGCAGCATGCGCAATGTGCATGTAGATGAGATGGACCAAGATGGACGCCGCGGGAAAGTGTTTGCTTCGCTGGCCGTGGTTTCCAAGGCGCAACTTCCCGCCACGAGGCACGTCAGCGGCTGGCGTTGAGGGTCGTAATCTTCTGTACCACGCTGTGCACGGGAACCATCGCGTTGCACGTTTTCGGCGTCGAAGCATCGTGTATTGTGGAGGCCCAGCAGGCATAGGATGCAGCTGACTTGTGATCCTTCCCAGTGTTCTGACTCGATCCTAACGATTATTCGCCAGCCTCATCGTCGACGGCTCGGACACTAGAGGTTGCTTACATGAACAGGGAATACTGGCTCCGAATCGCAAAGCAGCCGAGACGGCAGAGAGTGTATTCATCGCAAACCTTCCCAAATGGGACGGCGATGAACCAAAGCGTGGGTGTCATGACCAAAAGGATGTGTTGTCGATCGGTGCTCCCTGCAACAATGTGGGCATCTTGCTGCGTATGCAGAGCTTCGGCAAGAGAGATGCAGATTCGTCCTGAACTGGAAGGAGGCAGATGCAGGACCACGATTCACTCGCGCCTGGTTCGCCTGCGCATGGCTTGGGCGCAGATGAGCGATCGTGGACGTGGCGTGGAGGGACTGGAGTCAGGTCTGGAGCGTCCAGATGGGAGTGTGGGAGCATGGCCGGCAAGGGTCAAAGCAGTACCGTGGTTCTGAGGGAGAAAATGGCCCGCGAGACGAGACATCTCCGGCTTTCCGACTGGTCATTGCGGCGGGTTCCGAGTCATTTCTCTGCAGTAGACAGCTTCTTCCGAGACTTGTGCGATCGTCCTTGTGTCGAGCTTGCACAGCATGATCCTGTGATCACTGGATGCCTTCTCCGAATCGATCAGCCAGAATGAGAACAACGGCAGTCGACGATCTTGTGTAGCGGACAAGGTCGTTGTTGCCAGCCAGCCCATCAAGCAGTGACCTCGAATCATATGGCTCATACAATGCAACTATGCCACACAGTAAGCGATCCAACAAGGATTTCCCGGCGTCACAAACATCGCGAAACAACTCGAAGTATACTCCAAACCCATGATCTCCGACTACTTCGCACCAGATCACAACAACTAGCAGAATACGATCACGAGTTCATCGACATCAACGTCCACGCGGCATGTCTTCCGCACAGCACGAGTCTGCAGGCCTTGATGACGAACATGGAAGTTCAGTCAAAGCCCTGCACGGGCTTTGTCATGACTTACCACAACTTCACCGCGGACGTTGACGAGTAACTGGGTCTGGCCGTTGTGACTTTCATCTTCCGTGGGCATAATACTGTGGATGACCAGGCTACGATTCGGGTGACCGCTGATCGGCAGATGTGGCGGAGGAAGGGAGATGGCGGTTGGGAGTGTTATCTGCATAGCCACGTATTCGGATTCGGGCGCTGTTTCCTTAAGGCGTTCTTTGCGAGTTCAACACCGGTACAGAGTCTTGGCCTGTCGCAGTGCTGGTTCCTCAGCCTGGATCAGCGAGATTCCAGGAGTGTGGCGAATCGACGCACAGTCACAATTCATCCTGCAGAGTCTCAGTACGATACTAGGATGATATTTCCTCCAAGAACTTCTCAGCTCCGAATTAGCGCGAGCAGATTGAAATGCAGCATGCGATGCAGAGAACGACAAGTACCAATCAGCCATCACCATGCGCATCGAGCCCCGTGTTGATCAGCTCAACCCCAACTACATACCATGCTTATCGACCCTACAGACGGCCGAACAGTGTCTAAAGCGTATGCCTTGTACGACCGCCAAGCAGGCTGCTGAATGACGAGACAGCTTGAGCCGCCGCGCCGAACCTACGACATCACAGTTCCTGTCTCACCGCAAGTATCCGTGGCCTACATCTTCGCCCAAACACAATGACCTTCTACTCGAATCTCCAATCCCGTAAAGGAAGTCGTCAAGAACTCTTTGCTCTGCGCTGACGACCTGAACAAAGCATCCTGCCGCGGCCTCGCGTTTACAGCCCTCGCACCCGACTATCGCGTTCAGGTCAACATGAAAATCTTCCCGGACCGTGAAGGTAGCAACCTTCTCATTCCCTCATCGGTTAGATCTACCTGACACCTCCCTCTCCGTCGGGGCGATTCTAGCGCACTGGGACGAAGTCGAATCCAGATATGACGCGGCCGAGAGCGAGGTTCTCAAACTTCGGAGCTTTCGTCAAGAGGGGAAAAATCTTTTGTGCCTGGCGAGGCTTGCCGTGACGTTGGAGGGCGGTAAGGATGTGGTAGCGTCTTTTGATGTGTAGTTCGTTGGTGGTGGGAACAATTTGATCAAGTACATTGAGACTGTGGTTGAATGTGCGCTGTTTGTTAGAATGGAGATGGGCTTGCTCGGGGAGGAGAAGGATCTTGGGTTGCTGAGAGAGCATCTGGAGAGTTCCATAGGTCTCGTACACTGCAACGCTCCGTTGCTCTCAACGCAACCAACGTCGCTCGAAGCCGCTGGAGCCGAAATGGGTGGTGTAGATCTCTAGTCACAACAAAGTCGTTGCCTGCTCGAATGTCTGAACATATCAGATACTTCTTATGACCGCCGTCTCTTGCCCAAGATGTGGAACAACGTCCGTACATCTCAAGCTAAGCATCGTAATGTGTACGAACGAAGAGTAGACAAAGTCACACGAGCCTTCCACACGAGTCTTGCTTACGGAGCTCGCCGCCGTCATGTGATCGTTCCCATGCGCCCTACGATCTTGCTCGGCTAGATCCGCCGATAATTTGCATCTCTTGCCTTTCATGCACCGTCCCCGCTGCTGCGATATCGTTCCGATTTGCTTCAAGCCCTCCCACCTTGCCTCCGGTATCGTCGTCGTCAGAGCCCAAGACAATGGCCGGCTCGTGGGCCTCAGGCACCGCATTCGAAGCATCGCATGGTGTGGGCATAATCTCACCGCAGCAAACGAGCCCGACGACCGCCTCACCCGCCGACGACAGCGGGGGCAGGAAGAGAAAGCGCAGTTCAATTGCAACGGAGAATGTCGACGCCAGCGAGGTGGGCGGGGCAGCTGGAGGAGATTCGGGCAGTCCAACGTTGTCGCAGGGCAATGGCAAGCCGAGACATCAGCCGGGTGTGAAGAGGGCGTGCAACGATTGTCGCCAGCAGAAGGTGTGTATACTGTTGACAAAGTCGTGGCGCAATGCACAGTCTTCATGGCATTGGTATAGCAATGACTCATGGGCAGGATGTGCTAACATACCATTTTCCATAGCTTCGATGCAATGTCGTTGCAGGACCCGGAGAAACATACAAGCCCTGCGACCGATGCGTGAAACACAATCTGAAGTGTAGTATCGACAATGACTTCAAGCGATTGGGCAAGCGGGCCCAGCACGAAGAGATGGCGAAAGAGCTCGACGCAGCGAAGGCTAAGCTGGCCCGCTATGAGGCATTGGGCATGCACTTGCCCGAAGAGACACCACGATCAGAATCCAACTACACGCGCAGCTATCAGGCGTCGCCAGTCACTGGTGCACCCGTCGCGCCGATGGGAGCAGGAGGAAGCACATTCTTGGGCGCAAGCGAGGCTGCAGCATCGAGAAGCTTGCTGGACTTGAGCCAAGGATACCGCGAAGCGGCGCCCACCAGCTACCCGTCCATCACTGCAGGAACCTCGATCATGACATTGGGTGCCGTGACATTGAGTGAAGCACAACTCAACGAGCTTTACCGGATTTACTTTACCCACTATCACCCTTTCTTACCAGTGCTCAACCCGTCCTTGACCTACAAGCACCACTACGACGAGCATGTATTGCTCCACTGGACCGTCGTCGCAATAGCAGCACGCCGTTACGAAACCAAGCCTGGTCTGTTCATGGAACTCCAGCGCCCGCTTGAGGAACTGCTCTGGACGACACTGTCTCAAGTGCCGCAGTCGCATCACGTCGTCAAAGCACTTGCACTAATCTGCACGTGGCCATTACCAACATCCTCGACCAGCCAGGAGCCGACGATGATGTTGTGTGGTACGATGTTCCAGCTTGCGATGCAGTACGGACTACATCGCCCCTCCCACGCACAAGATTTTAGCAGATTCCGCGTTGACCTTCGGGAGGAGGACATCGCTGATCGACTCAATACCTGGGCTGCAGTCAACATTGTCGCGCAGAATGTCGCAACAGGTAATGGTCAGCCTCCGCTCGCGAGATGGGCGTGGTTCACGTACGGCCTCCACTTGGACCGAATGAAGCCCGAGCTCCAGACACGATGCCAGGTCGAGAAGTTCTGCGACACTGTCACCCGAACTCTCTACACAATGCAGCGAGACCACATCGTGGAAGTCGACCAAGCTCAGCGAGGTCTGCAGATTGACATGTACTCACGAGAACTAGGCGAGCTGGAAGTTACGGTTCTGTCAACAAGCTCATCCCGTAAGTCAGCACTCTCACACGCACATCCAGATCCAGATCCTGCGCTCAACTCGCCCGCAGCCCTCGAAGTGCTGTTCCTCAAAGCAGCAGCACTACATCTACGCCTGACTGCTTTCTTCGACAAGCCCAACCAGCCGAACTACTTCGCCGATCTCAGGAATGTCTACATCGCAGCTTCAGCTATGCTGGCTCATCTCAATCAAATGCCGGCCGATCAGTTCTCCTACGTCCCACGATACATTGAGCAGATGATGCTGGCGGCAGCTGTCACACTGTTGAAGATTTTGAACTCATTCTACGCAACTCATGTCGACATCGTGCAAGGTCGCACACTCTTCTCACGCACCGTCACTAACTTGCGCAAGCTCAGTGTCCGCTCGAACGATCTGCCACAGCGTCTTGCTGAAGTCATGGCACAGCTTTGGCAGGCGAGTGGTGCGAGTGAGCAGAAGATGGTGTTCAAGGTTGACGAGCCTTCCGCTCTTGATACCGAGAATCTGCAGCTCAAGGTCCGTTGTCGGTCGTCTTTATCTGTTCTTTACGACGCCATTTGGCGCTGGCGCGAACGTGCTGGCCAAGCGGGTCGTGACAGTCTTGCGCAGGCTGTCGACAACCCGACCACTCTGCATGGCGACACGCATACCCGCAACACTCCGCAGCCACCGACTGGCATGGTCGACGGCATTGCCCCGATGACCAATGGACTCGATCTCAGCCATAACGGCGGCCTTGGAAGTCTGGCGGACTGGGATTCACCTTTCGGCGGCAACGCCGTCTTCGACCCCCTCAGCTGGGCACTCGACGGTAACCTCGGACTTGGTGGAGGACTCTTCGGCGGACAGGATACGCTCGGACTCGGCGCGTATCAGGGATAGAATCCCGATGCAGACCCGAGCCGGCCTTTTAGGGAGATCGCCGATCAGGATACTCTTGCGTTTCCAAATTTTTTTGCCGAACAGCTGTGACGTTGGTAAGACGATGTCGGATAATGGTTCTTTGCGGATGATAGAGGATACGACTGGCGTTCATGCTGAGCAAGGCGTCGAAAGGGAAATACATTGGGATAGGGATGTCTGTGTGATAGCGATGTTTTCCTGCGACGGCGGATCACTTGAGCGATAACGATGCTACGAATGAACGGCTGAGTACGTGTAGTATTACAGGTGGTGTAGCGATGGCTACTGAATGCGATTCATGTTGCTTTAGGTCATCACTTCGTGGCCTACAACCTCGCGGCTGCTGCACGGCTTCGGCAAAGTTTTGATCTGATATATATTGCCGGGTTCTGGACGACACCTGATGCTACTTACTGACTCGGCTGCAAGTTCATTTGCAGACCGAGATCCATTCATGAATATCCCCGGATCTTGCTTTGCTTATTCCACTCAAGCTTTGAGCTCGCACAGGGTTGCGAGCTTCCAAACCTCCATGACTGCGGGCTCCTGCGGCCTTTTTGCGGGCTTGAGATGGCTCTATCGCAGGTGAAGGTTCGGAGGAAGCTTGGCAATGGCCATGTTTTGGTCGTCGCCCTGCCCGAGCTGCCCTACTTGACGAGTATTGAGCTCGTCTCAACATCGCCTAGCGCTCGATCCAGCTTCGATGCCAACTGCGACAACGTTGTGCGATACAAGGGAGATGCTTACTGTAACACTAGAATGACCTCTGCGGCTAAAGCAGCGCTGCGTCTGAGATCACCTGTGCCAAGGATCCCGCCATAAGAGAAGATCTACGCTGGAAGGCGTGACTGATGGTCGATTCCAGCTCGGGAACCTCGCAAGGCTTGTAGATACCGAGCAATGGCTCATTCTCCTTCGCTTCGTCCTGACTGAACCGGGGCCTACAGAAGCGTCTAGAGCCACGCTTACAAAATGATGCGGGTGGCATCTGACCCATCAGTAGTGCGCACGAAGTATAAAAGTACTGGTTCGCGGCAACGTAGCACAGAAACGATTCTTTGCGTACACCACTACTCCTATCGAATGATCTCGACTTGCTCAACATGTACCTCAAGACAGAGTGTCCGCCGTCGCCATGGACTACGACCTGGGACATAGCCAGCCTACCGTCGTCTCTAGAATCAGACACTACCTGCAAACGCTCTCGATTAGAGGCGCCAGATCGCTCCCAGGATCCCGCTCTAACCGAAGAATACTTCATCGAAAGTACATTTCAATTCCTCGGATGACTCAATGTCCACCACTACATAAAACCTTACTCCAGAGAGGGTCTCCTGCCTCACTTTACCTGCAGCCCCAATGGTGTGAGTGAAATGGGGAGCGACTTTTGCCTAGACAGCCACATGACAATAGTCGAGCGCAGCCTGAACGTCAAAACGGGAGTGACAGGCGCTCCCAGCAATGCGTATGAGGGATCGGGCCGAGACACCGTTATCCTGACGATGGAGCTTACTGGACTAATCGATGGGACGATTGGGACGGCGAGTTTGTTATGACATTGGAGGAGATACGGATGTACCTGGAGGTGTCTACAGTAGAGTGTTGTTACTGAGATTCGGGAGTTCCATTAAGGATAGTGAAGCGGATCTCCTTGTCGCTCTCTCACTCCGACTCATTGATCTTGTTAGGACTTCTCCAACCCATCGACGCTCTGCTCGCGGAATGTAACACGATGGGGATAGTTCTGCGATCAAGCGTGAAGCGGAGGAGGACACAAAAATTGCTCGGCACCAACCTCAGCAGTTCTGAGCATTCTGTGCCGTAATCTTTTGAATACAATGCGCTTTGCATACCACCACTCAAGCACCGCTCGATGTCCTCGTGTGTATTGACGACCGCTCAAGGCTACGAGTGATTACATCTTTTGGCACTACCACTGCTGTTAGGTTCATATTGAAGCACTGCATGGAGCACTGTCATTCAAAGTGTTGACCAGACGAGTATGACGTACGACAAAGGTAGCTATCGATCGAGGAACGTGGATCATGAGAACCTCTGTGCGAACTCCGCTGCCTCTACCGCAAGCAGAGAAAGCCTCTGGGTGGAAGGAGAAGGCTGTCTAATGTGAGAGAACTAAAGAGGATTCTTGTTCCATCGAGATTCGATGAGGGAAGACAGTACATCGCTGCGGTGACAATCGAGCAGTTAGCATATCTCTCAGATCACTTGGTAGCGCAACGGTGTCCGCGATCCCTTTCAATATTTAGATGCTCCCACATCCTCCCCAGGCATCACCAATCGCTTGGCCCGGAAGGCTAGAACACAGATACCGGCTAACCACGACATCCGTCCAATACCCTTCAAACTCGCATCACATCCAGGGTGGACGATGGATGGACGGCCACTGGCCAGCCCACTGGCCATCCAGCCGGCCTAGTGAGTGAATATTGGCCATCCGTCCGGCCATTAGCATGTGATTGTCCATAGACAGTAGGTCGTGCCAAGCCCTGTAATTAAGGTATTGCTACTGCTACAAATGAAGCTGTATTAAGGTGTAGTTACTGCTAAGATTAAGAGCCAATATCGCTGTCTATATAGTTAGTAGCTAGCTTACTATT
>KZ108412.1:0-39261 GCA_002116355.1 Dothistroma pini CBS 116487
GTAATATAGCTTACTTAGTAATAAAGTACGTTATAAATAACTTATCTATATTTAAAAAGAGAATTTATTAGTCTATTTACTAGGAAATCTATAGATATAGTAAGATTTTAAAGCTTTAGATTATAGAAGTCTACTAGCTATATATTATCTAGAAATATTATTACTATAGTATTAATAGCTATAGATTTTCTAAGAAGGAAAGAAATAGATACTAAGATTTCTAGAGTATAACTAAGGAATAAAGTAGCTAAGAGATATACTATATTCTATCTTACTTTAGAGTAATAATAAGATTTAAACTAATTATAACTATTACTACTATATAAGTATAACTTTTTTTACTCTTCTAAAAGCCTAAATATAATAGGGAATATTATAATATATAGTATACCTACGATCTACCTAATTGTAGATAAACTAATTCTTACTTTCGTTTAGTTTTACTTATAAAGCGTAAGAGACCTAATATATAGTTATATACGTTCCTTACGCTAAGTTATATCTAAAGTATAAGTTTAGCTCTTACGTCTAACCTAAGGCATTAGTCTATAGTCTTACTCTAGCTAGTATTATACTAAATTAAAGGCTATTATATAGTCTATACGTATATTATTACTTTATTCTCTATATTAGCTTAAGTAATCGTCTATTATTTATAGTACTAGTAATAATAACTTCTATCTTACGAAAATAGAAGTATATAGGTTAGTGTTAAAAGAAGAACGTCGCCATTAGGCAGTAGCCAAGATGCCAAGACTTGACTTTTACACTGTCCTTAGCCTTGTACTAGAACTCAAGACAGAACAGCAAAAAGACGGCAAGTTCTCGGTATTGTGAGAAACATTGCAATGCATCGCATCGCATCGCATCGCAGTATGCGCAAGGCGAAGTTTCGGCAAAAAAAAGCTCGGATTCTAACCGAATCGTGAATCAAGAATGATACAACATCACTCCCACGGAGCTGTGCACAAGTTAATACACACGCTGTGGAAAGACGATGGTGATAGGAACACATACAGGCTCGAACTCTCAACCTTGAGATACCTTCAGAGGTGCGAAACCTCTTAAAAGTCTCACGCGCTAGCCAATTGTGCCACGTGGGATACCATATGAGGTGGATGGAAGATACAGCTTCCGTGGGCCATAATTGGTTCAAAGTCAAATTCGAATAATATATATAGCTGTAAAAATAATAAAACTCGCGTGCGCGGCACGCAGCAGCTCTGATGAAGATGGGCTTGAGAAGTAGCCATCATAAACAGGGATCTCATCCAGACGAGAAGATTTTTAACATACACTTTGCCACTCATCCACAAAACTGTCGTATCATATCTACATCCGATTACTTCGGCAAAACAGTCCCACTGGTCGGTGCACTATTCAACGCAAGCGGAGCAAACATTCCACCAACGACAGGTCTGTTGATGAAGTCGATGCCCGGATAGCTGTAGCAAAACGTCAGCACGTCAGCATGAATCCCAACAAGTACAAACGCAGCCTCTACGGAGACCCACTCACTTTCCGCTGATGGTGTTATAAAGATCCGTAAAGGCAAAGTTCGTCGGGGTCTGATTCAACCATTTCGCAATCGTCGAGATGAATTTTGACTTGGTTGAAGATGAGGCGATCGCAGCGCAGAAGATTTCCCAGTCGTCTGCAGGATATACTTGTCAGTTCAATGTCTGTTGAAGTCAGCTGGTCTCGACGTACTCTTGGTGTAGGTATGTCTGGTGTCGAGAGGCACTCCATAAGTGTTGAACTTTGTTGGGTAGAAGTTGCTCTGCATGTCGTACACACGCTGCGGTACGAGCTGCAGGCCCAGTTCTCGGTCGCTGTACAGATTGTACAACAGACTGTACGAGCTGGCATTGCCGTAGTTGAACGTCGTATGCGGCGGGTTGGCATTGTAGTTGATACCCAATTTCTGCCATTTCGTAATGTAGTCGTGAGCGATGCGGGTGTAATTTTTTCCATCTGCGACGTTGCCGGTGCGGTTTGCGATCTGAGCCATGGCTTCGATGCCGATGATACCCTTGATTGCAAGATTTGTTTGATTTGGGGCGGAGCCCGCGAAATCATCGGTCGAGATCTTATCACATGTCAGTACAAGGCCGTATGCCGTCAGAAGAGACATACTTGGTTGGCAGGAACAAGTGCTTCTTCGACCAAGTATCCAGTCCACTGCTTCAAAATCTGGTAATGTTGACTGAGGTAAGCGTTGTCATTCGCTCGCTGAGCGTAGGCCAGGGTCATGATAAGCATATTGCCGCATTCTTCCAGAGGTTGCGCTTCAGCATTGCCATTGCTGTGACCTGTAGCATTTGGAAAACTGCTCCCAATGTCGTGAATCGCATACTTGTTTGGCCAGTTGCCGGCCTCCTGATTGATGAACAATGGATCCAATAGCCACTTCAGTATTGTAGCATTCGTGTAGAGCGAAATGGGGTGATATGGAAAGATCACGTCAACGGTATTGACGTTCCCGTCCGAGCTGATCTCCTTCATGAACAAGAGTGGCTTGGTTGGAGTGTTAGCATACTCGATAGCACCCATAGCTTGTCTAGTTGCGAGAGAGGTTAGAGAGATGTAATCCGAGCCGCCGGCGGCGTTGGAGTCGCTCGAGATCTTAGAGTCGAAGCTGTTGGCTGTAGATTTTGCGTTGCTGTAGTCGTTGTAGAAGAACTTCACCGCAGCTGCTTCGGAAGTGAAGTAGTTGGTCCACATGCAGGGAAGTTGCTGAACGCCATTTTTCGTGCCTTGGAATTGAACGCATTTATTTTGATGCAAACTGAGTTGGAACAGTGTGCTCTTCGTCCCGGACCCCACCTGACCGTAGTTTATTGCGTAGCCAAAGACAGGGTAGGCCTGGTTGATGGGCCGGTAGTTGGTATCCTGCGTATTTGGAAGTGTGCCAGACTTTGCAAAGTTTCCTCGTACAGTGGTATCTGCTCCAGATTGAAACGTCAATCCGTTGACATTGGCTGTAGAGTAGTACCTGTGAGATTATTCTTAGCGTGGCACTCCCACCATCTATCTTTAATCCTCACCAATTACCCCAGTCTGCTTGCTGATTAGTCTCGCTGAACTCCAGCTGAGTCTGCCTGAACACCTTATGGTATGCGATGCCACCGCCAACGGCTGCGGCTTCCACCTTGATTGGTGAGAATGTCGGATGGGGCCGGTTCAGGGATGGTGTGGGACGAGTGCCTTGTCCTACGGCATATATTGGGCTCAGGGTGTGTGGAACAACATCAGGAACGGCGAACGCGGTCCTGACCCCGAAGGTAGTCGACGCCTGGGAAGTTGGCACAGCGCTCGATGCTGGCCCAAAGCTTTTTGGGGTTGAGTCTGTGCTTGAACCGATGTTTCCGTACGACCACTGAGCTTTTGCTCCATGGTTGCCGGCGACCCATTCAGCGGAGATGTCTGTATACAACTGGAGGTGAGATATGTCAGCGAAGCTTGTTCAAAGGGCCGTGAAGCCTCGATATGGCCCGGGCAGTCTAGATTACAGTCGTAGGGCTGCTTACCTGAACGCTGTGAGTCTTGCCATCTGTAGCATGAGCGTCCACATTCATATACGAGAATGGAAGAGACGATCGCAGCACGTCATTCGGAGTCACGCTTGAGAGGAACGTGATCGTCATCTGGACGGGACCGGCCTGCATGGTAAAGATCGACTGCGTAGAAGTGTACGTGAACGATGTCTGGTTGACGAAAACCGAGTTTGGTGGATTGCCCATCTACCCAAGCAGAACGGCGTCAGCCATGCTCGAAAACCTTGTTGGATTGTCTCAACAGCTAGAGCTAGTATGAGGGTGACGGGCATTTCGACGAGATGGATCCTCCCGCGCTGTACACATACCCATGTGTATGTGGAATTGTCGACTCGGATCATGCCAGCCCACCCAGTGATTTGACCACTGCCATATGTCAGTGCTAAGCCTGGTGCACCCAGTGGATGAGACGACATACAACCAAAAGGTAGGCCATTGACCAGCTGTAGGTCGAAAGAAAGGATGTCAGCACTTTCCTCCAGCCAAGACTGTGCGTTGAGATACCCAAGTAGCCGCCATTTCCTGCATCGCTGCCTGCTTGCTGGTAAGTGCTCATATAAGGGCTTTTGACAGCCAAGGGGATAGCAGGTGGCCTCAAAGGTGAAAAAGTAGACGACTGCGCTCCGACCAAGGTGGCCACGGCCGCCACGAGCAAAGATGGAAAATGCATATCAAAAGCGACTGTGCTTTTGAGGAGTTCTCACCTTCGACGACAGAGCACGCAGCATCTTATTAATTTTCTACAGCCGAACGTCTGCACCATCTTGCTCGGGTTGTGAGCGTTTGACCAACCCTTGTACCAACCCTTGCTCCTGATGTTTACTCCACAAGGAGCTCCCTGACTGCATTCGATATCGACCCCTAGCAGCCTACCAGTGGGTACGATACCCCTATCATCTATGAGCCAACAATAAATTCTGTGGAAGAACACGAGCGCGATGTGATGAGGCACGCGACGGGCCCTCGTGCGTACGTCGTGGCTAGGACGGGCGTCACAGCAGTGAGCATGCGACCGTCCTGCACCAAGTATAGGCCTAGAGGCTCGGGGAAGGTTGTGCAAGTGTGCGTACGCCAGTAAGAGCGATGCAAGTGACGACCCAATAGTACCATTCGGCGGTGGAGCTTGAGTGGCCGTCGCCAATTTAGGGATAATCAGAAAGCGTCTTCCACGATGGGAGAGGTGATTGCGACAGGCACAACGGTTGCCAGCAGTCCCACGGGCAAGCATTTTTCTGCAGCTTCCGGACCTGCTGATATGCTGAAGACGGCGCGTCGTTTGCGGAGCGAAGCGGCAGGTGCAGGCGCCCTGTGGATGATCGAGATGTAAGATCACGAGGGTGTCGCATCGTGCCTGCAAATGATATCAGTGATGGCGCGTTAGAAGTACTGCGATCCCCGCTTGTTGAGGTCATCCGGATAGCTTCATGGTGCATGGTGCTTGGTGCGGTGCGAGCGGATGGCGGCAGCGGTTGAAGCCTCGGGCAGCCAGAGCTGGAGGTCCCGTGTGAAAGTAAAACCTCTGGTTGATGACCGGACATTGCGACATTCCCGGCGCTGCCAATAGAACTACGTGACTAGGCTTTGAGATTGAGATGACTTGGCGTCGATCGATGCCGAGTTCTATATCTGCGCATGTCTGATGGACGACGACGACAACGACAACGACAACGGCAGGTGATGACCATCACGCAGATGCTGTGTCTCGAGGAGGAGGAGGAGCGGTACCGCTAGTAGTAGGTACCTGCCTACAAAAGGCGGTACATGTAGTGGACCCTCGGACGCCAGTAGTAATAATACTTTTAAGCTTGCGAACGGCTCCACCCGACCGCGTCGATCATCCAGCTCCTCCAGACTTCTGGCGAGTCACACGGTACTACTGCTGGCCTGCAGATCTGCCAAGACCTCCCCATCGTCACCCACTGTTCACCACATCCTAAGCCTGTCACCCCTCAGATCAGCCACACACAACCACTGTCACCATCCTCTTGTCTTTCGCCTGTCGTGAGCAGTGCTCCCACCATTTCGGATTGCCGACTAGCCCCACCCGAAACGATGCTGTCCATGCCTACAGTATGCCTCGAAAGCCTTGACCACGCCACCACCCTCAGGCCGACAATGCGCACGTGAGCGTCGATATACTCGCTACGGCACGCGATACCATTCTCGTCGCTTTCTGCAGAGCCATCACGACCGAACGCGGCTTCACCAGCACGAAAGCTCATCGCCGAGCATCGAAAGTCTATGCCATCGCCCAGAATCAGAAATAGAAACAGAAACAAGAGCACACGATGAGACAAAGTCACGCAAGGTCATCTCCACGTAGCCTGCATGGGAGACCTTCGCAACAATACACATCGCTGGCCCGTTCGTGAGAACCCATTGCGTGCAACATGGCACACAATGGGTTCTCACGAGGCCACGCGGCTGAGGCAGGAGATACCTTGCCGGTCGCGAAAAGTCGATGTGAACGTGTGCTGCTGCTGGCTCGTGTTCGTTCACGGCAGAGCAATTGCAATTGCATGTAGGATGCGGCGTGATGCCGCTGCCCCCGTTTGCGCTGCATTAGAGGCATTGAGCAAGCCAGGTCTTGGTAGGTTGCATGCAGCATTCCAGTGCAAAATTGCTGCGGTTCTTTGTTTACCATCTCACAATCCTTTCCCGCGTACTCGCTCGCTACACTCACTCTTGTCTGCTCTACAGCCGAATAAGGCGCGAACATTTGCCAACAGAGGCTCGGCAAAGAGAAGCACATCAACAGCTCCTGCAAAACCGACTACAAGCACAAGATAGCAGTGCAAAGACCACACGTTCACCCAAGAAGGTGTTTGAAAACGATCGAGCAAGTGGTCATCATCTACTAACACCACTACGACACAAGGAGCAGCCAAGAGTTCCGCATACATTCTCTCTCCGCCAACCCATCCACCGATCCGCCAGTCCCAGAATGCCGCCCAAGAAGACTGCGGCTGGAAGGTCGGGCAGCAAGAGACCAGCACCAGAAGATGATGCTCCACTCCCGGCTACCAAGAAAGGTCGTGGTCGTCCAAGAAAGGAGACACCAGTCGTTGAAGATGAGGTCATGGATTCAATTAAAGAAGCCGCCCGCAGACCTCCAGCCGGAGGATCCCGATCGTCAAGCAAAGGTCGAGTAAGCCAGAAAACACGGTCTGGCAGTCCCGAGAAAAGGCTCAACGCTGTTCCGAGGCAGCGATCAACTAGTGTACAAAGGCAGGCGGCTTTGCCTGCAGCCTCCGAACAAGTCACCCCATCCCGTAGGCCGTCGAACAAAGGCATGTCACGGAATGCGCTGTCCGAAAATTTGGCCAGCAAAGGTATCAAACGCCACGTACTCAATTTCCAGAATTTGGCGGGAGACGAAGAGAGTGATACAGCAGTTGTCGACCAGTATGGCATCAACCAAGCTTCCGATCATGAAGGCCACGCAAAACCGAGTCTTCGCCGTGCAAGCGCTTCTCGAGCTGGTGCCCCAGTCAAACAAGCCAGTGGTTCAACGTCAGCGCCACCATCCCGCAGCCCGCCCGCAGGCAGTACGAAGAAAGATGAGACTCTCGGCGCGGTCGATGCTCCCGCTCAGGAAGGACATGGTACAGTCACATCATTCACCAACCCGCTGCACATTCCTGGCGATGACCACGTCACGGCCTATAAGGATGACCAAGGCCGCGGGCCGTTCAAGAACCCATTCCACCAGAAGATGCCGCTGAAAGAACAATGGTATCGCAGCATGCCACCTATGTTCCCTTTCGGCGAGACCCCGTACTTTGAGCAGAAGATGAGTGATCAGATCAATGCTGATCTGAGTCGAAGTAAGTCCAGCCGGTGACGGTGAAGATCGAATTCGCGCTGACATGTCGCAGGCCACGAGGAGACGCTAGCTGCACAGGAGAAGAAGAACAAGAAGGAGAAGAAGGGATCCGGAAGCTTGACTGAGGCTCTCACCGGCCTGCTCGGCAAAGTGATTCCAGGCGGAGCTTCTAGTCTAGCCAAGAGTCCAAAGAAGAAATCGACTGGCGCAGTCGCGGAGAGATTCAGTCCCTGGAAGTTGCCAGAAGTAGATCCGGGCCTGGTCGGCAAATTTGCTCACCAAGCTGGCATTACTATTTGATGGGACGTCGAAGTCCTGCATGGCCCAGAGTCCTGTCTGAAGTCGGGGGTGCCAGACGATCATTTCCACTACGTTCGCTGCTTTCGTCGTCTGTCATCAAATGCAATTGTACTTCTATCAATCTATAAGTTCTAATCCTTTGTCAGAATCTCACTTGCCAATTTGCTCTTCGCACGAATCTTTGGTCCGTAGAGTAGCAGTATCCAAGGCACGATTGTAAGAAGCAAGCCAATGCCGCCTAGAAAGCCGCCTGCGCCTTGGTAGGTCATGGCCCGGAACATTTGTCTAGTGAATCTGGAAGGTCAAGTCAGTTCAGGTGTCGCATCAGGATGATATCTGATATCTTACTTACAGTGGGAAAGCTCCCGCCAGCATATTCCGGCAGAAGCTCTGCGCCGCCAGGGCGCTACTGGCGTATTGATGATACGCATCGGCGAGGTAATTGAAAACGGCCAGGTAGACGCTGAATACCCCCATCGTTGCCAAAGCGATTCCTAGTGTAGGCACGATCCAGTGACATTGTGGATATGCTCCAGAAACGCCGAACCATAGGATACCAATGGGAAGTAAAGCAGACTCCACGCAAGCAAAGTATAGACGTCCTTCTGGGGTGCGTAAGATCTCCTTGTGCTGTTCCGGAAGATATTTGGATGCAATTCTTTCTTGGTAAATGCAGATGAAGGTGAAAATTACGGCAGCAATGCTGACGGCGGCGAAAATGGCTCCAGTTTGTTGCAAATCGAAGCCGTAGGTCGTAGAGTATATTAATGGGATGGCGCTGAACGTCATGTACAAGACACCCCAGCTGAAGGAGATCCAGAGCGAGAAGAAAAACACCACCGGTTCTGTGAACAACATGTGAAATGGCCGGTATAAGGAAATCCTGACCATGGTTCCAATACTGCTGCGTTCCTCGTCTGCTTTGCACTTCCATCTGATACGTTGTACTGTCGTCTTTTGAGGGTCCATTTCAGAAGGCATCGCCATGCCATAGTATCCAGCAGATTCCAGTTGATCATACCATTTGTTCAGCGCCTTGGCCTTGCGGGAGAGTAATACAGAACCTCGCGTCTCCTTGAAAAAGAATACAATAAAGACCATCAAGATCCCGTCGACAATGACCTGCACCCAGAAGATCCACCTCCAGCTCACGCGCTGCGCGATGAAACCGCTGATCAATGGTCCGAACCCAGTCCCGAACATTGCGGACGCTGTAAACAGCGTCATGGCAGTGTTTCGATCCACCGCATGGTATATATCACTAACGACTCCACCGACCATGGTCGAGAACGTACTACTCGCGCATCCCACCAAGAACCTCGCAACAATCATGCCGGCATACGTTGGAGTCGTAGCAGACACGATCTGGAAGACGACCCACAGCAACCCGGTCGTTAAGAATATCGGTCTCCTACCGTTGATTTCCGAGAATGGTGCGAGGAACATCGGAGCGATGCCAAAGCCGCATGTGAAAGTCGTGATACCGACGAGGCCGGCGACGTTGGAGACGTGCCATTCGGCTGTCATCTGGTCGAGACCGGAAGAATAAGCGCCGGCGTTGTAGGCTGTGAACATTGTGACGACACAGGAAAGCCAGGTCATGAAGCTTTTCCTTCCCTCAGACCAGAGGAAGGGGGACGTGTATTTCTTGAGGTCGGGGCATTGTGGCGGTGTCTCTTCCAGTGTGCTGTTGGATGGCTCTTGCGAGTGGTGAGCCAATGTCGGGAGGTCGATTTCGAAGGTCAGGTAATGCCATACGATTACATCTTCGGGATTGAGACTGCTGGCGGCAGAGTCACTCTGTCTTTTGTCCCTCTCGTTCCTATCATTAGCGCTTGCAGGGCTGAAGCGATTCTTCTCCTCTTCTGACGAGTCCCTCGGCAAGGCCACTTCTGGACTCGCCATGACTGGAACTCAGAAGGCAATGGATGTCGAATTGAGGGCAGTGAATGAGTATACAGGAAGAAGATCGGAAAGCCAGAATGCCACCCGAACTACCTTCCACCACTTTTGGTACACCCGATGATCACTTTAGCCATGCGCGGACGATGTACGCCATGCAGAAGCGAGAGCCGTTCTTCCGTTGAGCGCGCGAAGCCCATGATCCATCGCCCAGACGGGCTGTTCCGTGCGACATTTCGCTCTACCTCATGAGGCGCATAGCCAGTCGTGCTGTACTCCAACGTATTGGAGACAAGGCGAAGATGGAAGCAGTCCGACGTCACAGGGACTGTGGGGACACCTTTCTCTTCTCAGCTCCTCTTCCCTCCGCAACGACTGCCGTGGGGAAGACAGTGGACGGACGGACATTTGATTGGCGCGCAAACGTCTCGCAAGGCCGAGATTCGGACGGTCGACTTGTTTTGCGCTTGGTGACATTCCTGTCCCTGACATCCGGATGTTTCCTTGCGGCGTCCTTTTGGATACAGGTACGCCCTTGCTGCCTGGCCGAGATTGTGAAGATGAAGCTTTGCACACCGACGCCTCAACTGACCATTTCCGCCGCGTGACGGTCAACTTCCTGGTCGGCAATGCGGAAGGTGAACGCTGCAAGTAACAGAACAGTACAATGATGATGACCACTGCGGATGAGCCATATCACGCTCGAATGTCGTGTCAGCTTGGCAGGGTCGAGGGCATTGTTGGAAGCAAAATATCGTATCAGGCACGCTGCCGAGACGAGCTCTTCTCACGCGATGATTGGAAGAGAGCACAACGAGTCTCGAGAACAGCAGCTCGAAAGGGACTAGTGTCTGTCTGAACGGGACTAGGTTTCATGACGTGCTCGCAAGGAAGGAGCAGCCCACTTCGTCAGCGAAGACGCCTTTGGAGGGGCACACACGCACAGCAGATTTCTTGTGTAACACAATTGTTGTCTTTCTGCTTCTTTCGAGTCAATACTTCTCTCCGCATATCACCACCGCCATCAACAACTCACCGTCCACCACCGCAAACATGGCCGCCGCACTTCGCCTTGGCAGCACTGCTCCAAACTTCGACGCCGAGACCACTGCCGGTCCCATCAACTTCCACGACTTCATCGGCGACAATTGGGTGATTTTGTTCTCCCACCCAGAGGACTACACTCCAGTCTGCACCACTGAGCTCGGAGCTTTCGCCAAGCTCGAGCCCGAGTTCACCAAGCGTGGCGCAAAGCTCATCGGCCTCAGTGCCAACACCATTGAGAGCCATGGCGGCTGGATCAAGGACATCAACGAGATCTCCGGCAGCAACCTGCGCTTTCCAATTATCGGCGACAAGGAGCGCAAGGTCGCTCTCGCCTACGACATGTGAGTGAAGCTGGCGAATGCGCCTCTCTCTGTAGCACAGAGCTGATTTGTGATCTTGCAGGATCGATCACCAGGACGCCACCAACGTTGACGCAAAGGGCATTGCCTTCACCATCCGCAGCGTCTTCATCATCGACCCGAAGAAGACCATCCGTCTGATCCTCTCCTACCCAGCTTCGACCGGCCGCAACACCGCCGAGGTTCTGCGCGTGCTCGATTCGCTCCAGACTGGCGACAAGCACAAGGTCACCACCCCAATCAACTGGGTTCCCGGTGATGATGTGATTGTGCACCCAAGCATCAAGAGCCCCGAAGCCGAGAAGTTGTTCCCCAAGATGCAGGTCGTGAAACCATATCTCCGCTTTACTCCACTTCCGAAGGAGCAGACTTCTGCTGCAGTTTGACTTGGCGAATATACATTTCGAAGCGTTTGGGAGGCTGAGTGGGGAAGGCCGGTCAATGTCAATGGCATATAAAGGTCGATGACATTGTGGTGCCTCAAAGAGCTAGAAAATGCCTGCACTATGTTCGCGGATTGGAATGACAATACCATGACAGCAATGCTTCTATGAATGTGTGCCGCGAGATTACTGGTCACTTTGCGTGACCGTGAGCACATGTGCTGCGCAGGCCCCGGCGTGCTCGTGGGGTGTTGCTATGTTCTTTGGCACTCTTGAGATCTGGAGTTTAGTGTCTCAGGAGCGCCACGGTCCATTTGCGATCAATGTCTCGATCAAGCGCCTTCATAGAGTTTACGAAGCAGGCGTCACAACTAAAACGTGGACGCCACTAGTGCTGCTGAGCCTGGATTCGCGACAGCTGCTGTTGATGGCAATGTAGATGTTGCCTGCTGAATCTGCAATGTGTCGTGTTGAGCAAAAGGCCGAAGACTGTGGCCTGGCGAAGCAGTCCTTTGCTGCTGAAATCCATCGGGCCGGAACGTGACAAGTCAACTATCAATGTATGCATGGAGTGCCTGAGCCCTCATCACAGATCAGATCAGCGATGGCTTGGTTGTGCGCAGGGTCGTGCTGCAGCAACGGTAAGCTAAGATGGGACGCAGCCTGAATAGATGCGCGCAGGATGCGATGATGAGGCGCCATTGACATGAGAGGAGCAATGGTCCGGCAGCTGTGATGTCCTTCCGCGTCTGCAAGTATGCCGCTTCCACGTTGTCCAGTATGACATGCGCTGCTTTCGCTGTGAGGCGCAATTTTCTACGAAGCAAGTAGCCGAAGCACGGTCGTGGTTGGGCGGGAGTGAGCATGAGTGATGCGTACGAACTGCCGCATGTGCGGTGCGGTAGCTGTTTGAGGCTCGTTGCGAGCAGGATTGGAGGCGCCAGAAACAAGGTTGCCGTCGCCGTCGCTCATTGCGGACATGTAGTCTAGATACGTCATACGGCCTACGGTCAGGTGATGAAAGTACATGTCCGTATCTGTGTATGTACGAATGTATGTATGGATGGAAAAGGGGTAGCCTTTGCGACAGTGTCTGAGATGTTGGAAGCCATCGAGTCCCGGGAGCCTGGCGCATACATCCACGCCGCGAGGAGGAGTGCTGCTGTCCACGACCAGGATGCTGCTGTGGGGCTCAAATTCTCCTTGCGCGACAACCGATTGGCCGGGATCCCGCCAGAAGCGTTTCCGCCGTCAAAGAACGCAAAGCACGTTGGTCAACAATGGAGCGATTGTGCTTGCACGACCGGTACCTCCCACCTACCAACGCACATTGAACGCCCGCGGCCAATCTCGACAGAGGTGAGTGCATTCGTCTTCCGCTCTGCGTCCCCTACAGCACTTCTCCCTCTAGTGCGCCGCCCCGTCTGGCTGGTCTCATCCCATCCCATCATGGCTGTTGCCGCGAGGGACAAACACGGCCGCGCACCACACGATGCAAAGCAAATCAGCCGGAGGCATGGCACAACAGGGCAACCTGCATACAGCAGGCGTCAAACAGCCTGCCGCGCCCCAAGGACCCTCGCCGAAACCCGCCAGCACCACGCGAGGAGATCGAGCCTCGCAGCGCTCTAGCCACCCCGTTGCGAGCATCGGCACCCTTCCCAGCAGTCGCACCAAAATGTCGTCCGTCCCCCTGTGAAGTGCTTCGACTTCAGCGTTGCGTTCCTTCTGCCTACCCGCGTACCAAGATATCATTATCATACACTTTTTTGAACAGGCAGGCTCCAGGCTGACCGCAGATGTCTTTCCCTCTAGGGTGCATCGCCTACCCATCGGCCATAGCGCCGGACGGCAGCACAACTTTTTGCTCAGACAGGCCCAGGACCTCTAGATCTACCAAATTAGTACTACAGCCGCCGTCGCCATCACTGCAGTCCAAGTCCTTCGACATCAGCAGGTCCAACTCTGTCCAGCGACCCAAGTCTGCCAAGAAGAACTTGTCGTCTAGGGCTTGGGTCTCCCTCACTCGAGAACGAAAGGACTCTGCGACCGAGGACTTGATCCAGACATCTTTCGATCAGCGCGACCCTTCGCCACCAGGTAGCGACCGCCGGTCGCCGCACGACTCTTTCGATCTTCAATACACATCACCGCGCAGCGAAGGCACGTCACGCCCGAAGCACGTTCCTATTGTTATCCCAGGCGAGTATTCATACGTACCACCAGCATTGTCTGATCCAGGATCTGGCTCCTATTGCTCCTCATTCTTAGTTGGCAGTTATTCGCCAACATTTAGCACCGCTCCAAGTACCTCCTCGCGCGGGCCTCGTCCGCAAAGTGCTCGCTCGGTGCCAAGGCATGTGGAGATAAAGATTCCTGACTGGGCGAATCCGGGTCTCAGAGAGTGCGGCACTGTTTGCACGCCGTCACTACCAATACCGAAACCTGTTACTCTGCAGGATCCGTTTATCGACGTGACGAAGCTGTCATCACCAGACATGTCGGAGGCAACGCCCGAATCCAGCAGGGCCAACACCATGGACTCCCACGTTTCTCGGCCTTCACCTGACCGACTATATACAAGCCGAGCAGAGAACGTGTCGAACGCTGCACTGAGCTCGTACAGTAGCCAGACTAGTCTGGTCGGCATGCGCTCGGAGTACGAGTCTACTTCCGAGGCAGAGTCTACCACCGGAGACGAGGCGTCTGGCTCGCATACGCCGTTGCAAAGTGCCTCTGGAAGCACTCAGAATCTGCATGCAGTTGGTGCTAACGCGTCGAACCTATCCGGCTTGGTGTGCAATGTGCACCGAACGACGGGCAAGGAACCACATCCACTCGTTGGAGCCACCACTACCATCCTTGGCGACAAGCTGTACGTGTTCGGCGGTCGACGTCTTTCTCGGACGAAGCCGCAACTGACTGCGAACCTGTACGAGCTGGATCTCGTCGGGCGGCATTGGACTAAGCTGGAGACCCAGGGCGACATTCCACCTCCGCGATACTTTCACAGTGTCTGCGCTCTGGGTGACACCAAATTAGTATGCTACGGAGGCATGTCGCCGGCTCCAAATCTTGAGGCCTCTGCAGAAGCGCAGCCAGAGGTCATTGTGATGTCGGACGTGCATATTTATGATGCGCCGACTCAGACATGGACAAAGGTCAACACGCCGGATGCTCCTCAAGGTCGGTACGCGCACTGTGCTGCGATCTTGCCATCTTCAGCGGTCTTTGCATCGCCGAACGCGCCCATGTCAGCTGTTCACCACAACCCAGCCAGCACACAGCCAAATCAGGGATCGTTGGGAGTAGACTTGGACGGTACTGGAGGTGCCGAGATGGTTGTTGTCGGGGGCCAAGACAGCGCCAATCACTACATTGAGCAAGTCAGCGTATTCAACCTTCGCAGTCTGAAGTGGACCGGTACAACAGGCATGGGACGAAGCTGCGGTGCATACCGAAGCGTCGTGACACCTTTGAGCTCCATGAGTGCTTCTCAAATCGGAGCGGGTCCTCACGCTCAGCGTGACCTGGAAGATGAAGACGAGGTACCATCTGCCATCGGATCTGGCTCACCTATGCTCATCTACTCGAATTACAACTTCTTGGATGTCAAGCTCGAATTGCAAGTGCGGCTCACGGATGGAACGCTCATGGAGAAGCCAATGCAAACTGTTGTCTCACCTCCTGGTCTTCGTTTCCCGAACGGTGGCGTCGTTGACAACCATTTTGTCGTTTCTGGCACATTCTTGACGTCTTCGAAGCAAGAGTACGCACTGTGGGCACTGGATCTTCGCACGCTTACTTGGAGTCGGATCGATGCCGGTGGCAGCATCTTCAGCCAAGGAAGCTGGAATCGTGGCATTCTGTGGAGCCGACGGAACTCGTTTGTGATATTGGGCAATCGCAAGCGGAGCCTGGTGGACGACTACAACAACCGCCGCATAAACTTTTCCAATATCTGCGTTGTGGAGCTTGAGGCCTTTGGTCTATACGAAAACCCTCGTGCTGCCGAGCCTACCTCTGGCTACATATCCTCGAGCGCCGCTTCCATCATCTCAACAGCAAGCAAAGATGATCCTGGCTTTGGGAGACTTCTGAGCTCCGCAGCAGAGGACATTGGTGCACTCGCTTTGAACGTGCGCGAGTTGGCAGATATGGACTTTCTCGCCATCGATGGAACTCGCGTGCCAGTGAACTCGCGACTGATCTCCCGGCGCTGGGGTCCACACTTTATATCGCTGTTGCGGGAGTCGATGTTGTCTTCTACGGAGAACGAGACGTCTACTTTGAGACCCGGTATCTCCGGTAACCCATCACGGAACTCAAGCATAACAATCACACCCTCCGTCAACTCGGCAGGCACAACGCTCACCAACAACGGCAACACCAGCGGTCACTCGCATGACTTACCTGATACACGCTCTGCTCCACCATCCGGTCGTCCACGGTTGCTTTATCTTCCTCACAGACCAGAGACATTGCATGCTCTGCTGCACTACCTGTACACCTCGACGCTCCCGACCGCACCTCATCCTCTAGCGACACCACAGATCTTCTGTTCTTTGTTACAGCTAGCCCGGCCATACAGAATAGATGGATTACTTGAGGCTACAATAGAGCGGTTACACAACTGTCTCGATGGGCGAAATGCAGCTGCCATATTCAACGCCGCTGCGATGGGCGCTGGAGGAGGTGACAGCGTACACTTTGCCACAAATTCCCGGAGCATCGCTCAGAGCGACATCCCAATTCGCACCGCAAGCCTCGCGGGTCTCGAAGGTCTCTTGTCGAATGGTGGCCCGCGCGCTACTGGTCTGCGCATCGACACTGAGATGGCAAATGGTCGGAACACAAGGATTACCCTACGCCCTGGCCAAGCTGCAGCTGAGGATACTGATGAGGATGAGCCGCCCATGAGCGCTGCCACTGACACCAGCTTCGGCGAGAACGAGCTAGGAGCAGGCTCGCGAAGCTTTATCGGTAGATCAAAGGAGTATCAGCAAGTGTGGACTGGCGCTATGAGTGCTGTTGTAGGACTGCAAAAGCGAGGCCTCCGAGGTCTCATGGAAGGTCGCCGTATGCGAGAGCGCGGCTTCGAAGGCCAGAGGGTGGGACTTGGCATTGCTTAGGGGCAAGGCACGGTCGCTGCATGACGGACTTCTGGCGTCTAGAGAGGGGAAATGGGACACTCATCATGATACCAACAACTGCTCGGTTTGTTGTGCATTTGAGGATATGATAGCTCTTGGCCAAATAGCTAATGCTTAATTCCTTCATCCATACGACAATATGGCAAGGTTGCTGAGAATCGAGGTCAGGGTCCGCAAAGTTGCTGTCGACCAAGCTTGTGGACATTACCTGTAGCATCAACTTGTCATCATCGGCTCGTGGGGAAGGTGATGTCGACAGTACGCTGTTCGACATGTGCCACGCTCGGGTTCGGAGTTCAAGCCCCCTAGTGTTTTACCGCAATTGCCGCTGCGGAGACTCCTCTGAACGTCACATCCTCTTGTGCAACAACAACAGCAGGACACAATATTGACTTCCGCGGCTCGTCTCGACGTTATTACCGCAGCACACGACATGCAACACCGACAGAGAGCTTGACCTGCTGCCAATGATCATCGTCAATCTCCGCTGCATTTCCGTGACTTACGCCTGTAGGCACGGATAGCATCCCTCCTCTTGTGGATGGCTCGTCAAGATGATCTGCCTGGATCGCCTTGGGTGCTTAGACAAGACTTGATGCACATTCCTCTAGCACTCTAGTCTGAGGTATCTGCTGACTTGTCGAAGAAATGAGGTTGTCGTCTGGCATGCGAAGTTCCCGTGCCAGTACTTACACACATCGACGATTTGCCATAATAGGCGATTGCCGCTACGACCTTGAACGTTCCATCATTATGCAAGACAGGCGCTTGACCTACACGGTACCGCTGACTCGTTGCAACTCGGATTTCGACAAAGCGGAAGGATACTATAGCCGAGCGGCAGAAGCGCTACAGGTTTCCCATGCATCGCCATCAGCCACTTCCAGGCAGTATGCTTCTTTGCCGTAGATTGCGTGCTGAGCTACCCCAGGTTTGAATTGTTCCCGAACGATCGACATGAGCTGCTGGTTTCTTGCTCTGTACGCTAGCGGAGCACTTTCGAAGGCTTTCAGACCGCACCATTCCTTCCTGACATGACCGATTACTTACGGCAGGTACTCTGGCTACCCACTGGACAGCTTGAAGTCAAGGAGGCCTTGAACCAAAGGTCGAGACCTTACAACAGCCGTGTGCTACCCTATGTCGCCGATTGTGCGAGCCAAATTTTCTCCCCTACCTCCTTACTTCTGTCCACTTGACTACCTCGAGGACCCAGATACGCGACTGTTCACACAGCAAGGCTTGCTCACGGCTGGAGTCCATCTTAACTAGCAAATTGCTCCGCTTCAGATGGGTACACTGGTCGGCACATTTCCGGTGTTCCTTACGCAACGCACATGTCAGGAGGGCATCCGCCAGCATTTACTGATGCACAAACTTTCCGGTTTATCTCAGATCCTGGCCACAAAGAGAATTTGTCTGGCAGAGTGCGAGCAGCTTGCCTGACATGTCGACGGGTGAGCATTCCCTTCTGTAGCAAGATGCAAGGCTGACATGCTGTCTTGCTGCAGAAAAAGATCAAGTGTTCGTAAGTCTGACAACGCTGGCAAATATACGTGAATCGAAGATTGACGTGTTTTCTTTGCAGGGGTGAGCCAAATTGTCGTACTTGCCGCGACAGAGGTGTTGTATGCGAAGGTTTCCCCGAGCGAAAGCGGGTACGGAAAGATGCTCCTAATGCGTCTAACGTTGGCCCGGCTTCGGGCGGCATTGATCGCAAGAAGATGATGAGCGCCTCCAGGCAGAGTAATACCTCACGGAAGGCAGCCCTGCCGGTCTTGAACGATATTTCACATTACACCGATTCTCTTTCCTGGAGCGCTTCAAAAAGCCTAGAAGTAGAAGATCCCTTATCCTACCTAGGGAGCACCAATGAACAGCCCGGACCGATCAAGACAAATCGGCGACGGCGTAGAAATGGCACTCGGCGCAACTCCCTGCCAGCTCAGATGCATATGGACACTTGGCAGTCATGTCACACAGCGAGCCAGGAGCCGTTTAACGAATCCACTACCACACCACGTATGGGGATGAATGCGTGCAACTCGACTTCAATTCCTGGTGAAGGTCCAGGTCAACAATCAGCATCTGTCATCGAGAATACCCAAGAGGTTGACGAAGCTAGTTGGTGGTTTGGAGACGATGGCGAGTCTGTGGCGATATCACCAGAGGCACGCACGCGGCGGCAAACGGTCGCATGTCTCTGTCCTACGCCTGAGCTGGTGGAACCTCGCTACCGCATGCCACCAAGTGGTGAGTACTTCGTGCAGATAGCTTCACTAACGGCACAAGTATCTGACCCAAACAGAGCATGTTTTCTTTGATGATACGTCGTTGCTCGGCAGTCATGCTCGAGGAACTGGGTTTACTCCGGGTGGGTTCTCGGCGTGGTTAGACGCGAACGTCCCAGACCTCGCCTCGATGCTGCCTTTCACCAACCCGCCTGATGCAATCAATGGTTTTGATCAGCCCACGCAACTCCCAGACCAATCCGGGACGACATCGGTCACGCAGACTGCACAAGGTCAAGCGCACGCTGAGGATTATTTCAACCAAGGCTGGCCGAAGTAGGCATCTTCAACTTGTACAATCTCGTGACCAAAATCTCGGGCGGCGTCTTGAGATTCTACTTCGCCATTTTGCAGAAGTATCCATCGAAGAGCCGCCGGGCGTCTTCCACTAGTCCTCATCCATTGGCTTTGTGCACCTCTTGCTGCGTATCGGAAGAGATGGAGATCAGCATTTGTATAGATGAAGATACAGTCACAAGTTGAACAGAGGATGGCCACACCAAGATTTTGAATTTATTCCAGGCTTCGAAAGGGGTTGGGATACTCTTTTGGCAGCATTTATATCGTCCTGTGCATACCGGGCGGACCCCTCGGAAGTTAGTAACACTGTCAACGGCGCGAGCTTAGTGTCTCGTGCAGCTTGTGTTGAGGCTAGCTCAAATGACCAGAGGAGCGAGGTTATTTCTGCGCAGGTCCATGAACCTCGACTCCGGGCGTTCTGAGTACGGAGTGCTAGATTCGCCTTAATTTCGTGCAAAGTCTACTCATCATCGACGGCCTTCTTCTTCTTCTTCTTCCTCCGTCCAGCACCTTCGGATGCCTTCGTCTTGCTTTTCGCCTTCTTCTTTCTTGGACCCTCAAACTCGCTTTCGTCGTCATCTGAAGCTGTAGCAGTCTCAGGCTGAGCAGTTGCAACCTGCTTGCTCTTGCGCTTCCGCTGCTGTTGCTTTCCAACAGGAGGGTCGACCGACGGCGGATCTACACCACCAACATCACCACTATCAGCAGTCTCCTCGACGTCTTCAGGCACCTCTTCAATAGCACCGCTCCTGTTGCGCTTCGCCTTCTGCGCCATTTTACTCAAAGCGCTTCCCATACGCTTACTACCCTCGGCTCGTTTCCTGGGCGCAAAGCCTTCACCCCTACTAGCATTGGAAGCACCAGCGGCACCAATGCCAACACCGCCGTCAAAGAATGCTGTGATGTTCGCTTGCGTCCCCTCATCTGTACGTCTGTTCATATCCTTGATGACAGGCACCAAGACTTCATCAGTGCGTTCTTCATTCCAACCAATGGTAGCCATGAGGAAAGATCGCAGTGCAGCAAGATCAGGCACGCCCCACTGAAAAGCTTCCTGTGTCGGATCGACATCAGGCTGCTGGTATGCAAGCTCTACACGAGCATCCGGAAATGCAGGCGGGAGAAAGAGCTTCGTCGCATTCTTGCGGAACTTTTTCCTGAAGGGATTCTTGGCATCGTCTTCCTTCGGGATCTGGTTCATCTGGACAGCCGCCCACCATTCCTTGAACTTCTCAAGGCTACCGAACTCAGAGATGATTTCTAGCGCTGTGACGGGACCTATACCGGGTATGCCGTCGGTGTAGTCAGAACCTAGTAGGTGAGCAACGGCGATGAGCTTATCTCGCGTTAGATCGAATTCTTTCTCGAGGTCGGACGTGAGGTAGCATTCTACAAACTTTGCTTGGTTGAACATGTTCTTGTAGATGCGCGTGCCACCAAACAGGAAGCAATCCGAGTCGTCCGTCACGATGCCATCGACAAGGCCCAGGTGGACCAGCTCCGCGCATTGTGCTTCGGCTTCCATGGGCGCAGTGATGTACGGCAGTCCAAAAAGACGTAACAGTGCCTGACATTCCTGAATCATGATTTGAGTCACTTCGTCGGCATCACGGCGGTCTTTCTTTTGTTGATTGCGCAGTTGCTTTAGCTCTTTTTCATACTCCAAGATGTTCTGAGCCTGAGACTTGTTGTTGAGACTGCTGGCAAAACGTGCATGCTCTTCGGCCTCAAGCGTCAAGGCACGAAGGATTTCTGCATCCTCTGGATCCGAGAAATCATCATACTCGTCGCCTTCTGGCACGGACTCTTGCGGCGCCAGACCAGAACGGGGTTCCGTTGAGGGGTCTTCGTACTCCTCTTCTACCACGGACGGCTCCTTCGTTGCGGTGGAGTTGGGTCTGTCGGGGATCTCCACATCTTCAAAGCCTAGATCTCCACCATCTTCAGATTCGGCATCAAACTCGGTGGGCGAAGGCTGCTCCTTCGTGGACGTTCGCTGTGCCGACGATTCTGTCTGAGTCTCTGCTACGTTTGTCTTCTCGAAGACGGGGCCTATCCGTTTTTCAGCTTCGATCGGAACATTCGTTGACCCTGTGAGTCTCAGTTGAGCGCTCTTGCTGTCGTCAGGTTCTTGGTCACTTTCGCTCCACTCAAGCATCTCCTCGTCCTTCTCATCCTCTTCATCGAAAGGCGTCTTCGATGTCAAAGAGGACTGTTTTGCGTTGCGTGGTTGTGCCACTGCAGTGCCTGCCTCGTGCTCGATTTCCTCCTGGTTTGCTTTCGCAGAAGTCTCGGTCACTGGTGATGCCAACGCTTGATTTGCGGAGTCTCCACGGGATATCCTGCTTGTAGAAGGAGCATTTTCTACAACTGGATCCTCCGCAGGTTTGAAAGTGGCAGGCTGAGCTCGTACCTCATCAGCTATGTCGCCCATGGTCAGCTCTTCGCCGACAAGCGGTCTCTGGGCGGTCTTTGACTCCTCGAGCATTACCGAGCTGGCATTTACAGTTTCCACAGGCCCGTCGTCTTCCACAGTAATGACTTCGCCGTTCTTGAAGCTCTTTTCGTCATCTTCATCGCCATCAAGATCGATGACATCTTTGGTATCAGCTCGCCGGAGCGTGGCCTTCCCTTGTCGTTGAAATTGGAACTGTTGTCCAGACTCTTGATCCTTCTCCCGAGCTTCTCGTTCTCGGCGCCTCTGAGCTTCTAGGTCCTGTTCAATGTCACCAGAGAACCACGGTGGCAGCGGTTCCACTTTCTTCTTTTCATTCGCTGCAAGCGCAGGGTTCTCGAAGCCACCCTGAGCCTCTTCACAGCGCTCTTGCATCTTCTTCTTGCCAAGCAATGATGACCCGAGATCAAGCTTCTCAAACGGCAATGGGCCTTTGAAGCCTGCTTGCTTCGCAATTTCCGTGGCAGACTGCTCCATCTTGAGCGTTTGGTGTTGGCGACGTTGCGGAGGACTAGTCTTGCGCTTGGTCTTGCGACTTTCTGCCAGGGCGGCTTGGAGATCCATGCTATCGTCCGCGTCACTATCTTCCGGCTTCTGCGTTGGAACGCCAAAAGAGGTGACTTCACGACTTTCCGGAGCAACATCGTGTGCACGTTTGTTGAGAATGTTCGCAATGGCTCTGGCGTCTCCCTTTGGTATTGGACGCTGCTCTTTTGCAGCTGACTGCTTAAAAGCTTCGAGCATGTTCTCTTCTTCCGGGTTCACGTTGACCGCGCCTGCATCTTTGTCTTGTACGGTATTATCCGTCTCCATAGACATTGCAATCGCTCTCCTCAGGTCCTCGTCCTCATCATGATCTGCACTGGCTTCGCCGAATAGATCGTCATCGGCTTGCACCTCCTCCCGCTCATCTTCCTCCTCGCCACTACTCTGCACGAAAAGCGAATCTGGGTCTGGCTCAGTCCGTCGCTTTGGCTTCGGCCTTCGCTTTGTGGCTGTCCTCCTCCTTGAACTGTAAAGAGCTCGCCTTTGCCTCAAAAGCTGATCAGATGCCTCTTCGTTGCCACCTTTTCGCTTAGGCAGACGGTTCAGGCCTTCTATCGGGACGTCTTCAAATTCGTCTTCACTTTCGTCATTACGGTGAGTCTTGACCTGCAGCGCTGGCCTGTCGATATCGATGGGCTTCTCCTCTTTGCCCTCATCGCTAATGACTCCCAAAGCCCAGCCACCTTCCACCCCATCGTTCTTGACCAGGACATACTCTCTGCCCTTCTCGCCAGCGATCCTGCCGAGGCCAAATGTGGTGTCTTCGGAGCCGTTCAGATGCATCAGGCGCTGTGTAAGCTCGTTGCGTTCTTGCACACGCTCGATCTGAAACTTGGAGAAAGCCATGCGGTCGGGGAACATGACATCAAGCTGTTCCTTGGAGTGACCCATACGGAGTCGGCTGCGTAGTCGTGCTGCGTTGAGGATGTTGTATCGGTCAGAGGCGGGCAGGGACATGAAAAAGGGGCTGTCATAGTCGATTTTGGAGAAGTCATATACATTGATATCCTCGCCCGTCTCGAAGCTGCGCGCGTGTGCCTGCAGCTCTTCCAGCGACATGACGCGCGGATCGTTGGGTCCGCCCATCTCGCTCATCGACATGTCCATGTCCGGTAGGTGGTACTGGTCCTTCTTGCGGAACTTGCGGTTCTGCTGGCGCTCCTGCTGCGTCATCTGCAGCTCGTCCACGTAGACGAGGCCAGCCCCATCTTCGGGCACGGCTGCCTCTTGCTCGGGCGCGCGATATCCGTGTTGGTCTCGGTCTTGGTCTGCCTTGCGCTGAGCCTCTTCCTCTTCGGCGCGCCGCTGCATCTGCACCGCCAGCAGCTTCCCCGCCGTGCGCGCTGCATCCTCTCGGCGGCCTTCTCTCCGCGCCTTGCGTGCTCGGATCGTCTGTCGCTTGAGTGCGGGCGCGCCGCCGTCGAAGACGAAGACGGGCTTGATGCCGAAGAACAGCAGTTTGCAGATTCGGCGGAAGAACCCGACAACGTGACTGTTCCGCAGCGCATTGCCTTCCTTATCGCGGACTGCTTTCAGGAATTGGTAGATCCAGATGCTGGCGTCCACTGCCAGACGCCTGCGGTTCAGCGTTTCGATCTTGATGGGTCGCGCGCATGGCTGCAGGATCTGCCACAGCCCAGTGACACCCATCGCCTCGCTGTAGGCGGGTTATCATGGCTGGGAGTGGTGATGGTTTCGGCGTGCGAGGGCGGTTAGTACGCCTGTGAGAGGAGAGCGTGAGGCCGTTCACCGAATCCACATGCCTTTCGTGAGCCATGGTGATGTCACGGCTGTGGATCACGAATAGCACAGGTAGTCACGTGCAAATGAGCACGAAGACGAGTGGTGCAGTGCAGTGCAGTACAGCCCAGAAGAGTAGGCCGTCGTGATAGCTTGGCTCTTCCTAAATACGCGACTGGACTCATTGCCAGTTGACAATACCAAAAAAGGTCTGAGCGCACTTCTACTACACGACCGGGGCTCCTTTGCAGCACCGACGAGTGATATCCACACCTACAGCTCTCCCAGCTACACCATTTCCCACTCAGCAAGCCGTCCTATGCCACTCCCAGCGTTGCGCACGATGCACAATCTGCTATCTTTCTCGCCTGCTCGACCGCCTTCGGCCACACGCTCGAGCAGAATATTACCGACCCCAGTCCCTCTCCCCTCTCCAAGGTTATAATTGCCTGAAGTCACGTACCCGATTAGATCGTCTTCTCCCGGGCAATCCGGGTAGTGTTCTTCACCCACCCGAGGCGGCTCAATCAGACATTGAGCAAGGCGGCGTTGCACTAGGTAGGCAGGGGCGCCCTTGTCTAGCCGTGGCAGACCATTCTTCGGGCCACGACTCTTCGCGTTTGTTTGGTTGCGAGGATGAAGCGTTAGCCAGCTTCTACGAACGTCCTTCGAACTCGTTGGCGAAGGCAAGCGATAAATGCGTGCGCAAGTCTGTGGGACGCCACGAGTCAGGTATTTGATGTGCACGATAATTGCCGACCCGGTAGCGAGAGGTGATGCTGTAGATGCTGCGGAGCTCCACAGCAATCGAGCTTGCTGTAACGGCATATGCATGAGTGCTTCTGGCTGCGGCGCCGATGCAGCAGAACTATTGAACTCCGCATCATGCTTCGCTGGCTCTGTCAAAGCAGGCTCATCGGCTGCTTTATCGGGCTCGTCGGGTAGTGGCCCTGAGAGCAGTCGTGTCCAATCACATGCCCAGCCTTCACCAATCTCGCCTTTCTTGCCGCCTCCTGCATCAACATTCTGCCAATTCACACGCTTCGACTTGGGTCTTCGCAGCCATTGATTCTTGCGCTTGTGACGTTCATGCATCTCCCAGTCCCAGCCAGCCTTGGTGCCAGGAAAGTCACCAGGGAACCACGGCACACCTGCTTCAAAGGCCAGCTGTCGCATCTCGTCGAGCCCACCGAATCGTGGTTGGCCACCTGTAGAAAGAGGATAGTACAAAATGCTGTGCCAGGCCGGTTGTACGCACTTCCAGGGCAGTATGAGCGTCCAGGCGCCGTGTTGATTTTCTCGGTTGGAAGAAGGGTGCAACAGGACGGGTATCTTGGGATCGGTAGGCAACGGACTGGGGTACTGACCAAACCTAGCTAGTGCCTTCCGCCTGTTGATAGCCTTCTGACTTGGCAACGATGAAGAAGCAGCAAGGCGAAACTTGCGAGAGAAGAGCAGCGGTGGCGACTGCAGCTCATCTAATGGCCATTTCGCGATGAGTTCCGTTATCTTGTCGTAGTCTTCTGAGCTGTGCGGTAACTTGATCGTATGCGGAGGATGATGTAGTCGAGGGTCCTGGATATCAAATCCGAGCAATGCGCCTGAGGGGAGCATGGTTGGGCCAGAGAGGCCCGCGAGCTGTGCCCAAGTTTTCTCGACGCTCGGAAGAGAAGCGGTCTGATTATCTGTAAGACCTGAAGGCCATAGAGCGCCATGAAGTGCTTCAGTCGCGCCAGGGCCAACGATCTGAATGCTTCCAAGCTCGAAACGAAGGTCCTCGACCAACACGTGTGGCTTCACCACTTTTGAAAGGCGAACGATTTCATCCCAAAGCTCGCAGAACGCTGCGGGATGGACACGAACGAAAACGCTGCGCCTACGCTTCTGCGCATCAATACCTGTCTGGGGACTTTCGTGCGGTGCAAAAGCACACCAAATGACTGTCACAGGCGCAAGGGACCTGTGCGGACCCTCGCGATGGCAGACCATACCTTCCCACACGCGGCTGCCGTTCAGCCACCTCGCACCTTTCACACCAGCGAAGTCATCTGTGGTAGCCTTGGAGGGCACGCCGAGTGCTTGCAACACTCCCTGTATACTCCTCTCCTGTCCTTCAAGGCCAACGGTGGAGACATAACTCGTGTCCCATGCTACAGCGCCTCGTTCATTCGCAGCTCTGTGAGTTGGTCGGTAACTCTTCACCGTTGGGGTCAGCGGTAATGCAAAGCGCCACAGAGGTTCTTTTGGCAGGGTCATGCGTGCACGCTTAGCGTGGAACATGTGCGTCGGCAGCCAAGTCTTGTTCTTCTGCCGCTTGCGAAACTTGGCCTTCGGCGTAGGTGGCTCGGCCGGAGTGGCCTTTTTGACCTTCGGGGCACGAGTTTGGATAGCATTGACGACTGGCATGGCAGCGGGAGCACCTGCCGTGATATTTGTCTCCTTGTTAGACCGCGTTCGAGCTCCCAAGACCCGCAGCCGCTTGGCTGTCTCGACTCGCAAGCGCATATGCCTTGTCAACCTTCTCCTTCGGGCTGTCACCGTGGGCGTATTGTCCTCGGCCATCTACCTACAAGTCAGCTCAGCAGCTCTCTCCGGCCGTTTCACTACCCACCTTCATACATGCAGCAACATACCTCCCTCTTCGCGCGTGGCTGTAGCCTCTTCGGCACACGCTTTGCATTGTGGCTCGCTGTCCGCCTCCTCAGATCCTTGGGTACCTGCTGGAACGCCCGCTTGGTGAGAGCTTTCTTGCTGCGTGCCATGCCCTCCTCTAAAGCACGTATCTCGTACTCGCGGGACTTGACGAATTTGTCAACGTCTAGCTCGCCATTCTTGAGCGCTTTCGATGCGGTCTGGGTTTGGAGGGTTCGTGCATCTCGCTGTTTCGCGCGCTGGTCGAATTTGGGCCGTTTCGTGTTGCTGGGTCTTTGGCCTGAGCTCGACGGAGGCTCTTTGCGCTTCCGCGACCCAGCACCGGACTGGTCGCCAGTTTGCGGCGGCATACTGCAGGCGTCCTCTGCGTGCGACTCGCGTTGGCCTCTACCGTCACGTTGGAGCAGCCGAGTCCATCACAAGGACGCGTGAATCAGATCTTCGGTGGAGCCTTCACTGGCCTGACAGCACGTCCATCAACACTTGATGAATGTCGTGTGTTGTACAGTGATTGCAGACAGTGATTGCGGTCATGGATATCTCGTGGAATAGACTTTCGCATGGCGCGCTAGTCGCAACCCCAACGAGGTTTCCGACGCGTTACCTCGCGTTTTCGCGCCAACTCCACTTGCTCCTCGACATGGCCTGCATTGACAACATCAGCCAACATGTCGCGTTCGGTGACGCCACGGCGACGCGGCAGAGAAGAAGACGCAGAGTCCGAGGACTTGTATGAAGGTGGCTCGGGCACACAAGGCAGCAAGCGACGCCGACAAGACGACGAGACTGTTACTGAAGATGATGACGACGCAGCCGACGATGAGGTACGGTGTTCATGCGCGGCTGCTGACCTCAATGCTGACCAGGTCCAGCCTTCTGAGCGTCCGCTGCTTCCTGACAGCTACAGACGCTCCCCGAAGAACAAGGGTCGTGCCAGAGATGCTCTAGCCGGCCATGATCAGCAGGAACACAAACCCGGATCCATCGTGCGAGTGACACTACGAGACTTTGTGACCTACAACAATGCTGAATTCCATCCTGGCCCAAATTTGAACATGGTCATTGGCCCGAATGGAACTGGCAAGAGTACTCTGGTCTGTGCTATATGTATCGGGCTCGGCTGGGGCACTGTGCATCTTGGCCGCGCAAAGGATATCGCCGAGTTCGTCAAGCATGGCCGCAAAGAAGCCGTCATCGAGATCGAGCTGAAGGCAGATCCTGAGCGCCACACCTCAAACCCCGTCATAACGCACAAGATTAACCGCGACGGGGGAGGCAAATCCGGATCAGGCAAGTCTCTCTGGCAGATCGACGGCAAGAAGAGCAGCGCCAAGGAGGTGCAAAAGCTCGCAAAAAGCTTCCACATTCAGGTCGACAATCTATGTCAGTTTCTTCCTCAAGATCGCGTGGTCGAGTTTGCAGCGCTTTCGCCCGTCGATCTCTTGGTCCAGACTCAACGAGCCGCAGCCGCAGAGCATATGTCTGAATGGCATGACCAGCTCAAAGTCATGGGCAAGGAGCAAAGGCAGAAGGCCGTCGAGCAACAGAACGTCATTGACCAACTTAAGTCCTTGGAGAATCGGCAAAGGTCGCAAGAGGCCGATGTCGAGCGGCTCCGTGAACGCACCGAGCTCCAGGATCAATTGAATCTCCTACATCGGATGCAGCCTTTCGCAGAGTATGCTATCTTGAAGGAGAGACATAGGCAAGCCAGGAAGCAATTCAAAGATGCAGAGAAAGACCTCGTAGCTCTGAGGAACAGAATGACGCCGAATCTAGAAGCTATCCGATCTAAGAAAGTCTACCGCGATCGCTTGGCTGAGGCCGTGGCCTCCCGCAAGCGCGTCTTGGATCGAGCTGAGAGTCTTGCCGATCAGTCGGTGCAGAAGATGAATAGTAAGACTCAAGCGATCAAAGATCTCGAACAAAAGATCGACTCTGAGAAGGCGGGCAAGAAGCAATCCAGCGAGATCATAACCAAGAATCAGCGGCTGGTGACGAGGCTCCAACACGAACGGGAGAAACCCCCTCCAGACTTCGACCCGGTGAAGATGAACGCCGATATCAAGGCCATCAAAGATAAGGTCCGGGCCATTGACACTGAACTCAACAACAGTCTGAATATCTCGCGAGACCTCGGGCTTCAAGCCAAGCAGCGCACTGAGATCATTGAGCAGGAAAACGCAAACAGGACGCATCTCCAATCCCAAGTCGGCCGCCAGGAGAGCAAGCTCGAAAGAGCCTCTCGTGACGCTGCAAGAGCCTGGAAATGGATTCAAGATAACAGAGACAAGTTTGCTGGAGAGGTCTACCCACCACCCATGATATCCTGCTCCGTGACTGATGCAAGATATGCGGATGCTGTAGAAGCAATCATCGGCCAAGGAGAGCTTATGGCGTTTACCGTGACGTCGCAAGACGACTTCCGAGTATTGGACGAGCAGGTCTATCGACGTTTGAATCTCACGCACGTGAATATTCGCACCTCAGTACAACCTCTCGCAAGCTTTCCACCTCCATACTCTGCTGAAGAGCTACGAGGTTTTGGCCTGCAACACTGGGTACTCGATCTCATCGAAGGCCCAGACGCAGTACTCGCCATGCTGTGCGACAATCAGAGCATTCATCAGACCGCATATGGCGATAGAGACCTCAATAACAACCAGCATCAGGCTGTCCAGCAGACCCCTATTAGTTCCTGGGTCGCGGGCCGTCAATCATTTCGGACAACGCGACGTCGCGAGTATGGTGACCGGGGTGTATCCACTCGCGTGTCTACCATAAGACGGGCATCCCTCTTGACGGATGCTCCTGTCGATACCCAGGAGGAACAGGAAATTAAACGCCGCATCGCAGATGCGGAGTCCGAAAAAGAGGAAATCGTCAAAGAGATTACTGGCGTGAGTACTCGGTGCATGGACCTACGCGTGGAGATGCAACGCCTCAAAGATGACCAAAAGCAAATGGAGGACGACAAAAATGGGAGGCAACGAGCGTACTCCGAACACATGGGTCTAGAGACCAAGCAAGTGGAAGCACAAACTAAAGTGGACAATGCTAAAGAATCGATTAGGGGCCTGCGTCAAAGGATCGACGGACTGAAAGTCGATATCGAACAACGGACTTTGGAAAGAGCTCAATGTACAGTCGATGCTGCCAGAGCAAACGATACGCTGAAAGGTTTACACGTTCAACTCTACGAAGCGGAGATCATGCAAATCGAGGCCGCCTCGGATCTTGAGCAACTTGAGTCTCGGCATTCCGACGAGCAGCACCAGCTGCAGGTGAAGCAGCAAGAGGTGTACCAACTCAAGCAGATTTCAGATGATTCGAAAGAAAAAGGTCTGCAGGCACAAAGGAAATGCGTGCAGATCCAGGAAACCATGACGGACAAGGAGCTTGAGTACTACCACGAGGCTGAGGGTCATTGGGAGGAGAAAGACATCGATGCCCAGATTCAGACCGTCGAAGCGTCGCTCGAGGCTCGGCTTGGTGGCAACGAGAACGTTCTTCAAGAGTTTGAAGATCGGGCACGCAAGATCGAACAAAAGCGTGCTCAGCTTGAAGGCCTTACTGAATCGCTGGAGCAGGTCCGCACCAGCATCCAGAATATCAGGCAGCAGTGGGAGCCTGAGTTGGACCGCTTGGTGAAGCAAATATCGGACGCGTTTAGTGAAAATTTTGAGCGCATTCAGTGTGCTGGCGAAGTCGACGTCCACAAAGACGATGACTTTGAGCAGTGGGAAATCCAGATCAAGGTCAAGTTCAGGTATGAGAGTTCCGCGGAGAGATTCGTCCCGACGACACTGACTGCGGAAATAGGGAAAATGAGCAGCTCAGCGTGCTGAACAGCCACCGGCAGTCGGGTGGTGAGCGCGCCGTGTCGACAATCTTCTATCTCATGGCTCTTCAGAGCTTAGCTAAGGCACCGTTCCGAGTGGTCGACGAGATCAATCAAGGAATGGATCCGCGCAATGAGAGGTATGTCGCCGAGTGCAACTTGAACCCGCGTCATGAGCAGGCCATGCTGACCCATGCCAAAGACTTGTCCACTCCCGCATGGTGGAAATCGCCTGTGCAGAGCACGCCAGCCAGTACTTCCTCATTACGCCCAAGCTGTTGAACAACCTCACGTACCATCGGAACATGAAGGTTCATTGCATCGCCTCGGGAGAGTACATGCCCGAGGACCATCGAGAGCTCGACTTTGGTATGCTGGCGGCGAAGGCGCTGGCTATTCGAGCTGCAGGTAATTGAGGCGGCTCAATAAGGAGAGATGGCTGAGACGACCGTCACGCATCAAGTTGCAGGTAGTCTATTCCGAGCGGACATCACATGCTCCATGGAGCATGGTGCGATTCTCGATCGAGGTTCGCGCCTGATTTAATCGAAAATGATATTCATAACAGGATGTCGTTCTGGGGACGCTGAGGTGGATCCATCCAAAACCTCAAATCGCAATCGGGGTTTGCTACGTAAGACGCTGAATGAGTGCGCTCGCATTGCTATGCTCCTGCGTACCCTTGATCTGCTCGAAGATCCTTCCACCGACACCTGCGCTTCTGGAAAACACTCTCCAATGAAATGGTGCACGTGATCACGAATCTTGTGGGCTTCATCATCGGTCGGTACTCAAGCTGTCTACGGAGCTCCACGTGCAACAAAGGCGCAATTATGTCCACGAGATGAGCGAGCACAGATGATAGTAGTCTGCATGCTCATATCTCCGGCTACATGCGTGAATCATCAGAGGCCTATCGAGCGATCTGACTCGGAAGCTTGATCTTTCTCGAAATTTAAGTTGCCTTCTGAAGCCACCATACGCAAAGTAGAAGGACCGAGAAGCGCCTGATGTGCCGATTTGCGCCCTTTGCTTTGCGCCGCTCTCATTCCAAATCCTCTCAGAGCACTCTTGAGCAGGCCGGCCGGCCGCCCCGGTGAGATTTCGCCGTAGGCTCTGATGAGTGCTGGGTTCAGCATGCAGATCACCAAGAACATGACAGTCATCGTTGCATAGCCGCCGGATCTACCGACGCGGATGCCTTCTAGCGACGCAATCGATCGCGATCTGTACTGTACGATAGTTTCGAGCTCCTAGCGCGGCGCAATGTCAATGCTTATGATAACAGCCGTAGTCGTGTGTACTGACTCCAGATGCTCCAACAAGATGTAGGCCAACACGCGACACGGCCCCGGTTCCTACTACCAGAGCCCGGCGCGCATGTCTCGCAGTAGCATGCGTTCCACGTGTCGTTCTCATCTATTCCACGAGATGCTAGGTGGGTGGGTGATCACGAGCGTGCGCTGCAGCAAGCGCGGATCTGCACGGTGAAAAAGGGCGGGGGCTATGCTCGACACATACACGATCGACACGGCAGCGTCATAGGCGTTCTCACTCTTGGCCGGAGCACTTCACACGAAGCAGTCTGGCACACGTGGCGCTCAAGGACCGAGGAGACCGGCAGTCCGTGATGTGGAACCCGCGATGGCTCTTTGACCATCATCTTGATGATTTCCCCCATCCAGCCGAAGCCCGTGGTGCCCTCCGGTCGGCGCATGTTGGTCCATTGTACGGTTTGAACGTGCTTGCAAGAGGCGAACGAAAGGGCCGACATGTGCCGGCAAAGCCGCCGATGTGCAAGTTGTGTATCCATGCAGAAACGACTCGTGCTCGGATCGCAGATGCCACCCGCTGCGCACTTGGCGCCCGCGTTGGCTCGGCCCAGCGGGAGACAGGCGAATCAGCACATGTCGACGCCACGTCGCGCCACTTCTTGACCTTGAAACACTCTACTATTCATTCCTCCAGCGGTGGAGAGCCGTCCAATGATGGACCGGTGGCATCGCGAGGCGGCTATGGTGGTGGTAGTAGTAGTAGTAGTAGTAGTAGTATGATAATTGACCATCGCATGAGGCTCATCACAGCACCAAAATCTGCAGGCTTGACTATGGCGTTGTACTAGGCTCGAATCACGAACCGGGACTGCAGTCCAGATATGCAGCAACGACGGCCGACTTCATCACATTACAGAGGGTGGTGTCTTACCCACGGCCAGCAGGTGGTCGACCTTCTTGTTGGTGGTTTCGCCTGCTGCTAACATGCGACCGGCACCGAATCGCACCGGGACCGTTCCGGCTGTAGCCTTTCGCATCAGAGTCCAGCCAGACTGCCTCTTTCGTCTAATGCAAGCGCCAGAATCCTGTCGATGGCAAGCCAATTGACTGCTACGAACAGACAGCTTGCTGTGCCAGATACAAGAGGGCCAAAGTCTGCTGGTAATGGATAACCTCTCGACGCATCACGCCGAGCACGCGTATGCAGCCCCTGACGTTGATGCAGTGTAGCGTTCATGACAGCTGGGGTACGTGCTGCTGGCAAGGATGAGGGCGCCGAGGGTAATGGCATGCGTACGTGTGGCGAATTAGTGGCTGCATGGGCGTTCTGGGGTTCACATCGTGCTACGCTGTTTGCCTTTGCCTTCGCTTTAACCTAAAGCGAAACCTTCCGAGCGCAGAGAGCCTCGCTCCCAGGGACTAACAACTTGTAAGTTGTGTGTCTGTACACAGTGGACAGTAGCACGGGATGAGATACAGCCGCCTCCGACGCCATGTCGTATTCTTGCGCTTGATGAGATGCAAGGCATCCCTCTGCAGGATCTCTTGCCTTGCCAAGATGAACGATCTACTCTCTTCGTTATCTTCACACCGGGAGTTCGCGGTGAAGGATCGATGGGGAAACTGACGGATTCTGGTGGAAACGATCAGCTGTGAGGCGAAAGCGCAACATGTCGAAGCGAAGACATGGACAAACGCCTTCAATCCTTAGGCCGAGTGAGCATCCCGGAGGCCTGCCTTACGACAGTCGAGACCTGTAAGTAGCTGTGGAGTCTTTTCGCGCAAGCAGGTTGCGAGAGCATGTCTGTAGACCCACTGGAAGCCTATTCGACCTCCCAACTATCTGTCAGACTGAGGCCATTGGCTGGGCAAGGCCGTCGATCTAACAGCTTTGGTGTTTGGGTCAACAATTCGTTGCCGGCGCGTGTTATCCTTAGCGCCACCACGCTGCTGGAAAACGCCACTCATGGAACGTCAAACAATCCTCACACTGCTTGAGTCGGTCACCCTGCGCCCGCAACATATTCGTGTTGTAAGATGCTAACTGGCAAATGCCGCTAACAGTTCTGCGGAAGAGAGTTTTGTCCTTGCATGGGCCTACCCTATTAAAGACCTCATACAGGTTGCATCATCTGCACCAGTACTCGCATCTTGCATCACCGGCTACCACCTGCAACTGGATCGGGCACAGTGCGCGGACACCGCCAATCTAACGTTGTGGCGCTTTTGTGATGCCTTCATCAGATGCGTCCCAACATGACTACTCGCCCACCACTACGAGGCTCTCCGACTATGCGGTCTCAGCTCCCCAGAAGCACCTCACGTCGGCTCGCGCCAACGCACCCTCTGCGTCGGGAGCCCCACTGCCGGATAGGAAGAAAGCCAGGCCTCACAAAACAAGGCCAGGTAAACACCTCTCAAAGTCCTTCTCGACTCCGCAGCTGCGAGGGCCCACTATGTCAGAATCGGAACTCGACAAGAAGCGGAACAAGCTGGGGTATCAGAGAATTTCGATTGCCTGTGGTATGTGTTGTTGACTTCATTCCATGCTGGGTCGACATGTCGCCATACGAGCCGCGCTGGGACGCGCCTCATCACCCGCCCGCGCGCGACACTTACTGACACTAGTCAGCACACTGCCGTCGCCGTAAAATCAGATGCCTGCTCGCAGAAGATGATCCCGAACAAAGATGTCAGAACTGCATACGCCTGAAGAAAGAATGCGTCTTCTACCCCGTCGATCAGCTAGCAGCCCTAGACGCCCGATCAGAAGCATCTAGCAGGACTGGAGAAGCGTCGGCACCCTCTTCAGCAGTGACAACGTCACCCCCCCATCTAAGTGTTCGATCTTTTGATCAGCAGAACCATCAGTATGGAGGCAGTTACCATCACATGCCGTCCGACGCCCCAGTGGGCTATGGCATCCCCATTCCTCCAACTGCAGCATTGTCACCTCAGAGTGAGTCAATGATCGTTTCCTCCATCGAACCACCAGCTCACACTAGCCAAGATGGATACGTACCCCAGGGCTATGGTTATGACGTGCAAAGGGAGCCTTCCACGGCGTGGAATCATCAGCAGCAGCAGATGGGCACTCACAACCAACCCACCCCGATCAGTACGACCGGCAATATAGCGCCTCCTTTTGTCAGATACGAGCCAACTAGCAATGCTGGTGACACGGCGCCCTTCCCTGGTCCCTCTGATCAGCAGTCATCCGCTGTACAGCACCATACAGCAGCCTACAGCTTCACCCCCGAGCCGATGCAACAACAATGGCCGCCGCCGCCGCCGCAACAACAACAACAACAACAAGCGGTGCGGCAACCTATACACAGATCGATGTCCTATTCCAACTATCCCAACCAGAGCCCATACCACCAAGGGTTCTCGCCTACACAACAACAGCCGTCGTCTTTCATGCCGCACGCTCCCGTTCAACCACACCAAGGCGGGCCACGAGCCATGGCTTTGCCCTCTCAGGCGGTACCGTCATCAGGCCATCACTATGCCTACCAAATGCTACCCGACCAGCGAAGCTCGAGCATTCCGATCATGGGCGCTTATCAAGCTCCTGCAACACAAATGCAGCAGCAGCACTGGTATTCCAATGGGTCGGGGTCGTACGGACCAGGCGGCCAGGACAGTCGCGGGCAAGACCCTAGTCCACAAGGTGACTGTGCCAGACGCCCTACTTAACGACTCAGATTTGCGCATTGGATCGTAGCAACACCATGTGCTCGTCGTTTCTGACCGATGCCGCTCATGGCATCCACCGAAAAAACCGAAGCGCAAAGCGTAGAGCCGGAAACGGCGCGGGACGAAGACCTGGACCATGCACAAAATAGGAGCCGCTTTATGGGATAGAGCAACCATGATCTGGGGAGATTGATGAGAGTAATACACGAGTCCAGTAGCAGTGAACACAAGTTGGTGCACTGGATGAAACAACAGACAAATCTTGTGCGCAAGCGAAGCAGGCAGTAGTAAGGATGGAACCAAAACTTCGTCACAACCGTCACACATCACGAGCAACAGGAGCATCGAAGATGGAGTTAGGGTCATGGCCGGTTTTTGGAGCTTGGAGGACGTGGAAGGGCCAGCTTCGGTACACGGCATGGCACAGTGACTGAAATGGACAGATGACCTGCTAATAAATAGGCGCAACAATCGCGCAAGCGAGAGAGGCCGCTCATCATCGGTACGCAAACGGATACACCAACAAGCAGGCCATCTATCGGGACAATCACTCGGGACAACAGATAAAGGTAGTTGACAGCAATTGCAGCTGAGCATTTATTGGACGAATATGAATAGCGCTTTGCCAAACGATTGGGCAGCACTTCCTCGCGTAGCGTATATCGTAGCATCGGCTCTACGGCAACTTGACCGCTTTGCTTCAAGGCGTTATTACACGGCGGGACCCCCGGCATGATATCCGAGATCATGCGCATCACAGTACACCACAACTGCATAGACCGGAACTGAGCGCAAGACGTGCACTAGTCTGACGTTGGATACCCCTGTCAGTGGATCTTTGTGATGCCACACCTTCATTTCGCACTTCACCGGCGCCTTGGCATGAGATGAGATTATGCAAGAAGCGCATTTGCTGGAGTGTGATGAATAATCTGCTGTGCTCTGGGCAGAGTTGCAGCGAACTTGATCGGACGCAAGGAGCGTGAGAAATTCCCTGTCAGCTACACTATGACTGTATGGGTCAGACCCCGGGGAATACCACGATCATCACCCACACGAGATTGGATACTCTGGATCCGAGATCTGTGGACCCGTGTTGGCAGAGGTGTCTCGATGTGGAATTCGCAATGTCTCAAGGCGAACATCACGCCCGCTCGGGATGTCTACTGACGCTTTCTCGTGATTTAGAGCACGGCCAAAACGGAGGTTGCACGACCAAAGCAGTGGGAACGAATGATGATCCACCAGTGCATCTCCACATTTACCACTTGGACACGATGTCGTGGAGAAGCAAATCAGCTTGCAAATTGTCGGCTTTCAGCTTCTCACAAGCCCCCTACAGTCTCGATGCTGCGCACCGACGTCGTTGATGCAGAATATGTCCATGATGCAGACCTTGAACTACCGGCATTCTAGCACGGTTCTGTTCATTGCTTGAGAGACAAGGCTCATCACATCAAATCTGGTCGCTAGGAAGAGAGACTATGATCGCCTGGCTTCACACAAGGTACCATCGTACACGAAGAATGATCTCTGACCAATTGATGTGCTCCCACAACACCGATTGAATCGCGGTCACGTGTTGGGAGGCGATGCCTATGTCAAACACGGCGCCGTTAATGCCCACGTCCCGGACGGTTTACTACTGCAAGGTAATCCTCATCGCAAAGTCAGAACGGCGGGACACCAGCCAACCCGAAGAGCAGGGAATCGAACGAGGCGGACAGATACGGCGGCCAAATCGTCTTCCGATGAAGGTCAGTGCCGGGTCGGTACCATCTAATTTTCGCAGTCTGTGAAACGCAAGTGCGATCTAGAGCAAGGATAACGTACATGGCCGAGAGATGAGCAATTTTGCGACGGGCTCAAAACGAGCAGTGTGTCTTCGGAGAGTACCATTTCGGCGATAAGACTGCCAAATGCGCGCGTGATGTCCGCCTGAGGCGACGGAGGATGCCACTGGTGGATATGATGCTGTACAAAAGCAGCAAGATGGCATCAAATTAGCCCCTGACACACGCCGAGGAGTAATTGGAGTGACAGAGCCTGGGGATGTTCGAAATGTCGATCAGTCTTCGCGAGCTCGGTCCATTGAGAGGAGGTAGAAGAGCGAGTCGAGGGCAAAAAGGTCGCTGGTCAGGAGTCTGGTAGCTTCGGCGTCAGCATCCAGCTTGGGTAATAAAAGTGGTCGGTATCGGCAGACAGATCTCGTTGAAGCTTGCAGACGGACAGTTTGCTATAGCAGCCCACTGGGATCCGCATACGGCGACCGAGACTCGACGGCGAAGGATTTCCTCCCAAATTCCCTGGCATCCTGTCGCTGAAACTACCATGCCAGCGGAGATGTGCAACAGCGTGTGAACTAGCAAAAGCGGCTGAGATGTCAGTAGCTACAGGATCTACCTCAGCTCCGCTTTGGCAACGGGAAAGAACCTATCTCATATCAGCGTGACTTGTGTAGATGGCGACTCCCGTATAGCTACAGTGCGACTAGGAGATCCACGTCGTTCGGCGGTCAGTGACGAAAATTAAAGGTGCGCTTCGGTCAAGCCGTGTCTCTTCTAGTCTGTCGTCATCGGTAGACTGTAGCCAGCAATAGCCAGGGCCCTCTGTAGAGACAAGACGTGGATGTAGCTTGCATATAAGGGTAGACATGTGACGATCGAGGTCTGTGGGTTCCACGGCGCGCCTCTCCGGCTCGGAAACTCCCGCTCTTTCCCTTTGACACGACGACCTCCGCATGTCACATCGCCTTCTTTCAACAATCACGCCTCTTGTCATCGCAACCGCCACCAACACCACCACCGCCCATCATGTCGTGGAGACAGAACCTCGGGCAGACCGGTGCCAACACGATCCCGCTGGGCAAACGCCGCTTCGGCGATGAAGACGACGCTCCAGGAATCGACGCGCAAGAGCAGGCGCCTGCTAAGCGTGGTCGCAGCCCCGAGCGCAAGGCTCCAGAACTGAACCCGGACGGCACCAAGAAGAGACGCAAACGCAACCGCTGGGGTGATGCTGCGGACAACAAGGCGGCCGGTCTGATGAACCTGCCGACTGCCATTACTGCGCCCATGACGGCAGAGCAACTCGACGCTTATGTGACCCATCTGCGTATCGAGGAGATCAGCCAGAAGCTGCGCATCAACGATGTCGTGCCAGCAGACGGCGATCGGTACGTCCACCATCTCCCACGCTATAACGAATACCCACATACTGACACCGCTCGCAGCTCTCCCTCGCCGGCACCGCAGTACGACAACTTCGGTCGTCGTGTCAACACTCGCGAGTACCGCTACCGCAAGAAGCTGGAAGACGAGCGCCACAAGCTCATCGAAAAGGCGATGAAGATCATCCCGAGCTACCATCCGCCTTCTGACTACCGCCGTCCTACCAAGACGCAGGAGAAGGTCTACGTGCCGGTCAACGATTACCCGGAGATTAACTTCAGTATGCACTCGAACCCACTAACCCTTCATTCTTTTGCTTTCCTGCGGGCTTCGGCCTTGCAACAAATGTTAACGGCGATCAAAAGCCGGACTAACACTCTCCTGCTAACTCATCACTCGCTCTGCACATGAACCATGACTAACACTTAGGTTTTCTCTACTAACAGTCGGTCTCCTCATCGGCCCTCGCGGTAACACTCTCAAGACGATGGAGAAGAACTCTGGTGCCAAGATTGCCATCCGAGGCAAAGGCTCTGTGAAAGAGGGCAAAGGCAAATCTGACGCTGCTCACGCAAGCAATCAGGACGAAGATCTACACTGTCTGATCATGGCCGATACAGAGGAGAAGGTCAACAAAGCCAAGGAGCTGATCCACAACGTCATCGAAACGGTAAGTGAATGCCCCCAATGTTCATTACAACAGGTACTAACAAATTCGCAGGCTGCGTCAATCCCCGAAGGCCAGAACGAGCTCAAGCGCAACCAG
>KZ108412.1:39270-67712 GCA_002116355.1 Dothistroma pini CBS 116487
CTTGCCGCTCTGAATGGTACTCTCCGTGACGATGAGAACCAGGCTTGCCAGAACTGCGGTGAGATTGGTCACAGGAAGTACGACTGCCCACAGCAGCGCAACTTCACTGCCAACATCATCTGCCGTGTTTGTGGCAATGCTGGTCACATGGCTCGCGACTGTCCAGACCGGCGCCCAGGTGCAGACTGGCGTGGTCCACCACGTCGCGGTCCGGAGAATGCGCTGGACAACGACTACGAGAAGCTGATGAACGAGATTGGCGCTGGCGAGACGTCGAACCCAAATCGCCAGATTGGATGGGAAGAAGGCGCTGCGCCCGATGCAAACGGTGGCGCCCGTCCAGCCGCTCCATGGCAGCGTGGTCCGACTGGTGCTCCAGCGCCGTGGCAACAGCGTCCTGCTGGCGGTGCAGCACCTTGGCAGAATCGCGACCAAGGCAACGGCGGAGGCTACAACGCAGGGCCCCCGACCGGAGGTCCACCTCCATGGGCGAGAGGTCCTGGTGGCGCTCCCGGTGGACCAGCGCCGTGGCAGCAGCAGCAACAGCCTCCCCCGCAGGGCTATGGCTACGGTGCTCCAGGCTACGCCAACGGCGGCTACGACGCCCCTCCTCCACCACCTCCCCCTGCTGACGTCGTTCCCCCGCCCCCACCAACGGATATTCCACCACCGCCTCCTCCCGCGTAAATTGGCTACTAGCAGGACTCGAGAAGGGCGTCAGCATCGCCGTCTTTGGAAATTCTGATTAGCAAGTGCGGTCTCATTGTGACAGAGTGGTGTGGTAATACGCAGTCTTGGACTTATGTCTCATTTAGCAGTTGGCCATGGAATGAAAACGTCTGCGAGTGAGTGGTCTCGCACCACTACTGTTAAGCCACCCTCGAATTCCAATGCTTGTCTCATTGGGCATTGTCTCAGTCGTCGTGACAAACTATCTGCTGCCACATGATCTGCTGGCTGATGTGTTGTACATAACATGAGGAAGGACGTTTTGCACAGACCCGCACAACCTCAACATCGATTCGAACTGAAGCGCGCGACGCAACATCTAGGCCATTGCTTACGTTCGGCGACTGATCTTCAACGAAGGGCGACAGCATCGCACAGATGACATGGCCAAAGCGACAATGGAAAGCGTAGAGCTCCCTGCTCTTTGTCGCGACGCGTTTGCCCGGGTTCACTCCCACAATCGGACCACCGCTCTTGCAACAGACGTTTACTATTTTCCGTGCGTTTGTGTATATTCACTCGAAACACTAACCTCACTCGCCGTGCTAGTTCCTGGCGCGTTGTGGTTTACAATTGTTCTCTCTTCCTTCGCACTTCCCTCGAACAACTTCGACAGACGCACACAAAACACCGCCTCGGAACACTTCGACCAACACCACACCACCACCACCACTCCAAACATTAGACATCGCATTGAACAGCTGTCCAATACACCACACACCATACTCGACTACTCGAAACCATGCGCAATGGCGTTTCTCGGCAGATTCATTGGCTTCTGCCTCCTCCCTCTCATCTTCTTCATGGCCTTCGAGCAGGCATTTGGCCTTTCCGATTTCTTCGTCTCTGCGTGTCGCTACATAGCTAGCACCCGCACCATTCGCGCGCTCCTATTCGAGTGCTACGACTACATCCGCGACTCGCAGGAGTGTGACATCGCTTGCTCTTACCCCGGCTTGCCACTCATACTGGCGACGTTATTCGAAAGAGAATTCTCCACCGAGGAAAACGAACTCGAAGAATACCGCGTGGAGTTAAAAAAGGATTTCTATAACGTGCGATGGCGAGCTGGGCGTATCAGCTTTGCTCAGCAAGTCACCTTCCTCAACCGACCGAACGCGACTTGGTACCACGAAAAGGAAGATTCCGGTTTTGCGGAGAGATACCAGGCTGCAATGACGGCATATGAGGCACCACCGCACATTGAGACTACGAGAGAGTGGGTTCGGCGCATGCGGGAGGAACACGAAGCAGCGGACGAGGATCAGCAGCAGTCGCAGGGCGTGGGCGGTCGTCCACGCATAGGAAGATCACTGAAGCCGTATGCAAGTAATTCACGCGCGCAGGCTCTCGCCCTCCTAAGCGATACACCTCCCGAGACTCCACCAAGGTTCAAGAAGCTCCGAGGCCTCGCGCCGCGAGACTCGAGAGCGAACATTGTCTGGGGCAGAGATCCAGTTTATGAAGAACATCTGATTCAGGAGGCTCGTGCGAAACAAATGCCTACAGGCGTCGTCTACAGGCGCTGGGACAGTTTCATGCTTTCTGTCAATGAGAAGATTAGATTCAAGTCGCTTCAACTCAGTGACAGACTGAATCTGTGGACGTATAGCGTCCGCCATTGGCGCGAAGACATCTTCCAAATCCACCCGCCAAATAATCGTTCTATGTTTTTCGACATGCTCGACCGGTCTTATCACGAGATGTGGCATTACGACAACGAGAACAACCTGGCGCCTTGGAGGATCCAGGGAAATATTGGCGGTCAGACACCGCAGAGCACCAACACCGGCGGTAGCACAGGTCTCTTCGGCTCTGGCAACAATGGTGGAAGCACTGGATTCGGTGCCCGCAGCCAGCCAACAGGTTCTGGCACGGGCACTCTGTTTGCCAGCATCACTGACGGAAGTACTGGATTCGGTACGTCCAGCCAACCAATTGGTCATAGCACAAGCACTATATTTGGGACCAATACGACTGCGATCGATACTGGAGGACCTTCCGGCAATGGAGCCTCAACAACAGTACCAGCGTCAGGCAAGTCTGGCTCGCTTTTCGATAACCCTTCGAGCAACAACGGAACAAATACAGGCGCGATATTGTTCCCGGATCCAACTTCGAACACGGCCACGGGCAACATCTCCCCTCCGTCAACCAACGAACGGTCTGCTGGAACTAACGGAGCGCAATCAAAAACTTACTCCAACGACAACGAGCTCGTGGCACTACGGGTCCCAGACGCCCAATACGCCAAGATCGAGGAGTGGATCGGCAACATTAAAGACATTTTGGATACCGTTACATGCAATGGCATGAGGGGCAAATTCAACGATCCTGGCGATGCCTGGTCCGGTTCCTGCCAAAGTGCCGAACGCTGGTTACGTTGGATCGCCGAGTTTTTATCAGATGCGAATGGTGATTGGGATCCCAGCGTCATGTCTGTCACAAAGGCAAGGGAGATGGGAGTCAGGTCCAAGTGGTGGAGGGCGCTTGGTGTCGAGCTGAAGAAGATTCACGACAATCCGCAAACCAGAGAAGATTCACCGCTGGCGAGGCTTTTCGTGCAATTCTGGCGGGTAAATGATATGTGTATAGAAAAGTTTTGAGCGGGGTGAGCGGAGCATGGGCGCGCTGTTACAGAGGCACATGGACGAGAAGGAGTTTTAGCGAGAAGCCTGTACAAACCCGGAACGCAGTGGCCAATGTGAAGGCACGAGACTTGAAGCGTAGATTGGTATGTCTGCGCAGAGTCATAAGCTACATCCAGGGCATTACGTGGACGAGAACAGAGCAGTGCAGCGCCGCGACAAGTCTAATCTTGTATCATACGAGACGATCAACGAATGACGCGAAGGGCGTCAATACAGGAAACAAAACTTTGCCTCGAGGCGATGATGTCTCAAAATGAATCAAATCGCTCAGGTCAAACATCACCTTCAAGCGGCGAAAAGCCCCATCCAAGATCCCACTCAAAGGATTCCAGACTTCATTCCAGCACTGCTGGAAATAGTCGATTCCATTGTTCATGTATGTAGTTGTGCGTAAGCCTTGCACAAATCCTCCCTACGGCAGATCCTTGTCCTCGACGGTCAGTAACGCGTCCCTTATCGCTCGAGGACTATTGCCATGGCGTACACATGCCATCACCAGACTTTTGGCATTGGTAATGAGGTTCGACTGAAAAGGAGGCATCCTTCGTCTGGCCGCAGGCATATTCTGTCGCGGTATCGTCTGGCAGGCCTGTGGCTCGGTCGTGGCATTTGCAATCGTCTTCGTGGTGGTGGTGGTTGTGGTCACCATGCCGTCTTTGAATTGTATGTACATTGTGTCCTGACTATAGTATGCACAGGCGTCCGCATATATTGCTACGCCCAGGAGGAGGAGGATCTGATTAGACGGCATGTTGTTTTCTTCTTATGGGTTGGTTTTGTTGGACGAGCAATGAAACTATGGAATCGAGAGGTGGGAGTGTTGAAGTACACCTTTTGCCATATAGTGATCGCAATGCTAGAGAGGCCTGGTCGTTGCGACTAACCAGCGTTGAAGTTTACACTGGCAATCGAAACGACTGATGAGCGGACGGGTCTCACATCCAGCTGTCCCTCACATCCTCCGGCCAGTCTACGAGGTTCCCATATCCGCACCCGTTTGTTTGTACTCGATGCAGTCTGGTGCGGTTACATTCATGCCGCAGGTCTCTCATCGACGTTCAACACCTTGGCGCTCCGAGTCGGTCTAAAGCTCAGCGGTGCGAGCGCAAAGGAGTCTGCAGGCCCGAGTCCATGGGAGGAGCGTCAGATGGTCGTGTTGATCTAGGTTGGTAAAGAAAGTTCGCCTGCCGTGTGCAAGAAATCGCTTTCTCGCTGGTTCCTTCCCATATGTGTTACGAAGTGTATCCTCCAGTGACCCTATTAGTGGTCGCTCGAACATATTGCCCATTTCGCGATACTTGAATCCTCAATGTCGTTGAGGCTGTCAGGCACGGCAGCGCACATCAACAGCGTGATCATGCGGTGGCTCACGACAACCCAGCAGCGTCTAGGGTTTGATGTTCCCAGGCGTGCACTGATCGAGTGGTGGGATCCGGGAGCAGCTATACAGCGATACTGTGTACTTTGGAGATACGGTGCATGCACATGCTTCAAGCGGGCGGTGTGTCGTGAAGTACAACCAAAAGGAACTTGGCGTCTAGTGGAATATCAGGCTAGCTGCTCGATGTAGGGTATGTAGATGTACTGTACCAGGCACAATGACGAGCTCGTTCTTCTTCGTCCGAATCCTCAAGAGCTTTGCCTCGTCGTTGTATCCATTGAGCTCTTCTACCATGGTGCCAACGCTTTGTTGGAACTGCCAGACCAGCCTCGCGACCTGATCCTCTTTTCTCGTGCCTTTCTTCTGCTTGGCTTCGCCATCCAATGTTCCGTTGGCGACTGGCTGTATGGTCTCGCTATTGCCTTCGTCGTCGTCGTCTGTTGCGAGGCCGGAAGAGCGCACAATGGCTCCAGTGTCTCGAGACAGGATCAAAGTGCCCTGTACGCCAGGACGATTCGACAGACGAGCCAAGAGATTGGCCGTCTCCTCTGATGGCGTGGGCTGCTGCATCGTAACGGGCGTAACTATTGGAGTGAGCTCATATCCGTGTGTGTACACATCTGTCACATGAGAGTGCTGATATCGATGTGGACATGTTCCTGAATTCGCGTTCGGCCCGAGCATCGGCGTTCGCCAACTCCGTTCACAATTTATTCTGCAAAGTCGATGCCCTTCTTGCACATTTGTCGTCGAACAACATACTTACATCAGCGCACGCAGACAGGCCTAACGTCTGTGATAGATGCAGGCCGAGAAGCATTCGAGCTATGGGATCGTCGGCGAAGAAGAAAAAGGAGAAGAAGCAGGACTTCCAAAAGCCAAAGCTCAAAGTCGGCAAGGCGCGGCCAAAGAACACCAACGCGACTGACACCAGCTTCTCGGCAAAGTCCATCGTCCTGAAGCAGCAAAATCTCAGCGAGTCAGGACGTAATGCTGTCGACCTGTTCAATCACAACCTGAGTCTGCTCAGTAGCAAGAACGACACGCAGCGGCGAGATGCTTTGACGAACCTCATCGCAGCGGTCGCTGCTAACGCAGCCAACTTGCCGCAGCCAACATCTGTCATCCTGAGCAAAGTCCAGCCACTGATCCTGGATGGGAGTTCTTCAGTAAGGCAGCAACTCCTCAAGCTCTTCAAGGTCCTGCCAAGAGCAGATGCCAGTGCATTCGACTCTACACTGCTGTATGTTCTCGCTGGTATGAATCATCTGTCGACTGAGATACGTACGACTGCTCTGGATGTACTGGACTGGCTTCTAGAAACGAATGGCGAAGGTCTAGTCAGTATAGCTGGTGGCTGGACCAAGACTCTACGAACGCTCCAACGACAGCTAGGGTGGGATGTCGACCAAAGCAAGCCAATGACAACCAGAAACGGCGCATGGTCTGCTACGAAGTCCACGAACAACAATATGGGCAGTAACAAGCTTCTCGTGCACCAATTGACAACTCTCTCCTATTTGCTGACGGCCGGCCTCAAGAAAGCACAGTTAGAACCACGAGCGGCAGCACAGAGAGCAGCGGCGCTCTTTCCCCTGTGGCAGACCGATTCGCACATGATCTCCAAGAGACACAATCCTTTCGGCTACCTCAATCTATTTGGAGCTCCTCGCGACGTTGAGAACGAGGTCTACGATGACGCGGCTGAGAGAAGCGAGGTGTTCAAAGACCTTGAGATGGATGGTTCCTTCGCAGAGGGCGTCAAGGAGGTGAAGAAGGTCGGCGGAGAAGTCGGCAGAGCCGCAGCAGCAGTTGACAAGGCGCTGAGGCTCATCGACAGCACCTGAGGCTGCCTCAGGGATCGCAGTACTTCAGAATTTCCCATTCCGACAGCTTGTGAGTGACTGCAGCGTAAAGCGTCGGGTCTGTTTCGTCACTGTCTGGATGATACCATCGCTTCATGGCGACGTCTTTACAGAATGCGGAGCACGGCTGCTGCGCTCAAGAAATCAGACGGTAGCACGAAGATATTATGAAGGACCTCTGGGGATATTTCAGCAACGTAAGCAATGTCGCTTAGGCAGCGCAGATCCGCGTTTCTGCGTCGCTTAAGCATACAAACGTCACCGTCACTCGTTGGATAGCTGGTATTCTGCTTGACGACGAGGCGGTGACAGCAGCTTACCCACGATTCTTTAGGCCGTGGGTCGAGAAGACACTCTTCCCGCACGTAGCTTGGGTCGCCGCATTCATCTGAACAAGAACACCTGCGTGTCAGGTCAACGCTGAGATCACACTCTTGCAGCTCGCGGCGTCGTGGAAAAAATTTGCATGCACCACGACAATCTGTGGTATGGTCAGTGGTCGTGAACGCCATCGACGCTTCTCTAGAGAAATAAAGTTTCCTGGCTTTATGCTGCAAGCCGAGCGCAGCCGTGATGCCGATGGGCAAAGAAGGATGAGACTGGTATCAGGAATGCGGCTTATCAGCTGAACATGTTCGAGACACTGCACGGCGAGCATAGCCGCTGCCAATCGTTATTGTACAATGTACCAATGCAACTTCTCTGGAGTACCTTGGCCCGCGGGAAGCGGAAAGACAATCGGGGAAAAAGAGACTCCACAAATTGGTTGAAAGCATGAGACGCCAGGCCCACTGTCAACTGTTCCATTGCAGCGCCAGCCTCGCGCTCCGTAGGCTAATAAAGCAGAAATCGTCCTGTTCACGATCGGGGTAATAAGCGTATATAACGTCATGTAGTGATCTCTCGCAAGCAGCTCCGGTGTGCGCAAGGGTTTTTACCGAAGCTGAGGCCGCCCAAGGTGAACGCTCTGTCGATCATGCCGTCGCTCTTCTAACATCATAATAAGCGACGTGGAAAGAGTTCCCCCTGCTGCGCTTGCAACCTCAATGACCTTTGGGCTCGCCGAAAGCGGCCGTGCACATGTTGTTACTCCCGTTGCTCGAGATTGAGGGGAGGAGAAGAACGCCCTGGGCTTGGTATCTAGCTTCCCCGAAAGATGGTGCTTGGCCTAAGAGAGAAGACGACGCGAAGTGCATGTAGAAGTGGACGCGCTCCAGATCAACTCTAAAAGACGCCGACCGCTCGGAAACGGGGTCAGCCCAAGCCTCGGTGACGATCGAATCAGAGCCTTTGCCGCAACGGACGAGTGCAGGGATGTGATGACAGACTCGGCACTGTCGCTCAAAGTGGAGAGCTCGCGAACTGAGATGATTCAATTAATTCTCCCAGCAGACGTGGAGAAGTGTACTCGTACTGACTGATGGAAACCTCTGTCGAGACTGTTGCTGGCCAGAAGGGCCGTCGCTGCGGGCGAAGGGTGTCCCTGCGCGACCGGTGGCGTAGCACATAGGCATTGTGTATCTCCAAAGTACGCAAGATGCGTCATGCCCGCAGCAATGCCCTCCACAGATGATTATGCATGAACGCCACATGTACTTACTGCCTGGCCTGGGATTCTGCCTGCCCACCGCAGAGCAGACACCGGACCGGCCATGAGGTGTCCTGCGCATGCGCTAGGCCTGCAGCCATACCTGGCGCGGAATTGGTGCATCGTCCTGTCCGCTAACTCGTCTGTCGCGTGGCTGCCGTGGAGGTCTGGGACCAGTCTGACCAGGGCCAACGCGCGGGTAGTAAGTAGACTAGCACACTAGCAGTGTGCTGCAGTTGCACCTCAGCAGCGCCACCCTGCCCGGCCGGGCGATTTGCTGGGCGAGCTATTAAGTCAGCTCGGTGCGCAACCCAGCCTTGTTTCTCAGGCGCTTGCTCCCACCACCGCCACAACACCACTCGCACCCTCGTACGGACGATTTTGGTCTCCCACCACCACCACCTGCCACGATGGGCGTCTTCGACAACTTCAACGAGAAGTCGACCGGCGACGTCGAGGTCTACTCCGATAATGGCATGGATATGCAGCAGGGCATTGTCTCTGAGAACAAGGATGATCTCCAGAGGAGACTGGGCAACCGACAGATCCAGCTCCTGGCCATTGGAGGCTCCATCGGTACCGCTCTGTTCGTTAGTATCGGTAGCGGGCTTCATCATGCTGGCCCCGCTGGACTCTTCCTCGCGTACACCATCTACAGTTGTTTCCTGGGCCTAGTCAACAACTGCATAGCTGAAATGACAACCATGATGCCCGTTTCTGGCGGTTTCATTCGTCTTGCCGGTGAATGGGTCGATGATGCCTTTGGTAAGAGATGAACGTGAAAGTTGGATCCCACGTTTGTTGTAAGCTGACAACGGGCCGGGCAGGTTTCATGGCCGGTTGGAACTTCTTTCTCTACGAAGCTCTTCTGATTCCCTTCGAGATCACAGCCTTATGCACGGTGCTAGAATTCTGGAGAGATGACATCCCGGCAGGTGCTGTCATCGCCGTCGCCATCGTCCTCTATGCGTGAGCATCCCAGTGCGCCTTTCTTTCTGCCCAACGCGACTTCCCTTCCCAGATGCACCACCTCCAAGAGCGCCACAAGAAAGAAAGAGTCTGCACGAGCAATGCGACCCTACCCAATGCGCACTACCCTGTTCGCATATCGCTATCACTATTACAGCTTCATCGCGGGCATATCGGAGTACAAAGAACATAAGCTAAAAGTGATGACAGGATACTCAACTGCCTCGCTGTCCAGGCATATGGCGAAGCCGAGTTCTGGCTTTCTGGCGGCAAGGTTCTCCTCATCTTCCTCCTCTTCTCATTCACATTCGTAAGCATGTGCGGTGGCAACCCAGCTCATGATGCCTACGGTTTTCGCTACTGGAACACCCCAGGTGCTTTCGCGACTTACCTGTCGACGGGTGATCTTGGCCGCTTCCAAGGTTTCCTCGCCGGTATGTGGTCTGCCTCGTTCTGCGTGGTCGGGCCCGAGTACATTTCGATGGTCGCTGCTGAGGCTAAGCGCCCACGCATCTACATCAAGAATGCGTTCAAGACAGTCTACTGGCGATTTGGTCTCTTCTTCATCATGGGATCGCTCGCTGTTGGTGTTCTGATCCCGTACAACGACCCGACCTTGACCGCAATTTTGGCCGGAAAGAGTGAGGGCGGAGGCACCGCAGCTGCATCCCCCTATGTGATTGCCATGCAAAACTTGGGTGTCACAGGCCTGCCACACTTTATCAACGCGCTGCTTGTCACGTCCATCTTCTCCGCCGGCAACACTTACACTTACTGCGCCACTCGTTCGCTCTACGGTCTTGCGCTTGAAGGACGCGCACCCGGCTTCCTGCGATACTGTACCAGGGGTGGTGTGCCTTTGGCATGCTTTTTGGTCACCATGTGCTTTCCCTGCCTCGCATTCCTGCAGCTGAGCTCTGGATCTGCCAAGGTTCTTACTTGGCTAGTGAACCTGATTACTGCTGGTGGTGTGATCAACTACATTGTGATGACTTTGACCTACATCTTCTTTTACAACGCCTGCAAGGCACAAGGGCTCGACCGCAAGACGTTGCCATACACTGGTTGGTTCCAGCCGTACTCTGCCTACCTCGGACTCATCTGGATGATCTGTATCGTCTTCTGTTACGGCTACAGCTCGTTCACGCCATGGTCGGTGGACGACTTCTTCACATACTACACGATGGTGATCCTGGCACCAATATTGTATGTTGGCTGGAAGCTCGTGAAGAAGACCAGAATTGTAAGGCCTCACGAGGCAGACCTTGTTTGGGAGCGACCAATTGTGGACGCGTACGAAGAGACGTTCATCGATCCACCAGTCGGCTTCTGGACAGAAATGATCCAGATGGTTGGCCTCAAAAGGCCACGTGGTGGCAATGACAAGCGTTTGGGAAGTGTCTCTGCGTGAGCGCTGTCATATGATGTGTCCACGAAGTGACGGCGGATATGTGTTTAGTCATAATACCCAAAGATACCACTATGTTACTGCTTGTTTGTATTCATTGATCCCGATACGATGCATCGGTCTTCCACTCCATCCAGTTCTGTGCTGCGTGAATGTGCTGCGTTCCTCATGTGTCATTGTGGACGTTGCCGTGGACATGGCGTGTGGAACGTGTGAGCAAACGCGTCGCCGACTGGAGCTGAGCTTCCACGGCCTTCAACTTTTGTGCCGGCAACGAGACTCGACCACCACTTTACCGACACCGCAGCAACACTGCACAGCGTGCGCAGGGCATCACTCAATATGTCTGCCGCGCCTGTGCTGTATCAGGAAACGCGCCTCTCGCTCGACAGCGGCCCTTCGCCCTCAATTCTCCACATCGACACAGCGACAAACAGGTTCAGCGCCTCCTTTGGTGCTGGCAGGAAGCGGCCATTCGACGAGGTGAGTGGCCTGAGTGAGGAGAGCTATGCGCGCCAACATCTTGCCACCGAGGGTTCCGTCTTCTTTCGCCCCAAGAGCAATGCCAAAGCACCGCGAAGCTTTCTCTGGCGTGTGCTGAACGATCGACAACTGCTCGAGGTCCAATGCGTGGATCTCGTCCTCGACATCAACAGACACGCCCATGCCGAGTCGTGGCTGACGTTCCACATTGCGCTCCCAGCGCCCATTATCCCAGGCGGCGTGGCTCTGGCAGACGCGGAAGAGAAGGATGCCTTGGAAGTGTTTGTCGTCACCAGCGACAAGGAGTTGTACACCGTCACGCTGCGGCGGGACTTGCTCGTCCGTGAGACTGTCCCGACCGGCTTCGATCCTGCCACCTGCGTCAAGCGGTTTGCGCTCAATTTGGTCAGCTATAGACGGCCGTATCGTTTGCAGGCGGCTGGCAGTCTGGAACTGCTGGTCTCGCTCAGCGATGGCAGTCTGCTGCGATTGACACGACAGCCAAATGAGAACGCTGCTCAATGGCGCGAGACGCACTATAGCGAAGGAGGTTGGAAGGGCACACTGAAGCGAGGTCTAACCTTCGCGAAGATTCAGACTGTGCGCTATGACAACCACGATCTCCACGTGGATACTGCAGCGGCCATGGCTAAGAGCCCAAATGGACGATTCATATGGACTCTGGGCCTGGACCACTCGCTCAAGGCATGGGATGTGGAGACTGGGAAGGTGGCCATGGCGCGAAGTATTGTGGGTGGTCCGCATGAGGACGAGGACAGTAGAGATGCTCGTTATATCATGATCGCTGAACAGGGCACGCTCTTACAGATTGTGTCTGCGCCCAATGCGTCGGACAGTCAGGCGCTCGCCACCTTGGACTCAGAGATCCCGTACTACGTGATCGCATACTCGCCCAAGGACCATCAATTCAAATTCTTCGGTGTCAGGTCCGCACGAGATGAGAATGGAATCGAGGAAGTACACCTGCACGACATGCATCGAGGCGACAAACTTATACCACCGATCGACGATTTGATGAACACCAACATCTGGCAATTGGAACACTTCGCATTCAGCCCCGGCGAGAACTTTTCTGCCGCGCAGCTTTGGCTTCGAGTCAGGAGTGGAGCTATCTGTAGGACGTTCATGCTCGAGTTTGACTTACTGGACCAGAAGGGCGCCGCGAATGATCTTGAGAATATCTTCGCGAACGGCTGGAGCGCGGTGGACTCTTCTTCCCTGAGTGTCGACAAGCTAAAGACTTCCGTCGACTTTATCGCAGCCACTGGTAGCCAAGACATGGTGAGAACGCCCAGCGAGAAGTGGCTCGACTTCCTCTTCTTCCCCGGTCGTTTCAGCCAGGCGTCACTCGAGAGCGCATTGTACCTCTACTGCAAAGGTCGCAACTTACCAACGACCACGTCACGAGGCATCCGTGCCAACGAACAGCCGCTGGAAGCACGGATCACTGGCGCGGTCGCCGCGAAAATTCTGTTGAGACGACTGCCCAGCAACGATCAGCCAGACTACGAATCATATCAGCGCGACCTCCAGATGCAATGGGAGACCTTCTTCTCTTTGCTGACGCATCTTCATAACCGTCGACATGAGATTGTCGGTTTCGCGTTCGACACAGAAGAACGCATGCCCTGGACGATCTGCGCAGACTTCGTTGCGCCTATGCGCATGAACAGTGGCTTCGAGAATCTGGCAATCAACGCAGACCTCATCATGAGCGGCGAGATTAATGAAGCACACGATCATGTCCGCGGTCGCATCATCGAGACTGACGAGGACATCGCCAGGAGCCAGTTTCTTGCGCTTGCTCGACGATGCAGAAGTTGCTTCGCTCCCGTACCTCAAAGCAACTTACGAAGCATTGCAATCGCAAATGCAATGACTCCGGCTGCGGACGAAAGTGCAGAAGAAGGCATGCAGTCGATCTACGACCGGTGTAACTTCCAAGAAGAGATCGGAGAATTGGAATATAACATCCTAAACGACCTCTCCGACGAACTAAACGGTCTTGGCGGCTTGAATGACGACCACTTTCTTGCTATCACTGAACGAATTGAAGATCGTCCTCTCAATGATCGTGGTGTAGATCGCGAAGTACTAGGACGACTCGGCAGACCCTTCAGTGTTGCCGTGGCCCAAGAAACGCTACAGCGCAGCCAGGCTATCTTGCTGGACATGCTTACGCTGTTGGTGTTCTTGCACTGCGACTTGCAAGAAGATGAATTAAGCGAAGAGCTCCGCGCCTCGCAAGTGTATGAGAACCTCATGATGCACTTGAGGCATGTCGAGCTGCGGCTCTGGCTGGTCAGCAATGTGCGCGTTGAGAAGAAGCAAGCGGGTGGTCGACGCAGTGAGCAGCTCACTCTGTACGAGCACATGTTTGCGCAAGACTGGAAGGCGAAGCCTGACAGGGAGAATGCCTCCTATGGCCTTACAGAGCTTCTCACCTCGTGGAGCAAGAACTGGATCTTCGGAATCGACATTAGCCATGTCTACGACCGCTTGTGCGGTCACATACTTGCCGACCTCATTGAGCACCACGATGTCGACCTTGCATTGGACTTCTTGAAGATTGCACCAGACACGGCGTGGATCTCGTACCTTAAAGGCCGATTGTATGTCCTGAATGGAGAGCACGAGCTTGCTGGTTTGGCTTTCCACGAAGCCGCAAGTGCAATGGCCAGCGTCTCGCCGGATGACAATTCTCTTCTGACCATGGAGGAGAAGCCATTCTTCGCCAAGGGTCTCGCGTCGTATTACTATCATGTCTCATCACTGTTCGATAAGCTCAAGGTCTTTACTTCCACCGCAGAGTTCGCCCAGCTTGCTCTGGACGAGCTACCACCCGACAATGAGCTTCACAGATCCCTACGATCCATCGACAGGAGAAAGAAGACTGAGTCAGACAGCCCGGCTCCACAACGAATCGATGACGCTATGGAAGAACTACATTTGATCAGAAACAAGGAGCACAAAGACGAGCTCCGGCTGCGTCTGTTCAACTCCCTGAACTCGATAGGACGATTTCACCATGCGTACAAGATTCTTCTTGAGATTGACAATCACCAGCTGCAGAAATCGAGCTTACGGACCATTTTGGACACTTGCGTCAAGCGGGATGTCGTTTCTACACTGCTGGAGCTTCCAATCAGTGGGGATCTAGCAAAGCTGGCCGACAGTGTCTTGCTCGAACTGGCCAAGAAAAGCATGGCATCTGGCCTTCCCTCAGGTCCAGCCTATCACAAGATCCTATTCGCCTTCCGCACTCAGAATGGCAACTTTCGCGGCGCAGCTGCTGTTCTATACGAGCATCTTGAGCGTCTGCGGAAATCAAACAGACTGGCCATCCAAGACCCCGATGACGAAATCCTTGTGCAGGTCTACGTTCTCCTTATCAATACTCTGGCGTGCTGTGGAGAGGGCGACGGATGGCTCCTTGCGGATCCCATACCACATGTTCATGAACCGGAGAGGAAGAGGAAGTTGGTCACGATCGAGGATATCAGGAGGGAGTACACGGCTGACTTAGATCGGAGGAGTGAGATTATGCACGGGAGATTTCCCCTGGTCGGTGGAGGGAATGAGACGGACCTGTTGTAGAGATAGTATGAGATCAATGAGCGAAGAAAAACCCAATGCCAATGATCGTCGCTTGCCAGATAAGATGTGTGTCCTGTGTTCGTGACGTGGTCTTCGACTGTCAGCAGCGTCTCGCGTGTGGAGACATTGCCCTGGGTTCAAGCTGTTTGAGGCATAGGGACACACAATAGATAGCGGTTACCGTTTGCGCAACATATGCCATTCCGTGCGCCGCTTTCGTTATGTCTGCCTTGGTGCATAATGTTGAAGCTCGGATTTCGTTAGTGAAGTCGGGTCAGCTCCACACAAGCACGCATTGACCAGGAGTCGATCTCACGCTCCTTGACGTATCACAAGTGTTTTAGTGTTCTGAACCACGACATCGAACATGTCCATGGAGAGACTCACAGCGAGACAGGTCGGCCCTGTGCTTTGCAAATCATTGCAATAGAATCATCATCATGGGCGAACGACAGTCCCACAAACATCTGCCAGCACTTCGCACAGGCGAAGCTCCAACACAACTCTCACCTTCACGATCGCGGACGGACCCCCCAGCACCCCAGCAACAACAGCACGAGAAGTCACACCTGCATAGGCGCCTTCACTCCAACAGTCTCCGCCACAGAGCCTTCACGAGCTCGAAAGAGCATTCACATCGCGAGAGCGCCAAGGAGATCGTGCAGTCGGCCATCGACCTCAAGCCTCCGATCAGCTTCGACAGCCTGCTGCGACGCGACAAGAAGAGCCCCGATTCCAGTCGAAGAGGCGGTCACTTCCCGCCTCAGCATCAGCAGCCACGACAGGAAGACATCAGCCAGACTAGTGCTGAAGAGGCTAGGAGAGCTGCGCAGCGTAGAGTGCGACCCCATAACGTCACCAAGGCACGCCGAGAGAATGCACAGCGCGAGGAGCATCTTCGTGAGAGCCTCAAGAATGTCGAGGAAGTGGCCATGAGCAGCACCAGGCAGCTGGACGACACATACTACAGCATTTTGGAGAAGGCGTCTATACTACGGGCGACCGTGGCCAGCCTGCAGCAGCTCGCAGAAGAAAGTAAGAGGATGCATTCGACGTTCAAAGAAGATGCAATGAAGCTCGAGCAAGAGACTACGCGAAATTTAGACGGCTTCAACAACTTCGATGGTCAGGAGAAGACGATCAACGATCTCGTGGGTCAGCTCAAGGCCTCAAAGGAAAGGACTGGGGAGCTCAACGAGCGCCTGGAAGCTGCCCGGAATCGCATTGAAGCTTATGAGCACCGTTGGAACGAGCACCAGAAGAAGCGAAGGAAGAATTGGGGCATTATCTGGGCATCCATAATTGGCTTGATTGCATTCATGGTTGCAGTGATTGCGGCGAAGAATCGCAGTACTGTTGGAAGTACGATGCATCAAGTAGCAAAGCTCGGGAACGAGATCGCTTCCCCTATTGCCGCTGCATTGAGGCCGACTGGCAGCCTGGTTGAGGATCCATATCTACGGAAGCTGTTTGATGAGCTGTGAGCGCTTGCTACCGGGATCAATACCATGGCGTTAGCCTAACACTTGATCAATGCAACCGTCTATTGCTTGATAATTGCTTGCCGGAAGCACGTCATATACAGACCTAGTTTGTATGGCACGTGACCAGATACTGGACGCCTTAACCTCTGGGTAACCCTCATCAGGCTGCATATCAATCGCGAATTGCCATATCATATCATACTTGACTGGACCACGTCTTGCAGGAGACAGGCCTTGCACCAAGAAGACTGCTTCCGGAAACCTCAGGACCGGCTTGACCTCGGCGTCAGACTTTGCGACCGGATTTTCAAGATCCGCTGCTCATATGAACTCTTTATTTGCAGGCTACTTATTCAACGAGCAAGCATGCTGATCTCATCAATCTGATTGATGCAGGCCGGCTGGTGAGTTCAATCATCTGCTTGAAGTATTCTTTGCAAATAACTAACACTTCTCAGGCCCAATGGCAAGGCGTGAGTTTCACTAGCGTTCGCAACTGCCGATCTATTCCTAACAGTCGCTTAGGCTTGACTACGACTTCTACGGTATCAAGAGATTGCAGGGTGGGCATCACTTCAGCGCAACAAGTTCATGTGTACATACTGACAGCGTTGTAGTTCGATCCCTGCGTCGGTCACATATACTTTGGCTCTTTTTTGCTTTTTCAAATTCCGTGAAGCAATGGCCAGCAGTAGGCAGTCTTCTAGCTCAAGTAAACTTCGAGCAGGCTGGCATGTGACACTGCCCTTATTTTGCTTCGAGGTAACACACTGATCGTGGGAGTCTGAGCCAACCACGATACTTTTACCGTTCATTTAGAGCAAGCATCTCATGCTTGTTGCCTTCGAGACTCCAGTCGTTGTGGTTCAAATCGAATGGAACACACAATTCAACACGCTTCTTGTCTCGAGATTCATGGCACACAAAACGCTGTTTGGCAATGTCGATGTGTGTGCAACAACCCAAAACCCCACTGGCAAATCTCTGCTGTTGTAAGAAGACAGACTGCTTGCCGTTAAGTCAAGGCACGATCCTCTTCAATACCTGTGGAACTTTGCCTTCTGGGCGACTACTCTAGCCGGCAGCCTCACTACTGCGCTTCAATCAAGCTATGCCCCTATGGCCAATGTTCATGAGCATAGTCAGAGCACTACAACACAGTGTAGTTGATCTTGTCCATGTCCTTCGCTTCAATTCTTCAGGTACAGCCAGAATATATGTACACATCACGCTCTACGTCTATCGTGCAGCCTTTTGAATGAAAGCCTTCTCAAGCTTCCCAACCTCCGCCTTGAATTGCTCGACCTCCTGCCAGCAATCCAGCGGTCTTCGATCATTGGTCCGCAAGCACTGCACCAAGCTCTCCTTTACCTTTTCCACTTCTTGCGGCACCTTCTCGATCTTCTTGCGGGCGTCTAGCTTTTGCCGTAGATCCATAATTTCCTGGTACACGCTGTCGTGACTCCTTCCGGAATCTTCCTGTGCAGCTGCTTCGATCTTTTTGCTGGAGTCGTGGTAGAAGGGCGAGCTGAGATGGTAGGCGAGGCCTGCGGTCGCTCGCTGCAGATTTGAGGGTTGGGGCTCGTCTTTGGGAGGGTTGGTGGTGAGAGATGCTGTGAGGGCTTCGAGCTGCTTGGCTTGCGCTTCCTTTACTCTGGCGAGCTCGGCGTTGACGCGGTTTTGCACCTTCAGCTCGAGGTCCTGCGCTCGGGTTGCGTCGGTCTGGAGGCGGTAATTAGCGTTAGCATTGGCTCACGCCCGATGACCGGTGGTAGCACACCTCTGGGCTGTTCTGAAGGTTGTTGATGACAGACTGGCTCAACCTCACGGGCGCATCGCTATTTGCTCGTCAGTCGCGGACTCCCAATGGCATTGCACATGCTTCACGTACGCATTAAAAACGTGTTGCTCGGGCTGTGAGCTGCCCTGACCCATGGCAAGATGTTGTGTGAAGTGGAGAACAAAAGTCGTCTCTTGTTCGTCTGCTATGCTCGGGAAGCTCGGGTGGGAACTTCACGGCGTTTCTCATCCGAAGCCCTCAATTCATCTGCGCGCGTTCACCTTTTTGCAGCACGCGTCAAAGAGCTTGTCGTCATTACGAAGCATCCTCCTGCGCGACAACCGCCATGAGCAATGCCGCAGTCCTCGCTCATGACCTGGCTGAATAAGCCCAGGGCGGTCATTGAGCCATCGAAACCAGGACCTTTACCAGAGAAACAATGCAAGCCTGATTTGGAACAAAAACAAAAATCGACAAAGCTTGATGATGACCATCCGCAGGCAGTCGGCCAGCTGGGACGTGATGATGCCGTAGAGGTGACGAAGGAGCAAGACTCAGGAATGGTTGCACCAAAGACTTCTTTGCCTCCCAACGTCGACTTCCGCTCGTGTACCAACGAGGACATATCCTATTTGAAGCGACTGACTAGCTTGCTGCTACCCATCCCCTACCCGGACAAATTTTATCGAGAGATCATCGAGGATCCTGTTACCAACGGCATCACGCTACTTGCCGTCTGGCACGATGATCCTGCGATGAAGGGAAAGGAGAGAGGTCGTCTGGTTGGCGCCATCCGCTGCAGACTATTCGCACACAATCCAGTTGCTGCGGTGCAGAAGCGTAGTCGGGAAGGACCCGTGTTGTACTTGAGCACACTGGTACTTCTGTCGCCGTATCGAAGTCATGGCATTGCTACACATCTGTTACAGATCCTTACCAAACGTGCCATTGAGGACCATGGCATCTCGAGAGTTGGCGCACATGTCTGGGTGTCTAATGCAGAAGGGCGGGATTGGTACCGGAAGCGAGGGTTCCAAGAGGTATCGAAGGACAATGGTTACTATCGCCGTCTGGACCCGCAAGATGCTGTGGTTATGCAGAAGGACATTGGACCTTCAGATCTTCTGGCAGGCTGATATGAACCCGTTTAAGTGACTGTCGGACGCAGACTCAATGCATTCTGAGCAGGCCCACTGATCGCGTCTGTGATCCACGAGCAGCGGCCGCTAAAAGACGAGCCGAATTTCGTTACGTGATGGCCGGAGTAGAGCGTGGCCTGTCTTCAGCGCCAATTTTGAGGTGCCTCTGGTCTATGGCTCAGTCAGTGCGAGTGACAGCCGCCGACCGTGACAAACTACACCTATCAGGCGTCGGTCATGGTCAAGGTCATTGAGTCGGCATCTGGTTTTCGCTCGGATATGGAGAGGTGGCAGAGGCATGACTGCAAAACGGGGCCATTCATTTTCGTTGGAAGTTGGTGCATTCCGGCTGTGCTAATGCTACCCTCAGAACCAGCTACCTTGGCCATTGTCGTGGTTCTCGATGGTGCCGTCAGATACAAGATCGTTAAGTCCGCGATTTCTTTCCTCTTACGCGCTACCCAAAATCCTTCAGACGCTATGCACACCCATGATATACCTAGACTCCAAAGCCCTTCCAAAGTCGTCTTTTCGTTACCGTCTGACCTTATACGTAGTATTGCCTTCGACTGCTTGAACGATGTGTGCTCCTCCGGCCGCTGCTTGCAGGTCTGTAATCATAGTCGCGGCTGCGTGCTCGGCTGCTTGAACGTCGGTGGCCGTGTCGTGAAGAGTGGTACTCTCGCTTAACAACAACGCGATCGTCGTCTCGATGGTGTCTGTGGACGAGAAGTGCGAGGAGCTGCGAGAAAGTTAGCTTTGTTTGCTCCAGCGATTCCATTGGTAATGACTTACGAATGTAACGAAGAAGGCCAGAATGTTGATTATGCCCAGTGCGAAGCTCGCCTTCAACATTGCGCACACCTTGTTCACATGGAAGTTCCATGACGAGTTGCCGGCGATCCCATCAATGTTGATCTGGACTCCAAAGTCGGAGCAATCAGCACCGGCGATGAAGCGCAGCACCACTACCCCCGCAATGAGTGCACCGACGAAGCCCAGATCGACGAGTGCGACGAAGATGGCATCGTGTCTTGCGCGAAGATAACTAATCGTTGTGAACAACGCCCATGCTAGTGCCAGTACTGAGACGATGAATAGGACCAGGATGTAGTTGGGCGTCAATTGGTTGTTGTTGACGAAGCCATTAACGAACCATGCCAGCATACCCACTATCGGTATGAGGGTGATAATCTGGAAGATTCGCCATGAGAGGAACAGGAAGCCGGAAAGCGCCATTGTGGTTGGATTCTTGCTGTGGAGTGGTTGGTAGAGCTGAGGTGGACTCGTTTGAACGACTCGATGCCAATCGTGGTTGCAGCTGTATGCTCGGTCGGTTGTCGCGTTAAGTTACTTGTGGTTGGAGGGAAGTCGCGAGTGCTATGCGACCAGAAGTGAGCGAGACAACGACCGATGCCGAGTGCTGACGACAGCTCAAAGTGCTCTGAAGAAGTTGGCGAGGTTGGCTGGTGGGCTAGTCCTTGCTGCAGCTGCCAAACGAACAGCTCGCGCTTTGGACTACGGAACCTGGAACGGTGCCAAGTTCGCCGTCAGCTGCGTTGAAGGACGTATGTACAAGAAGTCAGCAGTAACAACGTGTCGAAGTCAAAATGCAGGAAATAGAAGAGCCGGTAAGACGCAGCAGCACTATTAACCTTGTCGTTTCCGTAGACGTGGTCATGGATGCTTTATCGCGAGAGGCTGGGCTGCTGTGGCTGGTGGCGGGGAAATTCACGCACGTGCGCACGCGAGGTGCGGCGCGAAACGGGCCGATGCTGTGATCGATGGTTGTTCCATCTTTCGCATTCTCCTTCCCTACTTCCATCCTCCATGCATCATGACAATAATGTTGCCGACAAGAAACGAGAATCACCAGAGCTATGGACACGTGTTGTGATTTCTCCGTCACTGGATCCTTCAACAACACAGACCGCACCGCACTGCACCTCACTGCATTGTCCGTCTGTTGCACACACCTTGCAGCAGACCCTCATCGTCGCCTGAACCGTCTGAATGCGATAACCTTGACATCAATGCTGACAACTCAATGTCGAGATCCGCTCCGAAAATTTCCCCACCCCAGATCTGAACTCGTCTTTATCCTCGCACATTCTTGCTCCAGTATATGGCGAACAAAGAGCATGATCACTTTGTGCTGTCCCAACTGGCAAGGATGGTGCCGGGTCGAGCTGTGATGTTGAAGCTGCTTGCGGAAGCTCGTACGTTTGCCACTTTTCACATTACGAGGTCCAGATCTCGTCCTAGGCCAAGTACAAAATCTTTCCCTCGATGATCGTCTTGTCTTGCTTGCAAAACTATTTTTCTGTCTTTTTCTGTCAGACGAGTAAGCCATAATTCGTGTCACTGATACACCACCACCACCACCACTGCAGCAATGTTTGCTTCCGTCCAGGTCGGTAAGCCAGCGCCTGACTTCAAAGGGATCGCCTGTGTGGACGGGAGACTGAAAGGTAATTCAGCACACCCAAGCACGTCTCTGGCGGTAGACTGATCTCAACTTTTAGAAATCTCGCTAGCATCATACACATAGGCTACGCATTGGGTCATACTGGTGTTCTTCCCGAAGGCGTGGTCTTTCATCTGTCCAACAGAGATCAAGGCTTTCAGCGCACGTTTGGACGAGTTTGTGTACGCCCGTTCTTGCGCTGTAGCCTTCATATCGACCGACAACGAGCATTGCTTGAAAGCCTGGAACGCGACCTCAGAGATGGAAGGTGGACTTGGTGGAGTGCATGTGCCGCTTGTCAGTGACAGCAATCACAAGATCTCTCGGGATTTTGGCGTTCTGCTGGAAGAGGAGGGTGTCGCACAGCGTGCTCTCTTCATCATCGATCCCAAAGGCCGCATCCGGAACATAGCTGTCAACGATGCAGACATTGGTCGTAGCGTCGACGAAAATCTACGCGTCATAGATGCTTTGGCATTCAAGGATGAATTCGGAGAAGGTTGCCCGGTGGACTGGAAGAAGGGCGACAAAGGACTCGACTACTCTGCCAAAACGAACGTTGAAGGCCCTCTTGAGTTGCCAAAACGTTCTTGGGCAGCGGCGGCGGCACCGACTGTTCCCTCAGTATCAGAGTGGGCTCGTCCAAAGATACAAAGAGCGTGGTCCGGAACCAGCCAAGCCTCGATCGGGACTATCTCACATCCTCTTATATCGTCGGAGTCACGTCCTGCTACACCAGCTGAGGCAAAGGATCGCGTTCATTCGACCTTCAAGAGCGGCCATCACACTCCTTTGGTGAGCCCGGGTATGAAGGTTGATGGGGATAGCACCTTCCAAGACCAGTTGGACGAAGCTTTGTCCGCTCAGAAGAACATACAGGCTGCCGTGGAGAACATGCAGGCTGCAATGCAAAATCAGTCCACCGGGATTACCGATTAGCTCCTCAAGAAGATAGAAAACGCTGTAGCGACGGCATAGGTATACATATGTGATAGCTCATCAAGCTGTGCTCTCATGTACCTCGGGACGTCTCCCAGGAGTGATACCAGACCAATCAATTCCACCATGTCGGTAGCAGATCCTACGTGACGAGCAATGTTTTTGTTATGAGATACGACGGGTCTGGTCCGGACCAGCTACTGTAGATCTCGAAGCTTCGAGCCGCTTCAGATTGCTGTACTGCAGCATCAATCACCTCTGTGCATCCCGCGACCTCTGTTGTTGGCGAAAGGTCCTCGGAAAGCGCAGTCCGGAAGAGCTCGGCAGAGGAATGCAAAGTTATATACAGCATTGAGGCCCAAATTTTGTACATCACATGACATCGTCATCTGTCGCTTTAGGTGAGCATACTTTGAGGCTCTGATCCTAATGACAATTTGTCTGACTGTCCTTCAGCTCACTTGGGAGAGCGCCAGGTGCGTTTCAAACCATTAGCCTGAACTAGAGACCGTGAACTAACGATGTTCTAGACTGAAGTTCACTTTAGTCGTTGCATACTGTGTGGTATCTGGAGGTACTGTGGTATGTCTCTCTCTGCTGAAAGCCTAGCCCTCATGTGCCAGGCTAACCCTTGAATAGTTCGATCCACAGAAGCGACATTCCTTTTTGCGTCCTTGTTGGCCTTGCCTTATTGTTTTGCTGTGGTGTTGGTCGAGGATCAAGCTGAGTATGCCAAGACTTGACTTCCCGATTCGGCGACGGTGACCTCAATATCGACTTTCATGAAGCGACTCCCACGGAGCTTCGTAGGCATTATGATAAACCACAGTACGGTCGTAGTCGTCTGCACTGCTGGTATTGTTGAGGTGCTGGACTTCCTGTTGATCGTGTCATTCTGCCCAGATTTATTCTCCCACGGCCTGTCGAGTTGAGAGAAAAAGTCAACAACTCATGCATCTGGAGTATCAGGAGCGTCAATGCGAAGTCCCAGCAACGGGCAACCATGATGCTGAAGCTTAACGTGCAGCCTCGTGGGGATCGCACCAAGTAACGCTGGTATGCTGGGCTGATGCTGGCCGTGCCGCTCTTTTGGTGTCGAATCAAGAGCGTTCGTCCCATATACACGATCACCATGATCTAGTGAGCGTCGCTTCAGCCAGAACACGACATCCAGGCCTGAGATCTCCGCACGCATCAATGCCTCACTTCGCGACATCTCGATAATGCTCATCCGGCCCCATTCCCTTTGTGATGTGCTTTGCGGCGCACAACTCCAGATTCGCATCAGTTCGCATCAGGTATCTGCATATCTGCTAGCTCATCAGCTCTGGTAAGCAGCCGCATGGCCAATCCAGCCTCGTCGTGCCAACGAGTATCGGCCACCAGACAAATCAGAATCCAGCCAAAGGCTTCGACAGAGGCTGTGTCCCTGCGCAGCAGATTTGAAAGATCTAAGCTGTCATATAGTGGCGTCAAATTCTCCCTGTTGATATCGGCTCCGACATGCGTAAGTGGTGGACACCCATGCCCTTGTGCAAGGACCTCAGTACTTGTACCCATGCAAGTGGAGCGGATGATTGCCATCGTCAAAGTTCGATATCAAGAAGTCGATCGTTTGGACTCCGGTTGTCTGAATGACTAACTCACGGGAGCTGTCGGACGCTGCGCCATTCGCGAAAACCCTGGCACCATTGTCGGCGGACTGGAAGCTGCTGTTTGCCGCTGCGAGACCATCGACAGCTCGATGAAGGATCGGAGAGCTAGGATTCGGTCTGAAGGAGCTGCCGTTGAAGAATCCGCGACTCAGTCGCCATCGACCAATTTCGAAGTTGGAGCGGAGGTAGAAGAAAGCGTCAGCGTTTTGCGGAGCAGGATTTCTCTCGACTGGTGAGAGCTCGGACGGCTTCATATTGTTGCACTGCTGGCCCAGCTATTCTTCACAGTCTCTCGTAGTCGGCTGTTGCTCGCTTGTGTCATCGTATTGCACCACGGCGAATACGCCCAGCTCCATATTATGAGGAGGATCGGTAAAGCAGTTCATGATCATTCTAGCACGAAGCCAAAAGCTGGATCGATCAGCCACATCTGCACGGGGGACCACACTATACCGCTGAGCCGGGTTAATGTTGATGCAATGGAAGGAAGCAGGTTCCACGTCCGTTCCATCCACCTCTGTCACAGCTAGCTCGTGCTCGTCGTCCTGGAATTGGAACTCTGCAAAAGCACCGACATTGATGAGACGCAGTCTGTGACTCTTTCCAGCGTCCAATCCGATACCTGGAATGCCCACTCCAGGGGTCGTATTGTCGCATCGGCGTTCATGGAAGTCTTCGCAATTTCGAATTGATCGCCCGTTAATCAGCCCTGACAAAGGCACAGGCTCAGCGCTTTCTGCGTCTGGTTTCAAATATTGCCACAGTAACGCAGACGAAAGATCATGGTAGTGATCCGAAATCATAATGACTCTGTCGGTACCGTACGGCTTCCTCTGTAGACTCTTCTCGTGGTGGCTGTGAATGATGAGCCGGCCATGGATACCGTCTCACGATTGAACACCTTGATGTGCGTGCCTGACAGATTAGTCAATGGTGTAGCTCCCGTTTACTGAAGCATTCGCTGATGCATGAAACGCATAAGGAAAGGACCAAAATCCCCGACAGGCAAGGCAAGTCAAGACCGCCTGTGGGAGGACAGACGTTGAAAGGATTGAAGGTCTTAGGCTCAATATCTAGTCCGGCCGTGTTTTTTTCCTTTTTGGATATAATACCAAGTGGTAATCGGGTATGTTCCGATTGGCCAGCGCGGGGATGCTAGCTAACAGGTGCAGGTGAAGGTCAACCTCTGACTGCAGTTCAGCGCGAACAACATCGCCTACTCCCTCGCAAGATAACGACAATGCCTTTGATGTATCTCAAGTCAATCGTCCTTCCGCACAAACAAAGTGGCCACATCGGCGAGCGTCAGCGCCTGCTGGACGTGGAGCAGCAGCCTGAACGACAACGATCCGTCGACTTTGGATCAAGCAACCGCGCGTACGACGACAAGGCTCCACTTTCGCGAGCAAACTCGTTGCTGCGTTGGCGAATTAATCCCAGAGTCATCTCGGACGCAACAATAGGTCTCTCAGATGGCTTGACGGTACCTTTCGCGTTGACGGCAGGACTGTCCGCAATCGGCTCAACTCAACTGGTGATATACGCAGGGTTCGTTTGAAGGGTTCACCGATCGTCGGCCTTGATGCTGATAGGTTGTGTAGATTTGCCGAATTGGTTGCTGGAGCAATCTCCATGGGATTAGGCGGATATCTGGTACGTGTTGAATGGGAAGGAGCGACTGCAGATCGGTTCGCAGCACCTCGAGTCGGTGACTGTGTCAGCCTCTCAACGACTTTCAAGTGAAGCTGACGTTGATCCTTACGCAGGGAGCCAAAGGCGAAGCCGACGGCTACCACGCCGCACTACAGGAGACCAGGGAGTGCGTCGCGAACGACGAAGCCAGGGCCTGTTACATCGTACGATCGACCTTCACGCAGTACAACTTCTCCGACGACACGCTGAACCACATGACTCAAAGCCTTTGTGCCCATCCGGAGCAGTTTGTGGACTTTCTGATGCGCTTCCACCACCAACTTGCAGAAGCCGACTTTACACCGTCCAGGGCATATATCTCAGGCTTGACCATCGCACTGGGCTATTTCCTTGGTGGACTTGTACCATTACTACCATACCTCTTTCTCTCGAGAGTGCGTGAAGCATTGTATTGCAGCATACTGGTCATGGCGATTGCGCTATTTACCTTCGGCTGGACCAAGACGGCGCTTGTTGGGGAGTGCAGTCGTTTGACTTGCTTTCAGAACGCGTTGCAAATGCTTATTTTGGGCGGTCTGGCTGCAGGAGCGGCAATGGGCTGTGTCAAGGCCATCGGGGGGTGAAGTGAGGCACACTGAAGGAACAACCCATCTCATCGTTCCTTTTTGGATTTTACATGACCCTGGGAGGTGGTCCCTGAGGTGCGAAGTCTGACGTCTTTCACAACGGTTGCAAGGATCCAGCAGTTGATCAAGAAGAATGCCACACTTGCCAGCCACAGACCTGGTGCAAAGGACGAGTGCCCGAGAAACTCAAGTTGATAGCCCTGTTGCAGCCAGAAAGCTTGACCAATAAGCCAGAGTATCAGCGCGATAATGCCTTCGCGTTTCCGCTCGAGAAGAGACGAGTACGGTAGGTAGAATGGCAGGAATACCATGTACCATAGAAAGTACTATTCGGACGATCAGTTTAGGCTCATAGGCAAGACAGTAGCACGTACTTGACTGGTGCAGACTTTATTGAAAGTGACAAAAGCGAAAGTCTGCGCTAACATCGTGGCTGATAGATCGCTTTTGGCCAGCGTTAGTGGAATGGCTACTACTGCAAGTAGCAGTTGTGGTGCAAACGCCAACGACTCTGCCCGGGAGCCCGTTGCAGACCCTGCCAATGAGCTGAGATGGAGTATCGTGTTGTAGATCGAGAAGTTGTGTCTGTGATCGATTCGCGTAAGGTGATATGTGTAGCTGTGTTCCAGGAATGGGATACCATATCTTCACGAGTCAGCAAAGACCCAAGACTGGTTTTGAGAGTGGACTCACTTGTTGTACATGATGGCATTGAGACCCATGAATGTGACGAAGCTTGATACAGCTAGGCTAATTCGGTCTCCATTGATCAAGTCCAGTACGCGTTGAGCCGCTGAATGTTCTTTTGACTCAGTGACGCCTTCACTGCCGTCAAGGTACCAGGCGATACTGAAAGCGTAGATGAATGGATAGATCTTGAAATGCACACCAACGCCCAACAAGCAGCCACAAACAACGATGCGCCTACCCCTCACTGCCCATAGAAGTGCGACCACCAGCACAGCAAGAAGTCCTTCTGAGCTGCCTCTCGTGCTGATATTTGCCACCATTGGATTCAGCAGCCAAATGCTGGCGAACTTCAGCGCACGTTCCACTGTCATACCATCCGCTTTCAGGATCCGAAATATCAGCCATCCTGCAACGATGTCGCCAGCAGCGAACAAGGCCTTGCCAAACTCGAACCACAAGCCGCCCCAAGCTGTAGGCAGTAGGATCCAGGCCAGGAGCGGAGTGTATCTGTAGGTCGCGCGGTCGTATGGAGACCTCCCATGTGCGACATATCGAGCAGCATCCGTGAAGACCACATAATCGATATCAGTGTACTTCATCGCGCTGTGAGAGTCCTGGTATCGGCCGTAAAACAGAAGTGCAAGGCGGAATAGTATCGAGCCAGCGAAGATGACTGACGGCCGCCAAAAGTTTGGGAATCGGGCCATGTCCTAGGTAGGCCCGCGATGGCGGCTGGTCTTTGGCAGTGATGCCGCCGAAGAGCATGCGATGGTGTTGTCGTTCAGAATTGTAGGGCTTTCAGGGGCACCGCGGAGGCATGCGTGAGCTCGCGCTTGCCGAAACAGGTGAGATTGGATGAGTCATCATCTTGGCATTTACACCAAAATTCATGCTTTTGGGACGTCTTCCAGCGAGATAAGGCGGACGCTGAACAGGAACAACAGCGACCCACATCCACCGACCTGTCGCAAACATGAGGACCTACGACGACACCTTTTCCGGTCAGAAGATCTATCCCGGCAAGGTACATCACCACCACCAACTCCCGTGAAAGGGCTCGCGACGCCGCCTCAGATTCAATGCATACACAAGAGGAGGAATGGGAGGGCATTATGGCCAGACACATACGACAATCATGTCGGACATGTGCACGGCGCAAGAGATACGTACTGCAGAGAACTGAGGCGGCGCACAATGCACGCTGGACACATACAGCTTGAGACGCTCGCTGCACTTTGTGCGGCTCGAGAACTTAGGAGGATGCCAAGCTGATATGAGTTTTGAACAGGGCAAGCTCTTCGTCCGTGGCGACAGCCA
>KZ108412.1:67718-99980 GCA_002116355.1 Dothistroma pini CBS 116487
CCAGAATGGCAAGACCGAGTCGCTCTTCCTGCAGCGCAAGAACCCCCGCCGTATTGCGTGGACCGTTCTCTGCAGAAGACAGCGCAGAAAGGGTATCACCGAGGTGAGCATAGCCTAGCACGGCCTAGCACGGCATTGTAGCATTGTGCCTGGTCACGTCGCGTATGCGCATGCTGACGTCCACATAGGAGCAAGCCGCCAAGCGTCGCCGTAGGCAAGTCAAGTCTCAGCGTGCCATTGTTGGTGCATCGCTCGATGTCATCAAGGAGCGCCGCTCGATGAGACCAGAGGCCCGCAACGCCGCTCGCGCACAGGCTATCAAGGAGGGCAAGGAGAAGCGCACTGCTGCTCAATCTGCAAAGAAGGCAGAGAAGGCAAAGACTGCTGCCAACCAGGCCAAGGGTGCCGCTACTGGCCGGTACGTTGAGGTTAATTCCCACGGAATGGTAGTTTCCATCAGCTAACACCAAACACAGTGTCGTCGGCAAGCAAGCCGCCAAGGGTGCCGCACCGAAGGTCAAGGCTACCACCCGCTAAGCTACCGAAGAAGTCAGATTCACGGGTATCAAGTTGTCACGTTTCATGGACTATGGGCATGCACGCTACAAGCGGCCGCGTCTAATCGACGCTATGGAGTTCTAGGCTTGAAAGCAACGTAGCGTTTCATACTCCCCGTGTGACTTTCGTTATATTGTCCAGTCAGGTCATTCCTCGGGCCTCTTCTCTCCAACGTTTCTATGGGCGTGCCTGCCGGCAGCATCATCTACACTCAATGCCTCCACGAAGTCTAACAACAGGCAAACTGCTTGACTGCGAGCTATGATACATGTACATATCTATGCTCCTTACGTCATTCTGAGATCCAACCTGCATGTGGTTTTCAACTTCCAAAGTACACATGCCCTCGATCTTCTAACACATCAAACAAGATCTAGTGACAACACCTTCCAGATCGACAATCATGCAGGTAAGCGCCCACCACGAAACAGTGCAAACACGGCGCTCTCAGCTATACTCTCGAGCACAAGCATTCTGCGATGCATTTCTTCATCTCGCCAACAATCCACCGGACAAGATCCTATCTCACCACTTCACCCACACCGGCAAACCCAGTATCACCGAACATGGACCAGCGTGGGCTTCTCAGCGCCTTCCATTCCTCGGACATACGTTCAGCGGCAAAGATCAATGCCTTAAATACTTCTCTCTCCTCGCCGAAACTCTCGAGTTCCAGCCTAGTCCGGACACGTTCACGAGCCAAGGAAGTATTGTCGTCGATGATCGTGCAATTGTCAAGGAACACAAGGAGGGCTCTGAGCCATCTGGAGTTATTGGCAGGCCTTCTACGGGGACTCGTAGTGGCGTTGTGAGTGTCAAGGGGAAAGGGACGTTCAAGGCGATGAAGACGGGGAAGGCATGGCAGTAGGAGTTCATTTGGAGGTTGAGTGAGTATGACGAGGATGGTGGAATCGGTCATTGGTACGTATGTCACGGGCTCAAGGCATCGACTGAGACGGTCGTGCACTTCCCGCGTGCAGCAACAGCGGCCGAGATATTGTCGCTGGCTCCTCGAGTATAGCTTACGGTCTTCTGTTTGTAGGGAGATCTGGGCGGATCCGCTGAGTGCGTGGGTGGCCGTTGGGGACGAAGATCTTACTTCAGAATGAGATCCGATGAAGTCTGCAAAGACGGTCATGGTCAGTCAAAGGCCTTAGATTGCATACAATGGCAAGCTAGGCGATTGCACGACAGATTCTGCTGGCCAACCCTCCATCATCTTCGATGAAGCATCTCAGGAGGATCTGGGTCAACAGAAGATCTTGTTTCGTAACTTCATGCCACACCGTGGTAATGAAGCCTACTGCTAGTTCCAACCCACTGCGAGAAGCAACCCAGACACCTCCCCCCCCCCGGCGGGGAGGGGGGGGGCAGGGGTCATCTCCCGCCGTAATCGGAGTGATCCTTCGTCTTCAACTGTATTCCACTCGATCTCATGGTGTCCATATGCTCGGGGCCGAGCATTACTTTCTATGACTATGCGTACACTCCATGCTTGGTGGAGGCGGAGAATGTGCTCTGAGCTTACTGAATCAGAATCGGCAGCTGTACTACCCTGCGGCTGAATAGTGCCAAGAGAAACTTGTAAGCTGGAGTTGAGATAGAGAAGTTGAAGAGCGGAGATGAGCAAGAGCAGTCCGTCAGGTCGATGGCTGAAGGTCAGCGATGGTATAAAGTGTTCCATGTTCGGCTCCCTCAGCTGTGTGGCTTGTTGACATGCAAATCATCCCCCCCGGTCCAGTGAACAGAACAGTCAACACACCTTTTGCCGTCTTCAACTATCGTGTAATACGACTTGAATCGTAGAGATGTCTAACAACCTCAAGAAGATTGCCGTTGTCGGCGTACGTTCTAACACCCACTCTCCTTCCAAGCGTCTGCCGAAGAAACTCACAGGCCAGTGGCAACGTCGGAGCATGCACCATCAAGCGTCTTCTCCAGATCAAGCCAGACATCTCCATCACCATCCTCACTCGAGAAAGCTCCAAAGCAACGTTTCCAGACTCTCCCCAGATCACATTGAAGAAAGGATCCTACGAAGACCCTTCATTTCTCGCGTCGGTGTTTCAAGGCCACGATCTCGCCATGTTTACGCTGAGCTTCGAGGCCACAGAGGTACAGACAGCCCTGGTGGATGCAGCAGCCAAAGCGGGAGTAGATTGGATCGTCCCCAATGAGTATGCCGGAGATGGGCACAATGAGCAGATGTCGACCGACGTACCACTCTTCCACCCCAAGGTCGCGACCAGACAGCAAATCGTAGAGCTTGCGAAGAGGTACAAAGTGCTGAAGTATATCGCCATTGCTACGAATCCGTGGACCAAGCCTGTAAGTGGGAAAGAAGCCTATTGAAAGCCAGGCTGTTGACTAGTCCTCTAGAGCATCGTCCGTGGTCTATTCGGCATAAGACGTCCCCAGCCGTAGTGCAACGCTGTTCTCCGAGGGCGGCAGATTCAACAGTACCTCTTCGGAGCAGGTGGGACTGGGCATTACGCGACTGCTCTCCTATCCATCACGTCCAGCTCCAAGCCACGGGCTTCGCTCCAGCATTATGCCAACAATTACATTGACCTGTCCTCGTTCTCAATCACGCAGCAGGACCTATTCGATGCCATCAAGAAGGCCACAAACACATCCGACGCAGACTGGAAGGTCGAGACCGCATCAATCGAGGAGCGGATCCCCAACTTCCAGAAAAAATTCACAGGGGGTGACTTTTGGGCCGGCGCAGGTCTGACGTATTGTTACTACATGGGGATAGATCTCGGTGGCGACTACGAGTCGAAGACGAGGGAGTATCGCAAGGTGCTACAGCTGAAGGAAGAGGACCTGGACGTTGTCATCAAGGACGCTTTGGCCAGTGGTTGATGAAATTGTACGTTGGTATAGAGCTGAGAAGATGCCGAAGATGCCCTGACGCCTGCCAACGCCGCGCTAATGTGTGGACCGTAGACCGATGATGATTTGTGCAGAGTGTTATCTGGCTCCCTTATCCAGCAGTTCTTTCGCCTCGTTAATCTTCGTGGCCAGGTACGGGCTGCCGCCTCGATCGGGGTGGTTCAGAAGCATCATTTGTCGGTGCTTTTTGCGAATGATGTCTTTTGTGATGCTCGATTCGCTGAGGCAATCATGTCAGCCGAACCAAGCTTCCGCCTCCGTGTTTCCTGCAAGATGCCAGAAAAGGAAGGGTAACTCACGAAGTCTCGAGTATCAATGCAGCTTCCTTCCTGTTCATCTGCTTCTCGAAGCCGCCTTTGTAGTACATCTTGCCGAGCGAACTAACGCCTCCTCTTGACCTTCGCAATGCGACCAGACCTGCGCGACCCTATGAATGTGTTAGCGACGGCGAGGCAATAGTTGATGGGTGCTTGACAAGGCAAAACGTACAAAGAAGGCTGCTGCGGCGACGCCCACGCCTACTGCCAACACTGTCGCCATCGTCGCGGATGTTCCAGACAGATATCAGGTGATATGGAGGATGTCGATGCCGAAGTTCAAGTGTAGAAACGAAAGTTTTGGCCGTGCAAGAGCGATGATTGAACACCCGACACGAACAAGCCTCGAGGCGTTAATGTTTCGGAGCGGAAGCAATTCCGTCCATGTGCCAAAAGTTTGATGGAGAATTGCATTTGGAGATTTATTTTACTGCTCGATTGAGACTGCACATACACACACACATTTCCATCCGATCACTCCAAACTCTCACTCGCCAGGATGAGGGTCGAGACGTGCTACTTCTGCTCGTCGCCGTGCTATCCCTCCAAGGGCATTACCTTTGTGCGCAACGACGCCAAAGTCTTCAAGTTCTGCAAATCGAAATGCCACAAGAACGTGCGTGCCACCACATTATCGTAGAAACTGAGCAGCACTAACACGATCCACAGTTCAAGATGAAGCGTAACCCGCGCAAGCTGGCCTGGACCAAGGCCTTCCGCCGTGCTCACGGCAAAGAAATGACCGTCGACTCCACCCTCGCCTTCGCCCAGCGCCGCAACATTCCCGTCCGCTATAACCGCGATCTGGTCGCAACCACCCTCCAAGCCATGCAACGAGTATCCGACATCCGCGCCAGGAGAGAGAGGCAGTTCTACAAGAACCGCATGAAGGGCAACAAGGCTAAGCAACTCGAGGCCGACCGCAAACTCGTCGAGGAGAACCAGCATCTGCTGCCGCCGCAGTATAGAGATCAGGTGGTCGATGTGCTGCAAAAGGTGCCTCCTACCAAGGAGGAGATGGATCTGGAGGAGGAAGAACTGGACCTGGAGGAGCAGGAGAGATTGCACCCGAACAAGGAGAAAATTAAGCAGAAGAGGAAGCAGAGGTTGGTGAGAGGACAGGGCGTGGAAGAGATGGATGTGGATGAATGATCGCCTCATGACCAGACTTTTATGTGCTTTTTAGCGAAGGTGCTAAGGCGTTCGTGGCCGGCGAGTTTGCCAGGTTCTATTACTGAACGGAGAATGATCGACCTTGAAGCGCCGTATAAGTTGGACGTCCTTCCGTAGGACACGTTACCTCTGACGACCTTGAGCGAGGAATGTGCGCATTCACGTAAGACGTCTCGACCGCGTGGTGATGCTCGAGACCTATCCAGCAGCGCCTTGCGTGGAACAGGATCCCGGCGAGGTGATTCGGAGCAGCAGATCGATCGGCTGGCCGGTCAATTCCACGATGCCGTGAATGGGCTCGACCTGCGGACCAGTATCACTCGTGGCATGCACTGTACAGACGACAGCCAAAGAAGTACCTAGCATTTCGTTCGCACGGGAGACTATAGTCGAACAGGTCTGGGGCTATTCACGGCTCAAAATCGGATTCATCAGAAGTGGTAGAGTTACGAGTCGAAAGATCATGGCTAGCAGGCCGAGAATGCTACATTCTCCATGCAATGCTTCAATCACAGACATTCCACAACAAGCGACCGGAAGTCCGGTGTTCGATCACATCGCTAAGCTACTCACAGAGCCAGCAGTACCAAACCCATGCGTGAGAGCTTGTGCCAACTGCTCGCTCACTAATCCCTCCTCAACGCACTCCTCCAGCGCCTCCATTAAGGTTTCCGCAGACCCTGCACCGTCTCCGCCATACATGAATGCCGCGATCGTCTTTGCCAGATCCCACCTCTGCTGTGCATCTTCCTGCACCTCCTCGTCGCCACTCACCTTCGCACACGACACCGCCCCTTTGTAGTACGTTTGCGCATTGTGTATAAGAGTCGGAGCACTTTTCCTCACACCATCCGAGATGTCCGTCTTCGGTATATTCGCTATACGATGACGCAGCAATTCTAGATCGCCTTTCGATTTATACACCTCAGCTTTCCGTTCCTGAGCATCTTCGCTGCTGAGCTTGGTTGCTTTGGAGTACAAGTCTTGAGACAAGCTGAGCTGCTTCCAACAAAGACTCGCTGGCAGGTCTGGAGTCTCCTCGAATCGATCTATCGCCGACAAAGCAAGCTCTATTCGCGCCTCAGCCTCTGCGCAAAGAGCACCGGCATCTTCGTCCTTGCTGGGGATGTCGAAGGTGTTCAGCCTCTCCAGGTAAGTCTGCAATTCGATCGTTTGAGCCACGAATTGCGCGTTGGCGTAGGCCGCGATGAATGTGGCCTGGTCTAGGGCCACTACAAAGCGTGCTCGGTCCTGCTCTTCGGCTGGCAGCAGTCGCAGATAGTTGGGCACTTTGGATTCTGTTAAGCTTTGAGCCATGTCACCTAGGTTCTGCAGTCCGCTGGGCTCGGCGAGAGGTACTAGTGTCGTCAAAGCAGAGAGCGACGCATGGACTGTGTCGAGAAGGTCAGAGGCTGCGATAGGTGTCTCGATGACCGCTGACTGCTCTTCAGCCACGTCGACGTCCGCAGCAGGAGCTGGCGTCTCGTGTGCTTCTGGGTCTAGAGAAACGCCACCAACCTCGGTGTCTGGAAAGTCGAGGCGATGCTGTTCGAACATGATCTCTTGCCGGGACAGACATGATGAGAGCAATTCCAGAGCTTCTTGCAGTGGCGGTACTGCGTCTTCTGAACGATCATCTTCGGAGAGCTGCTCGCTGAGCAGGGTCAAGACCTGAGCGGCATTGAAGAGAATGTCAGGGTTGTCTCCGTTGCACTTCAAAGCATATCGGTGGGACTGCAAAGTCTGCTGTAGCCAGTCGATAGGAGACACGCCAATGTGCTCGACCAGTTTTGCTTGTTGAGAGATCTCGAATTGCAGACGAGCTTTGTTGTAGGCCAAGTCGAAGCTGTTGGGATGCTTGCCAAGGCCTCTATCGTAAATGTCAAATGCTCGGACAAAGGCTCGCGCTGACTTCACCGCATCTCCTGCTCGATGCTTTCCGCCAGCACTTTCCTCGTGATCAGCAGCATCCTGGAAATCGTCCACGCTCTCCAGTAGTGATGCTTTGGGAGGCTTCTTCTTCGGTGGCGGCCTCGTGAATTGCTTGGTTTTGCCCGCTGCCATGTCGCCTCCTGGCTACGGTTGCGGCAACGTATCTGACTCGGATGCTGGTGTGCACTGGGAAGCTGGTGCACAGTAGGCAGATGTTCGGCGGCTGATTATCGATTGAGCATGGATCAGTCCTGTCTGCTGGCCTTTTGTCCAGGCATGACTCTCTGAAGATCCTCCGTGGTGGCGATGTTATCCGTCGATTGCCTCGGAGTTAGTAGGAAATACCTGCAGGTTTTTGTCGCATTGAAGGTTTGGCACAAGATGTGGGGCAGCAGCCTGGAAGTGACTAAGCAACGAGATACGTTAGAACACAGGCAAAAAGTTCCCAAAGCTATCACTATCGCCTTCCTCTGCTTACTGCATTTCTCTCGCCATTCTACTGCGCACTGCTGGCAACCGCATCTCCAACATGGGTCGACCCGCGAATCTATACTCCTTCAAGGACATCGACAAGGATCTTGCGCCCAACCTGCGCAAGTATGTGCTGGATCAGCAGCAAGAGGCATTGGATCGCCACGGCGTCTTTCGCATCGCGGTCTCCGGAGGCTCGCTACCGAAGACGCTGGCCAAGGCCTTGCTGGCACAGTCGAACGGCAGCAAGGAGGACACGCCGGATTTCAGCAAGTGGGAGATTTTCTACGCCGACGAGCGCTGCGTGCCGCTGGACCACGATGACTCAAACCACAAGCTCGTCAAGGATGATCTTCTCGACAAAATCCCGCAAGGCCTGGGCCAGCCAAAGGTGTACCCCATCGACACGACCAACCTCGAAGACCCGCACGAAGTAGCTGAGCAGTACCAGCAGCAGCTCATGGACATTTTCGCAGCGCGAGACTCTGTTCGACTTCCTCTCTTCAACCTGATTCTCCTTGGCTGCGGTCCGGATGGGCACACCTGCTCGCTCTTCCCAGATCATCCCTTGCTCCGAGAAACCGGCGGGTGGGTGCTATCGATCTCCGACTCGCCGAAGCCACCGCCGAAACGCATCACACTGAGCCTGCCGGTCGTTATACATGGCGCAAAGATCGGCTTTGTCGCGACGGGGGGAGGCAAGAAGGACATCCTGAAGAAGATCTTCGAAACTGAAGAGGGACGGAATCTGCCTAGCGGTTTGATCAATGAAGGTGCAGGCGACAAAGTGAGCTGGTTCTGCGATGCTGCAGCGACAGAAGGTGTCAACTTCCCGCGAAGAGGCAGTGTGATCTAGAGCGCAAGGCCTGAAACTCAGAACGAAGAAGGAAGAGCGCATTTATGAAGTGGGGCGTGCATCTCGTGCGATAACATACATGTACGCTAGATACCACAGCATGACGAATGAAGACGGCCGCGATCAAATACTTTGCTGAATCAATGCCAATGTTAACAAGAGGTCAATCAATGTTGAAGGGTCTACCCAGCTCTTGCCGTCCTCGGCGCCAGCTGTGAAACTTCAAAAGGAACGCCCCTTAGGAGGCTTGAGTTGTCTGGTCATATATATTTTTACACCAGCCTCCAGCAACGTGGTATGCCAAAGTCAAATTGTGCCTCCAATGCCTATCATTCTTACACCAGACATTATGCCTAAGTCCGTATCGTGTTGCTACGCAATACAAATACTCCGAATGCGGAATCTACCAAATTAGAGCTTCATGCCCAAGACCTTGTGCACCCTCAGTGCCTGCCTGATACTCAGATCCAACATGATCTCCTCGCTACCACCCGGGATGGCGTAGGCTCGCACATCTCTGTAAAGTCGCTCGACCTTGGCGCCTTGACCGCCTCTGCTGTAGCTGAGTCCTCCGAAGATTTGGGACGCTTCGCGGGCGCAGAACTCGAAGGTCGTGGTCGCCTGTGCCTTGAGACCGGCGATCGCGCCACCGAGTTTGAGCATAGCCTCCGTCTCGTTCATCTTCTGACACTGGTAGATGAGAGACTCCAGCCATGCGTATGATGCTTCGATCTGTCTCGCCATGTGTGCCAGCTTGAGTCGAATCACAGGGTGCTCGATCAGTTTCTGGCCGAATGTTCGTCGTTTGTGCGCGTACTTTATGCTCTCCTCGTAGCAGACTCGGCTGAATCGGAGACATTGAATGATGATGCCGATACGCTCGTGGTTGAAGTTGGTCATGATGACCTTGAAGCCTTGGTTCTCCTTGCCGATGAGGTTCTCGACGGGGACCTTGACATCTTCGAATGTCACATATGTAGTACCCGAACTCCACACACCCTGGCAATCCATACGACGTGTGCTGACACCTTCAAACTCGCGCTCAATAAGAAGGCAAGAGACACCGCCCATGCCCTCGCCACCCGTGCGAACTGCAGTGGTAAAGTAGTCACACCAGATGCCGTTTGTGATCCTGTACTAGTGTTAGATTCGTCGACCCATATCGTTACAACTCAGCGAATGAAGCTGAGCGAAATCCATTTCTGTGATCAGTACGTACCACTTCTTCTCTCCATTCACAATGTAGTGCTTTCCATCTTCAGTGAGCTTGGCCTCGCAGGTCAAGTTGGCCACGTCGGAACCGGCATCTGGCTCCGTAATGGCAAGACAGATTCGCTTGTCGCCGTTGAGAATGCCTGGGATGACTCGGTCCTTGAGCGCCTTCTTACCGTGCTTGACGAGTGGAGGAGCACCAATTCCGAAGCCACCGATCACGTTCCAAACGAAACCACCAGAGCCGCAGCGAGACATCTCATCAGTCAAGAGCATCTCGTGGAACAGATCCCACTTCTCTGCCGGTACCGATTTGATAGTGTGCTTTGTGTACTCCTTTGGCCAGTGATGAAGACCCATCAATCCGGCGAGGTAGCCACGTTCGCCCATCTGCTTGTAAATGCTGTCCGGGACCTTCTTTGCCTCGTCCCATTCTGTTACGTTTGGCATGATCTCATCTTCTACCCACTGCCGCACTTCAGCGCGCAGATCGGCGTGTGTCTGGTTGAAGTAGGGAGTGTGGTAGCTTTGATACCACGAGGGATCTGCGTATGGCACCATGTCGCCCTGGCAATTCACTCGTCAGTGCACATTCGATTGTTGTCGTTGATGAAAGTCCTCTAGCCCATGCCTGGTAGGCTGCTGCACCTTGGGCTTCGCGCTAGGGCAATATCTGTATAAAGAAAGCCGTCCTTCTGGGGGCAGAGCACTCACAAATTGATCCATGGCCTCTGCCTCTTCTGGTGCTGCTTGGGGCTCCACGCCCAAGGTTCCAGGCTCTGCTCTTGGAACAGCTGCCTCTTTCTTCTCGGCCGGCGGCGGTGTCGCGGGAGGCGTCGGTGCTTGGGCTGGCTTTGGCTTGCTATCAAGGGAGCCGACTTGCAGCTGGCCTTGGTACTTCTTCAGGATGCTCTCATTGTGGTATTTCCAGAACTGCTTGCTCGCATCCTTGCCGGCGACTCGCTGTAGGACTGTCCATTGTCAGTATCTGCCACGCGTCTTGATAAACACCCATGCATACTCTTCTTGCCTCCAGGATGGCTGCGGAAGTGTCAGTGAAATGGCGTCAGCCTGCGTGAATTGCTCTGCTTACTCGTCCTGGAACTTGGTCAAGTCGTAGACGTCTTGGTCGACGATGATGTAGAGATCATCGGGCTTCTTGTGAGCTGCCACATCAGCAGCAGTGAACGTCTTGGACATCGTGATGGTTGGATCTGTAGAGTTGATGATGGTCTGGACGGAAGATGACAATGGTATGGGAATAAAGAGAGCGAGTGTGGAGAGATTTGCGGAGAGCAGACTGGGCGACACGAGGCCGAGAAGGGTCAGCAGGCTTATGGACGAACATGTGCAAACATGCTTTGACATGTGAAAGCTCCATATTGTACCGAGCCAGGCCGCGTGATCTCACTTGCAAGCTTAACCATCGGGAGTGCCTTACCTCGGCGATTTTGGCCAATCGCAGTGAGACCAAACGTCAGCCTTGAGATCTCGCCCGATGTTTCGACCGTCCACTTCTCTCGATAGGGACACTCGAGCGAAAGCAATAACAACAACGGCAGTCCGGTTGCTTGAAAAGATTCGCACCTTTAGCGATAACGAGGCCTATGCCCATGCGCAACTCACTCATTGCACGTCTCTGTTGGCCTTTGTAAGATGAACGTCCCAATTCTTCACCAGCGCGTATGGGATTCGCTCCGCAAGCAACGCATCGACCGGTGGCTCCATGACATTATGCATGGCTGGAGCTTGGTTCGCAGCCTCTTTCAAACGATTACGATTCTGAAAGATGCCTCCAAGCGTATGAGATCCAGGATCGACGATGGCATCTCGACCATAAGATCGAGTTTCATGCCGAGCAGAGTGATCGGCCATCTTGATGTCCTCAAGCAGGCGTTCCACTTGCACGTACATGTATCTACATCTGCATCACCTCAAAAGAAAGGATTGAACGCAGCGACAAAGTCCAGTAGAGATACGGCAAGAAGGCTCGACCTAGTGTTACGTCAGGGCCGTGTCGACTCCGCAAACCTTCAATGTCCCTAGCTGCTCCCATCACTGCTGCTGGTCAGTCGTTTGTATGTGTTTCGATCACATTGCTACAGTATCCACCCACCGACGCCGTATTCCTATCGATCACCTGAAAAGCAAAGACCACCAAAGCCGGCGACGTCAAGATGCCTCACGAACAGAAGCCAGTGGTCTACACGGCAAGCAACGACCTCCAAACCTCTGGAGGACAAACGGAAGGCATGATTCGGCAGAATGCAATCGTGGACGTCTGCGATGATATATGCGCCTCACGTATGATAGCCAAGCCTCGCACAGCCTCAGCGGTGCATCACCATGGCGAGGAGAACACTATAGTCTTTGCATTCTCCGGGCACGGCACGATCGTATATGAGGGAGGAAAGAAGAGGCAAAATCTTGCTCCAGGTACGTTTTCTGCGTACTTCTACCGCCCTGCGAGACGCGTTCGGTATCATTGTGTTACGCGCCATTAGCCTGATCCCCGATGACCTATTGTCGGTAAGCACTAACACGAGCGTAGGAGACTATGCCCTCATACCTGCATTTGCCGAGCACCAGGTACGTTGCTTCCTGAATGTTCTGCATCATCTGCAAAAGCATTACTGCCAAATTACAAAGTGTAGCTTACATCGATCTGTTTGCAGGAAGTCAACGACTCTGACGAAGACGTTGTATGGGCAATCGTGAGGAGCGGCAAGGCTCCCATCGGTATGCATATTCGTCCTCGAGATAAAGCATGGCAACCGCTAATCTATCCCTCAGTGGTCAATCTGCCAGGAGGATGGGGTTCAAGTTGAGCTGCGAGCAGAATGGATGAATCCCGAGTTGTTACGAAGCCTTGAGGATGCATCAAGTCTTTCAACATAAGCATGCTCACACATGTAAAGGACTCGTTCCTGCCGCTATGCTCTATCAGGCATCCAACTCTAGTCGTCTACAGTGCCGGTTCATCACTTTGTTATCCCTAACGCCTCACAATCACAAACCTTTCTTTCGTATCTAGTGCCGAGACCTCTTCCGGTCAGGCATGATTGAGGACATCTGTAATCCGCCCAAGGCTTTCTTGATCTCAGGAGAGCTTGGTGCAGGTGGACGTGAGGCATCCGTGCCCCAATAGGTCTTCATCGAAATGCTGGGAGAAGCCGGTTGTGAAAGGAAGGCAAGCATCTTGCGCTCGTGGTCTGTAGGCTCTAGCATGTCGGACATTTCATCGTCATCGTCGTAGTGCGAGTCTTTTTCATCATAAGATGTCACGGGCGATGAACGCCCCGAGTGTGTCTCGTCAGAGGAAGAAAGAATGTGGTCTCCGATATGCTGACCCGTAGTGTGTGCAGGTTGAAGCATTGGTGCCCCAGTCATGGACTTGATTGATCGATGAACCAGTGTGCCTCCCCTACCTCGCGGCAGTCGCGGGATAATGTTGAGGCCTCCCGGGCCACCACTTTTGCGCCGTGCGTGAGAGAGACCATGCTCTGAGCGTGTTGATGATGGTATGCGTCTTAACCGTGTGCCATCTGGTCTTATGCCTGCAACCTGCATGGTCTGAATGGACCTGATGCCATATTCGAGAGACAGCTCAATCGCCACAGAGTTGTGTATCCGGTCCAGCTTAGGCCAAGTTGCCAGTTCTCCTTCGCGTGTTGCCCTCGTCATGAAATCATGATTGGGGTTGGCCAGAATTTTCAGCCACGGCACCCACGAGATATTGGGTAAGATGGTGACATCGCCATCGTATTTTTGGCTCAGCACTGCATGAGCCATTTTCACCGGAAAGGAATCCCATCCTCGGTCCATGGCGTTATCGAGAAGATAGATCAAATTTGCCTGGGATACTGTCAAGCTTCTACGCACGACGCTGGGTACCTCTCCTTCCTTGGGCAAGAAAGCTGTAACGTGAGGGTTGACTTGTGAAGCGATGAAGTTATTCACGTTGAAAAGTCTTTCCAGAATCTGCGCCGGCAGGTCTCCTTCGATGGATCCATCTATCCACTTGTGATCAGAGTGTCCCCATGACTCGACGTCGCCAGTCTCTGGGTGTTTAGCTCGTAACCCAGGAGGCTCGAACACCAATGGCAAGGAGCAGGAAGAAGCCACGGCCGACCAGATGATCACATTCGGCGAAGTCACATAGTTCAACAATCTTGGCAAGTTGTGTTTGTCGCGACATGAGACATGGATGTTCAGAACCATTCCCGTGAGGTTGTAGGCTTCTTTGAACGTGATGTTGCCCAGGAGACTCCTCATGACCCGACACAAGTTGCTGACATCGAATGCAGGGTCGCCTTTGAGGATTTTGATGGCCATGCCGGGAACACCTTGCCATTCATCAGCTCCCTGAAAGACACTGAGATCGCCTCTGCAGAGCTCGTCCAGCTTGGCTGGGATGGCACTCGTCTTCTGTGTGCAGAGGACGGATCCAACAATGCTGCCCGCTGAGGAACCACAAACGACTCGTGGCAGTAGACCTTCCTCAAGAAGGCTCTTGACCACACCAATATGACACATCCCCAGCGTCCCACCTCCGGACAACATCAGTGCTGTGCTGCCGAATGATTGTCTTGCCGACTTCATAGTCTCCAAGTAACGACTCACAGTAGGGGCATCGGCCGACTCGCAGAACGCGGCGATTCTTTCAATGGTGTACTTGACGACATCGGTGTACTCTTCGATCAGATGCTTTGTGCCGACCAAACTATGCTGGTACAGGCGCACGTTGCACATACCACCCAGATCTCTCTTCAAGGCATTGCGGATCTGAAGCAGCATTTCCTCCATGTCGCCTTCATGGTTAGCCTTTTTCAGACGATCCAAGCGAAGACGGATCAGCTCCAAGTTACACTCGTCCGAGGTCTCGTCGAACTTCCAGTAGTGATTGCCCTCCAGTATATCGAGTCTGTTTGCTGCTGTCTGCCATTGTGCCGCAGTGTCTGCATTTTGCATGTGCATAAGCTCCTTGCGTTTGGCTGCCCCTGCCAGACCACCTGTGCCATCCCACTGTTGCCGGATGCTATATGCCGTTTCTAGCAGACCGTTGGCGAGTCGAAGCGGCCTGGCGAGCAAGGTCGCGTAGCCACGTCGTGGACAAGACGTCGCTCTGGCGATTATCTCGTTGTCTTCATCTCTTGTCGCACGCTGCTTCGTGGAAGCACATGAGCCACTGCATTTCACCGACTCCCCCAAGCGCGACGCGACTAGCGAGTCCATGAAGCGGCCATCCGCTGTGTGGTTGCTTCGGCACGCTACTCGACGGCCGTCGCTCCGGCCGGTGGAGGGAGTCCAGAGGGGTCGTTGTCGCAATGTCGAGCGCTGGCAGATATCGCAATGGAGAATACGGACATAGCAGGGACAGCGCCAGTCGAGAAGTGCACTTGTGATGTCCTACCAGTCTTCTGGTGGCCGACGGCCGTGATGAAAAGTGCACGTGGTCACAAGATGGCGATTGGAGAAACCCCACACGACGCGCTCATGTGCACCACTAACACTACCAGGTAGGAGGTAGCAGAGAGCCGGCTCAGAACAACAGCAAATGCCGAAGCACTAGGCAAAAGGCAGAGCTGCTGTTCCTGGACCTCTAGACTCTGACCCCTGGACCCAACCTAGGTCCGTATACCATCACGAGCAATCGTACTGGAACAGCATGCCACACAAGATGCAGTCTGCCTCGTTCATGTGAAAACGACTGGAGTCTGCCGGCTATGTCATCCTTACATCAGCGGGCACCTCCGTACATCCACATACATGTATGTCGCACGTGGCACCCTTCAATCACCATTCGGTCCTCTTCCTCTTCCTGCTCCTACACGGTTTACATAATATGCTTCGTCCTCGAAGTGCACAAACCTAAGCAGAAACACGCAGCGGGTCAGCCTCAATACTACATCAAGACAGGCTATCACGCGGTCTACTGTAGTCTGTAGGTCTGACCACCGCCGGTCTTGTGAATCCCCACAGTGGGGGCCTCGCGAACTTGCAGCCATCACCATGCCGAACGTAACGCCCTTGCTAGTAGCTCGGAGCCGGAGTGTGGGAGGGTCGTAAGCTGAAAGTTAGCTTCCCATGAACGATAAATGAGGGTGTAGTAAGCCTGACAAAAGTTCTCCCCACCAAAATTGCGTTGTATCAGTGTAACCTGCAATGCAAAGTTGCAGAGACATATTGGCTCATGACTTCGTGGCGGAATCATCACAAGCATTGCAAGCAAGATCTATTCTAGCCCAGTCCCTGTACTACCAACAAGCTCGACCTGATGCCGCTCGCCGCGAAGGTTTCTGCGGCAGCTCCCAGGCAATGCGGCGCGCTGCCACTACGTCTGAAGTGATCAATGTGACGACCAACGACCACGATGTCTCCGCCGTTCTTGGGATTCCGGGAAAACTCCTCTTGTCCCTTTGACAATGCATCTTCTAGCGGACTTGTGCTGTGCACGGATTCGAAGACCACTCTCGAAGCGATGTTCGCCGGTATAGATTTCTCCATGCTCGCGAAAAAAGCTGCATAGTCACTTGTGCGGGTGGGCATAGTTTGCGATTGTGGCTGCTTACCTTCCGTCACGTCCATGTCTTTGGTCGTGATCAAGTCCTCCGTGGTGTGGCTGATGTCATTGGGCGATTCAAAGTGAACGATTGTAGCTGTCACTGTTGGATTCTCCGCCAGTTGAAGCACTATCCGTAGTGCGATACGATCATCAACACTGATGCCAAAGAACGGCATGAAAATATGGTGACTTCGATCGACGCTCAGCAGCGTTTGCTCTCGTTGACTGCGCATACTCAGATGACTCAAACTTCGCTCGAGGGTATCCGAGTGTGTCTTGAGACTGCCGGAGAAGCCTTTGTTGATAAAAACCGCTGTGTTGCATTGTGGCGATCTCAATGCCTCACTGACGAAGGCGCTGTACTGGTCGCTGGTAAGCTTGTTCTTGACATTGTCGTTTGAGACTGTCTGCTTCTCACTGAGTGTGCCAGTTTCGCTCCATGGAATCAGCAGAAGATCCGAGGCCTCCTCGACAGCTCTATTCAAAAGCGTATCGGCGAAGCTAGCCTCTGGAATGACCGCCACTTCGCCCGAGACTGCTAAGTTGAAGAGCTGCCCAAGAACGCGGAATGCATTCAGGATAGGGTCAAATGCCGAGTACTCGTCGATCTCTGACACTTGCATGACCGCGGAGCCACGCTCGGTTAGCTCGACCAGTCGCAGGCCGTGCACCGTCACGCTCTTTGCCTTGCCGGACGTTATGATTTCTTCTTGAGGTTGTGCCAGGGACGGGTGCAGCTTTGGCATCAGCTCGGTGGACTGATCTCCAAGAAGCGAGATGAATGCGAGAAGAGTTGGCATATTGTCCAGGCGTAGATAGACCATGAGATTTTGCACGTTGTGGAACTCTGCTTTCCGGTCTCCTATGCTGTCCGAATCGTTTCCTGCATCTCGCAGTGGTTTGCCAGTGTCCCAGTCGATCTCACCTCGTTTCCACGCCTCCAGCTTGCGCTGATACCATTCCGGGTACAAGACTTGGACTAGAGGCGTTGTTGCGAATGTTGTGACCAGCGCCATCACGACGAATATGGTAAAAGTTCGAGTGCTGAGAATGCGCGCCTGCAGGCCAATGTTGAGGACGATTAGCTCCACCAAACCCTTGCAAGACATGAGAGCTCCAATGGTAAAGCTCTCGCGCCAAACGAGACCGTTAACTCTGGCACCAAGCGTACCTCCCACGAACTTGGCAACGAATGCCACAGCAACGACTCCAATCACATACGCCCAGGTGATGCCGTTGTCGAGGAGTCCTATATTTGTCGACAAACCAGAGAGCGCAAAATATAGTGGCAGAAACAACGCACTGATGAGATCCTCGATCTTTTCAGTCAGCTTGATCGCGAAACCACCTTCGTGAGGGCAGATGAGACCAGCCATAAAAGCACCAAAGATGGCATGTACGCCAATCACGCCGGTGAAGAAAGATGAGCCGAGCGCGATCAGCAGCGTCACCACAATGACTGACTGAGATGGTCCATCAGTCAGAGCCCGATTGCGGCGTAGGTACCAGTGGAACGCCGGTTTGACTGCCACAAAAAGGAACGCAGCGTAGCCTACAGTCACCAGCACAACCTACAGCCGTCAGCTTTATAGTGCAGCTTTTCAGAATGTATTACTCACCCAAAGGGCCGTCAGACCACTTCCAGCGTTGACGAGCGCGACACATAAGGCGAGCAAGATCCAGCCGACAACATCGTTACTAACGCCGGCTGCTAGCGTGATCAAGCCGACCTTGGTGCTCAGGAGCTTCAACTCGGTCAAGATGCGACAGAGCACTGGAAAGGCCTGCAAAGTGTCAGCTCGTGTTCATTTCCTTCAAGCTTGCCCTCATACTGTGATAGCCATGGCGATACCAATGAATAGCATATAAGTACCAAAAGCGATAGGTACCGTGTTCGGTTCGTCGTTGAACTCATTGTACAGACCCCAAGCTATTGCACAACCCAGCCCAAAAGGCAGCGCCATTCCGGCTGCTCCAACACTCAATGCGATTCTCCAGTTGGCCACAAAGTATCTCAAGTCCACCTCCAGTCCTACCATGAAGAGGAAAAGTATAAGGCCGAGATTCGCGACGTTGTTCAAGTTCGGGATCGAGGCGGCGGGAAAGATGGCATTGCTGAAGCCAGGTATACGTCCCATTACAGACGGACCTAGGAGAATGCCCCCAACGACTTCAGCAATCACTCGAGGCTGTCGGATCATGCCTAGAGGCCAATGCAAGAGGCGGCAAAAGATGATGATAACGCCAGCTTGTATGATAAAGAGGACGACAGGGTTCTGCGCTCGTTCTTAGCTCCAGCTGTATGCTTGCTCTATAGCGTATCAACGGACCTTTGCATCATAGTGTGTTGGGTTCGCGCCCTGGAGAATGCCGCCTTGTGCTGTTGCTCTACTCGTGCTCGTCGCACTAGCCGTGACCACTGTCGCATTCACGGTCTGGGTGACCAGCTCCGTTACTGTGGCCGTTAGAGATGCCATGCTCGCAGGGGGTATCGGCTCGCCCGGGGGTCTAGACTAGAGGTGAAGTGATGTCCATGTGGCAGCAGCGCTCAAAGGCCGTGGAACGGCCTCAGAGTCAGAGCTGTCAGCTGTATATGGTCGTGAATGGGCTTCCAGACAAAGAAAGCGTGACCTACGTGGGCCGAAGCACGAGATGATAATGATCAAGCTAGCGTGCTAGGCACATGGCCAGCTAGACCCCGTGGGACATTGTTGTTGCGTGCTGATGAGGCCCAGACCAAGAGACGGCCTTTCATGGCAGCCGGGATTGCTGACGGAGTGGCCAATTGTTGAGCAGCGGATTCGAGGCAACCTCACGCCCAAAAGTCATCTTCTCAACACACCGCTTGGTCCGCAGCCAGCCAGTCCCGGTGGCGCTGTGAGCACCTGCAATGACCTGGTCGCTTGGCTGAAAGGCACATATATCGTGGTGTCGGGTCGCCGTTCTTGTCCCGAAAGTGAGGGGAAATCATCGCCTTCGAGACTGAGTTCTCATCTGATGCGGGGGTTCAACCTTGCCTTGGACACTGGCTCAGACCTAGACCGCCGAAGATATGCCTATACAATACGCCATGATGTGAATCATTTGTTGATTGCATCAACATCACTGCATTGATGCCGCATGCGCACCGCAGTCCGCTCTCTGGAGACATATGTACGTTCTACTACTAACAATTCCGTTGTCAAGCCTGCGACAGATCGCTCGCTCTCAGCTTCTGCAGACGACCTGATGGCTACTACCTTTGGGGAGCCTTCGTTCCGTCGCTTGGATCATGTCTACTTTCTAGCTGTGCCCACTCACCACGTGCAGGGCATGTGTACAAGAAAGAGCCGTCATCCCTACGATGAGACCGGTCACGAGCCTCAACCGCCGCCAAGGCTTGGGCTGAGGCATTGGCGAGTTGCGATCCGCCAGAGATATTGTATGCTGTATGCTCGTTCTCCTCGTGGTTGGCAAGGATATCGAGGGTGTACGCTGAGTCTACGTTGCGACCCATAGTCTGTTCGCACGCTTTGGTAGAGCCGAACACAAGGGCCACGAGAAATGCTCATCGCCAGCTCATGGGCTGGTGTCGAAGGTGTGGTGATACACCTGGCATCACCGTCCAGGGTCCATCCGAGGAAGACCTCGCGACAGGGCTGCAGACGACGTGTGTAGTATGAGATAGGATGCGGGTATTCACATGTTCAACGGTTGCTGTTTCCGTCCTTTCCAAGCTGTTCGTGGGCCGTGCTCGCTCGTGTAGTATGTGCGACTCCTCGTGCAGGTCATGCATGGCAATGTGCTCTTGACGCTGGATGGTGTCAATCAGGACCTGGACAATAACGAGTTCGCGAGCGGTTGACCACTGGGCGTGGTGATTGGCGAAGAGGATCATGCGTGGGCTGGATGAGAACGTCCAATGGATTATGGAGCCAGTTCGGCGCTTAGATTGCCGCTGCCTAGCCCCACCAGAAAGCAGTCCTAGTGAACGACAATGTGCAAATTAGATGCAACCCTCACTACCGGCATACAACACGACCTCACGTCTGATCACTCCTCGACATCCCTCATCCACGACAGACACCACGGCTTCCTCAACTTCCGCCAACCCACCCCTTGCTTTGCGCACCACCCCGCCGCCGCCGACGAGCAAACCCTCCTCGTCCCTGTTGACTGTTGCCAACCAGCTCACCACTGCTCGCGCTACTCTTTGGGACAGCCGCTTCACCTCCCGGACCGCGCCTGATATACGCCTCCGGCCAACAGCCGTGGGCACGCTCAGCGTTGGCGATAGAACCGACAGCAACATATCGGTGCGTAGCCTGGGTGGCGGGCATAAAATCGAGCCCATGGACAAGCGCCACCCCTCCAGCTTCCAGCAGCTGGAAAAGCTGGGCGAGGGCACCTATGCCACTGTCTTCAAGGGCCGCAACGGCCAAACCGGCCAGTTCGTCGCGCTCAAGGAGATCCACCTCGACAGCGAGGAGGGCACGCCAAGCACTGCCATCCGCGAGATCTCGCTCATGAAGGAGCTCAAGCACGAAAACATCGTGAGCCTGTACGATGTTATACACACCGAGAATAAGCTTATGCTGGTATTCGAGTACATGGACAAGGACCTAAAGAAATACATGGACAGCTACACGAATCCCGCCGGCGGTGCACGAGGAGCCCTGGACGCTGCTACTATCAAGAGCTTCATGTGGCAGCTGCTGCGCGGTATTGCATTCTGCCATGAGAATCGAGTGCTTCACCGCGACCTCAAGCCTCAGAATCTTCTCATCAACGCGCAGGGACAGCTCAAGCTGGGTGACTTCGGTTTGGCTCGAGCTTTCGGCATTCCAGTAAACACATTTTCGAACGAGGTTGTCACACTCTGGTATCGTGCTCCAGACGTCCTGCTTGGCAGCAGAACCTACAACACAAGCATTGACATCTGGAGTGCTGGCTGCATCATGGCAGAGATGTTCACGGGCCGACCTCTATTCCCAGGTACTACCAACGAGGACCAGCTGCTCAAGATCTTCCGCCTTATGGGTACTCCCTCGGAGCGCAGTTGGCCCGGCATCAGCAGCTTCCCCGAGTACAAGCAAACCTGGCCGGTATACGCGACTCAAGAGCTCCGCGCTATCTTGCCACAGGTCGATTCGCTGGGACTGCAACTACTCGGTCAGCTACTGCAATTGCGTCCTGAGATGCGGTGCAGCGCCCAGCAGGCTTTGGCGCATCCGTGGTTTGCAGAACTCAATGCACGTTCGCAACAAGCCGCTCAGGGTGGATTTACACAACCCCAGGGGATGGCTGTCTCACAGCAACGTGCTTACTAGATTACGCTGCGAGAGGAGTCGTCCTTGAACGACAACTCGAGCTTCACAGCCCGGATATCGTCGTCAATGAATTACGTCGCATGATTTGTTCACTAGCAAGGAGTTTGGGGCGGAACGGGGGGCTGCAGATTCATGCTCGCCTGGAAACATTCCGAAGTTCTGTGGATTCATTTGGATCGACGCCAATTGCGTAAGCGAGGCTCGGCTCAAAGTGACGACACAGCACATGAGCAGAAAACGACTACTTGGACGCGCGCCAAATGGAGCTACTTGCTCACTTCTGATGTACTCGTGTTTCAGTGCTTTTCATGAGATCGAGAGGACCAACCTCATACACCATGCAGGCATACTCCCTGCTCATCAGTGACAGCCAGGCTATTCCAAACAGCTCTCAATGCCTCTAGCAAGAACGCAGGTACGCCCTCGGCTACCGTGCAAAGCGGCTCCGTTCGCGTCATGCAAGCTTCCACGATGCCTATTTGGGGTCCAACTTTCCTTCCCGCTCAGGATAACAAGCATATAAGCTTTGCACATTGCTGAGCTTGGTTCGCAGCTTGTTTTCCTCAGATGGTCCTTAGAAAGACGATTAAAGGCGCCCGTGATGCGAGTCTGCGCGTACATAGAGTGATTAAGCTCTAGCGCTGCAGTATAAGTATACTTTACTGCCTCCGCACTATTCTCTAGACCGCCTGTTCCCCTCCGGTGTCGACACATTCACCAATACTCATTAGCATTCCGATCCTTACCCCCTCTCTCCATTCGCCATGAAGTCCGCCTCTATTGCCAGCTTCGTGCTTTTCGGCATCGCGTCTGCTGCTTCGCTGCCAAGAAATAGCTACGGCGGCAAGAAGCGTGCATGCTGCCCTGCTGAGATCGCTCTGGCGACCGGTATCCACCTGAACATCAATGGACAGTACTCAGAGTACAACACCACCCAGAAGATCGAGGATGCCGAGGGGGCTCACCCCAGTGGACCCTCCACTGAAATTTACGAGTTGATCGGACAGCTTCAAGCGAACGTGCAAGGAGGTCAGAACCTCCGTCTGTTCGTGAGTACTATCGGCTGCTTCAACGATAGGAGCACATAGTTGACCTGATTGTCTTCAGAACCAGCAAATCGCCCCAGCTGGCAACCCAGCCATCCCAGGACTCGCGCAGTACGCCGCCGCAGAAGAGACAGAGAAGTCGCAGGCAGACACTGTGTTGAACGGAAACTACGCGCACGACAAGCCTACTCTGGAGATGTTGAAGCAGGAGATTCTCAAGGGCATCACCCTCAACCAGAACAACCTGAAGGCGGTAAGTCTGCGACGCTGTCAATGGTGACTCACAAATGCTGATAGAAATGCGTCAGGCCGTGTCCGAGTGCGACTTCACCCTCGTGTTCCCACCAGCGAATGAGATGGGTTCTTAGATTCGTTACAGACGGGAAGAGATGGAAAGCGATTATACGTACGACTGTCAGACGGCTCTCAGATAGCTGCGAAGAAGCGCTATTATAATGGTCCTAATCAAGGAAGCTGCTATCCTCGATCGTTTCCGATCTTCTGTTATTAGCCTGAACCAACTGCGCCTCACACGCCGTTCGGGTTCACCAAACACCAGTCTCTATTGTCGCAATGCAGATACGATGCAGACGCCGACAAAAATGACAGCAATGGTATTCACTCGCGTCTCTTCTTGCCCTCCTCGAGAATACCAAGGCGAGAATCTTGTCGGCTGGCACCAATCAAGGCGCCAACCAGAGGGTCCTTCCCGACTCTGTCCAAGGTGTCTTGGTATGCCTCGACTGCCCACTGAGGGGTGTTGAGCTTCGGCCAGTTGACCTGTGAAGACAGATTAGCGCTCGGCCTCTCAGACGGCAAGCAACGACTTACGTAAAGACTACCATAATTCCACATGAACCTGCCCGAGTATCCTGCGACGGCGAGACTGAAGAAAGTGAACATTCGCAAAGGCCATATTGTCGAATCCGGTAGGCGACTTGTGCTCACACTGACAGCCACGAAGAACACGCAGAATCCCAGCACATAAGGCACCGCCTGGACAATCAGAGGCCTCCGATCCGCAAATTGATGTGCTGAGCCAATGCCAGCTGTCTCCGGCGAATATGCTCCCAGAAACAAGTCGAACGCATCTTGTCGAGGCCCATCTGCGAAGTTGTTCCGCACGTATCGCGTACAGCTGTTGCTGAGGTCTTGCAGCATGCCGGCTCTAGTACGATTGCCCGTACGTGTAAAGTCAGTCTTCAATGCGCCGGTTCCTGAGTATGTCTTTGACACAACGTCTGCATTGTCGGCCCAGACATTTCGGAATAGGTGTTCGAATGTCTGATCGTCTTGTGCAGTCTCCCCGGGTCGCAACACACCAAGATCGACCAACATGCGTGTAAGAGCCCATTTACCAAGCATCGACTGCACCACATTCGTTCGATCGAGACAATCCATACAGTTCGTGCGAACGACTGCGGTCTGTTTTCGTCGAATGTCGACGCCGCCTGAAGGCTTGTCAATGCCATGAAAGTAGCCACCAGCGGTAAGTCCATCTTTGAGCTGGTCCAACAGGAGCTGTGCTCGATACCATTTCAAGCCCTTGGTCTCGTTGTGGAAGTCGAAGTAGATGTAGTGCAAGTGATCATACCAGCTTCGTTGATCTCCCGGCTCGATCACATTGAACTTTTCATTCGTCTTGCGGTCTGACTCGGTCGTCTCCCGAGAATCAGACTGTAGGATCTTGACAAGTTGTTCATACGCATCCTTCACACGCATTTCTCGTCCCTTTTGGTTGACCAGATTGACCATGTAGTTCTCGCCGTACAGCTGGATCTGCTCGTCAAAGTGCTTGCGCGCCGCGTTTGCCGCAGCCTCAACACCACGAATTTGAAGCTTGGGTGTGTAATGCAATGTGTTCACCTCCGCCCAGAAGACAGGAACACTGCCACGAGTCTGTACATACGAAAGGACTTGTGTTTCGAGACCGCTCAGAGGCTTCTCCTTGGCGTACCCTTGGTCGCCAGCATAGCTAGTCATGCCACTTGATGCGCTATCATTAAGTATGACGGCTTGCTCCGTCTCGTTGTAGTTCGAGACATGACCTTCTTCGTCAATGCCGCGCGACAAGTAGCGTGTGCCGGTTCTATGCCTCGATCGACGAGTGATGAGCACAAAGGTGAGGAAACTGCCTTTGATGGATGTGTTGGTGATGCTCATCATGCCGTAGACTGCTGGCAAAATGTATGGATCCACAGCATGTTGGGGTCCTGAGGAGAGTCTGCCGGAGGATCTCCCAGTTCGGAAGTCTATGAGTGAGGACGATATGTGGCGGTTCCAGAAAAAGCGATCGTCTGCACGTTGCCACAGAGGCTCGTTCGTGTCCCCTTGGGCCTGGCGTTGGAAGCTGTTTGTCAAGTCGAAGGAGTACGAGAAGTACATCGGGCCATTCTTCAACAGTGTCTTCAGATATGCGAGATAGGTATCCTCATCGGGGTCGTGAACCTGGCGTTCGCGCAGAGGTAGGAACTCTGTCAAGACGACCTTGTAGATCTGGTGGCCTTTCAAACGGCCCACGGCCTGGGACTTGGTGATAATGATCACATAGCTATCTAGGTGGGCACTTCAGCATGCTGCGGTGCAACGCCACGAGCTCAGGACCGTACCTAGCCGGAGTTTGATGATGCCCAGGATGCCGGAAATACTGGAGACACGATTACCTCCCGTCAGCTTGCCATCGTTGAGTCTCAGATCGCCCGAGGGCCGGTCAATGACCAGAGTAGGCGCGTTTGGGGAGGAAGGCGAGGAGAAGGCGTAGTAAGTTGAGGCTGCGTGTACGTTGATGTCCCGGAAGGGGAGTGTGGCACTCATTGCGGCGGAGTGTATGTAGCAGTGCACCGCGCACGTGAGATGTTCTGTGTCTGCTGCAGTGTATTTGAAAGCATGTGGGTCGTGTTGGTTGAATAATGTTGTTGGTGAGAGTGGCAGCGCAGCGAAGGCAGGACGTCTCGGCGGGATGACGTTGGTCGTCCGTCCAACGTTGAAGCCATCGCCTACATGTAATTCTATCTCTATCACAGAGTTGCTTTGTAGTTTGAACCGCCATCTCTCGACACCCACGCCGCCAATCACCTCCGACACAGCACTACACTACACCACCCCACCACACCACTGAGTCGAGTGTTCTCTCGTCCACCTCCTGCCACTTATTGCAGCGAGCAAGCGACCCGGCAAACTAGCTGCCTGATATCCGATCAGCGAACCAGTCCAGCGGCAACATCCTACACCAGCCCCCGCGCTTGACATGGCCGCCAGAATGCAGCAAGGCGGACGTCCCGGCGGTGCGCGGTTCGCGCAGTTCAAGCTGGTGCTACTGGGTATGCGCGCGCTGAGACTTTCGTTGTGAGCGGAGATCGCTGACCATGTCTAGGAGAATCCGCGGTTGGAAAGAGTTCGCTCGTATTGCGCTTCGTCAAGGTAGGCCTTGGAGGGCTGTCATGCGCAAAGGGCAGTTTTGACCGGTGAACAGGACCAGTTCGACGACTACAGGGAGTCCACTATCGGCGCCGCCTTCCTCACACAGACCATCGCCCTCGACGAGCAGACTACCGTGAAGTTCGAGATCTGGGATACAGCAGGGCAAGAGCGATACAAGTCACTGGCACCCATGTACTACCGCAATGCGAACTGCGCAGTCGTGGTCTACGATATCACACAAGCGGTGAGATACGACTCTGGTTTGCGGGCACATGATTATGCAGCTGACAGCAGGACAGAGCTCTTTGGACAAGGCCAAAGCATGGGTAAAAGAGCTTCAACGACAAGCAAACGAGAACATCATCATCGCACTCGCTGGTAACAAGGCCGATCTTGTCGCTGAGCAGCCCGACAAGCGCGCAGTACCTACCGCCGATGCCGAAGCCTACGCAAAGGAGGCCAACCTTCTGTTCTTCGAGACCAGCGCCAAGACCGCGGAGAATGTGAAAGAGCTCTTCACAGCAATTGCAAAGAAGTTGCCTATTGAGCAAGCAAGCCAAAGGGGCATGCGTGGGGCGGCTGGCAGACCAGGCGGCGTAGACTTGGGTTCAAGGCAAGATCCCGGTGCGTCGGCTGGCGGACCCGGTGGATGCAACTGTTAGTGGTGGGAAGGCACGCCATGATAGCTGCATCGGCGGGTTTGGAGTTTTATGTCAACAATACCAAGTTTGAGCGTCTTTCTCTCATCGGGGCAATGCGCATGGGAACTGGACAGGACCTTCTGTTGTGACCTACTAATTATCCGGCCAAGGCGTTGGAGCGCGTCGGATGTTGCAGTAAGTAGGGCTATCTAAACTTGTTTTGTCTCATAATCAGTACATGCATGTTCAGTACAAGTGTTAAAGGTGAGCGATGCAGCGCAGGGCCGTGAAGTATCGCATCAGGCAACTTGCCGTCTCGCAGACGAACCATGTCCTTGTCAAATCGCTTTACCCAGCACCAAATCAGTGCCAGCAGAGACCATTTCCCTGTGTACTTTCGACTGATCTGCTGCTTGTCCATATGCTTGTATCAGCAGCGCCTGGCTTGACTACTCCCGTCGATTGTGCCATTATCTGATGAAGTGAATTCAACCCGACGTTTGTGAAATGCTTATACATGTCCTATCTCCAAACAGACCCTTGCAGAATTGAGTCGCATTTCACGCACGGACTAGGGTTCACTTCGGAGGAGCGCCTGACTTGGGAGGTGGATACATGTCGCGGCTGGCGGGCCGAGCGCTTGATGCGCTTCCTCTCGTCAAGGATCCTAACCACGACATACAGAGGAATCTACCTCCTACGATCATCAGCAGCACGTACGACGTTCTCAATCCCAGTTCCAGCACATTGTGGACCGAGAGCCTACGATTTATTGACGCAACATCCTTGCTCTCCACTACACTTCTCAGCCGAGCATGGCGCGTCGATCACAGCGACTCTCCACAGGTAACGGATCTGCCTCCCAACACAAGCGAAGCGCTTCTGGGCCTTTGGTCTCGGACACGATTACGAAAAGATCCAAGTCACAGAATGCAACTCCCATCAAAAGTCAGTATTTTCCGCAGAACGACGACCCTGAGAGTCAACAGTCTCAAGATGACGATGAGGATTCTCCCTCAAGTTTGGGCGAATCTGGATCTGACTTCGGAGTCAACGAGGAATCAGCACTTTCCGAGCAAGCAAATACTGGGAGTGAAGATGAAGACGATGCTTCAGACAGCAACGATGCATCTGCCGCTCAGTCTCACAACCATGTTTGGCGACCCGGCGTCAAAGCTGGCCTCGGACCAGGGAAGCAACTGATCATCAAGAAACCCAAGCCCAGGAGCGCTGGAAAGACTCCTTACACCGATGGAACCATTCATCCAAATACACTACTTTTTCTGGCAGACCTCAAAGCCAACAACGATCGTCAGTGGTTGAAAAGTAAGTACGATGCAGCATGCCATCATCCAGCGCTGTTCTCCTGTATCTGCAAGCAAGGGCGCACCAGAACAAGCAACGCCGTTTACCCGTATGCGAGTACTACAAGCTTCGCTTCGCACCGGTCCACATGTATCTGTACGGATGCTGCACCAGCATGAGTGTGGCACACAGCGCGTCGGCCGTGGTGACACTCCAGCTTTATGAATGTTCCTAGCCGTGCTTGTTGCAGCAGACGGAGAACAGTTTGCAGTCCTATGCGTTGAAAATTGATACTGATCCATGACGACAGTGCATGATGCGGAATTCAGGCGAGCGGAAAAAGACTGGCATGGCTTCGTTGAGGAGATGCAGCAGAAACTGACGGAGATAGACGACACGATTCCTGAATTACCATTGAAGGACATGTAAGAGCCGCAGAGTGTCCTCTCTTTGTAAGGAAGACTGACCGTAGGCCACAGCATTTTCCGCATCTATCGCGATATCCGCTTCTCAAAAGACCCGACTCCATATAAGGTGTGTTCGGTTGACATCCCGCATTCTCCGGCCGTACATGATTGAGGACCGCACTAATGCAACGTGCCAACAGCCCTGGTTCAGCGTCGCATGGTTAGTTGCATATGTGGAACGATTCGTCAACGGCGGCAGCGCTGAAGGAAGCACAGGTCCCGAGCTGGACGAAAGTCCCCAGCATACGCCCATTATTACATTCAGGTTGCTCCAAATAAGAGCTTTGTTGGTAAGTGCACATTGTCCTTACCTCCATGTGATGTATGCTATGGTCGTGGCGTCGAGTGCATTGTCTTTGAGCGAAAAGGGCGGTGCGCACAACCACGCTTTGATCTGGGTGGTGTGGTGGGCGCACGCTATTTTGTAGGGGACAGATGGTGATCTGCCGCTGCCCGCAAGATGCTCCAGAAGCCATCACCAGCGCGACCGTGTCGATACTGCTCGATGGGCATTGCGCAACTACGATGCCGTTCGCTGCGTTATGCCGTCCTTGTTGTCCTCACGTTCCGTTGCTCAGACCCGACGCAAAGACGCGTTCATCCTCACTCTTGGCTTCTATCTAGCTTTTATGCGGCTTCGAAATCGAGTCGGGAAGCGGAGAGTGCGGACTGCGTCCTTGTCGGGAAGACTTCAATCGAACTGGCTACTAAGTTGCCGGGGTAAATTTGGCAAGACCCCGTGCAGAGGCGACAGCAGTGCTTTGCCGATATGGTCTACCTTGCCAGCGACAGGACAGCTTAGGAATGTTCCCCGTCATCCATTGCGTGTCAGCCCTTGATCGAGAGTGCGCGATCTTCGATTCGATCTGTTTGTGCTCGACGGTGGAGACTCGGTCATCTTGGACGCGAAAGAGTATGCTAGGGTGACGGACGGCGTCTTGAGTCTACCATCTGCCGCAGAGGAGTCCGGCCTTATTCCATCGCCCGGCAATGGAGCCACTATCGGCATCCATTAACAGCACATCATTCGTCGCGTGCATAAGAGTACTGACAATACCGGGCTCTGTCAGGAGCACCTTCGTCGGTTGTAGCTAAGTGCAATGCGACCCGGAAGCGCGTTTTCAACCAGCTCTTGCATCCGGAACCAGTGGTCCCCCGACGAATTTGACCAAGGACCGAGACGTACTTCTATGGTGAAGTCGCAGACGCGCAGACGCGCTATTTAGCACGCCCAACTTCGTCACACAGACGGAGAGCTCTTCCTTTCTTCGCGGCGCGATATGTGATTTCACCACCTCTTACAACACGCTTGCGTCAAGGGATGCGGGTACCGATCGCCGAAGCTATTTTCGCATACCTGGATAGTGAACATTGTTGCTGACTGGGTCGTGGACAGGCGGTGGATTGTGGCACCCTGAGAGCTCTCCGACAGCCGCGATGCGCCGAGCTATTGACCGCGACTCGAGTCGATTGAAGGGTGTGTTGGTAGACGATCGCATACGAAAGGAGTTCCTGGGCGGCTGTGGGAGGAGCGAGGCCGCTGCAGTGGAAGCTTTCGTCAAGAGCAATCGCGAGAACGCGCTGAAAACGAAGCCTAAAGGTATGTCAGATTCCAGTAACACACCATCCAACCGCCTATGAAGTGTGATCAGTATGCGCTTGAGTTGCGCATGGTCCATCGAATGTCATCGCAAGTCGTCTTCGTACTTGCGACGGCTCTAGGCACGTGGCATGCATGCACGTGGGGATCAGCTCAGTGTCCAAGAGTCTCTCAACGCCCGCGCTACAGGAGAAGAAGCTTCACGAGCGAGTTCCGCTGCAAATTGGCACTCACTGGGGTGCTTTGAGAGGAGAATCCACTTCTCCTACAGGTGCAACGAAGTCTGCCGTATGGCATCGCCCGTCACGGGCCGAACGGTCCCATGGTGTCACAAATCGGTAGCTCTGCATCACAGCTACCGTTACGACGGTCAAACCAATTTTGATGATCAGACTCCGTACCTGAATCGGTGACTGTCTCTAGGCGCCTATTCCGGCAAGATCTTGCTTGGCCTGGTCGAGTTGCGGCCCTCAGCAAGCGCTTAGCACTCAACCATCGGGAGATCCATCATACCGCATGGCTTGTTTCGCAAAAGTGGGCCTTGGCTCACTCAGTATCACTTATGACACCTCGACGGGACATCGTATCCACTCGCTGGGTCTGATGACTGCTCAGCCACAGAGCCCCAGGACGTCTTCAAGCATTTTGTCGCAGACTACTATCTAGACAGTAGATCGGGGATTGCTAACGACACGTCGCTAGGGTATGAAGCGGATCACCAAGACATTGAGCTATTGCGACTTCGTAATTATACAATAGGCAGAAGCCTTACCGACGAGGAGGTGCTGGGAGAGGCTGGACTGCTTCGAATCGCAGAGTTACTGACGAGTCTTAAGCCGTTCGTAAGTCATACCTCCCGTGTTCTTCTTGCTCTTCGGTTGTGCCAAAGCTGTGTCTCGAATGAGCCGTGGCGCGCTCGAAGCCAACTTCCGCCTTCGGAATGTTTGGCGAGCCTTAGGCTGGCCGTGCTCTCGGGGTCGTACGATGTGCGAGCTGCGTCTCTTATGCATGTGATAGATGCACATGTTGCGCACCTGTACTACAAGAACGAGAGATTTTCTCGAGTGTGTCAACAAGGCTACAGGCTGACCATATGCCCAGGTCACCTACATGAATTCCGTGATCTCTCCAGACGGGGAAGATGCAGACGGCGATGAGAGCTCAGACGAGGAGGAAGACCCAGATAGTGCGGAACACGACGAAGATGCAGATGATTCTGCTTAGATCTGTCTCGGCGGTGCTCATCGATGCTGTTGTACCGTGTGTCCCTCGCTGCTCGTGATCCTTTGCAATTTTGGCAGGCATTGTGAAGCAGAGGTCGCGTAATTTCTGCTATGCGGTGTATCCTTGTCCCAAAAGACTACTTGGTGCTATGTAAAATCAGGCACCTTGTGACTTCCCTTCCTGCGCCTTGCACCGCCTATCATGCATCATCTCTGCAGATTTCAAGCTCTCTCATCCCTTGAATCCGCATTTCTGTTTCCTGCAAGAATACATAGTGACGACTCTGACACGTACAGCACGGTCGTTGGACAATCTCGCATCCCTTGTACCGCCACACTGCTGTGCTGGCGGTCGTTCTCCACCTGCCAGCAGCAGAACGATGAGCTGATCCTTCGAACGCTACGAAGACATGCGGTAAGGTGTGGCCTCGAGCGGGCAACCCGAACCTAAAACTCTCCCGACGTGCAACCACCGACGTGAATAAGCGGGCCGCTGCAGCAGATTTTTGTCATGTGACTCTGGTTACTGAAGGTCTGACGATTCAAATCGGCGATTGCGAGCTCCCCTCTGCTGCAACGAGCTCCTGCAGGGTACGGTAACGGTATGCTGAGATTCTAACTCGCGCAGATAGTTCTCGTGATGTGCCAGCGAAGCCAGTCTCGTCGTGCCACTGGTACGACTATCTATGATTCAGCTAGGATGTGCCTGTTAGGAGATGCAGGAGCCGTCGAATCCTAACGTAGGCTAGGTGGTCCGCCTAGTGGTCCGTTGACTAATAGCCTCGGCCTAGTATAGCTAACAGAATAAAAGTGTTTAATAGTAGTAATTACCTAGCTATTAAAGTACTACTCGTATATAATTCTCCTAATAAGGCTTCTTACTACCTATATAGAGAGCTATCTTATATATAATATAGCTATAGTATAGTCTTAGTATCTTAGTTCTTCTTATATTAGTCCTACTTATAGATAGCTCTAAAAATAGCTTTCTTTTTATAAACTTCTTTATAATAGTCTCTCTTATATAATAAGCTATATACTATTACTTTTTCTTAAGCTTACTAAAGATATAAAGCTACTTTATAATCTTATTAATACGTTAGTAAATAGGTTTAAGGTTTCTATTTATAGCCTATACTATATTCTTATCTCTTTTAAAGTACTATCTAACTAAGTACTTTCTAAAGTTTCTTTATAATCTATAGATATAGTAGAGAAGCTAATATACTTTATTACTAAGTAGGCTATATTACTAAGTAGGCTACTTTT
>MWSO01000941.1:0-89143 GCA_002116355.1 Dothistroma pini CBS 116487
GGCACACAAGGCCACAAGGCAGCTAGCCATCTATCGCTTCGTCGGTGGACAGATACGCAGCATGACAAGGGCCCACTTCGATACAATCCATAAGGAACGCCATGCGAAAGCCGTCGCCATGCCCTGTACTCTCCTCTCCGGGTATTCGTCGTGCTCGCGTTCCTCGCGCCATGGACCAAGCGCCGGTGAAAATCATTTCCTTCACGCTGACAGCCGATGCCGAATCCTCTCCGATACCGACGAGCTTCCCGATGCTGCTGATTAAGCCTGCCGAAGATGTCGAACGATGATGTTCATGGTAAAGCGCCCGACATGCAGAATTCTGACGGTGTCCACGACCTTGTCCGACTTCGTCCTCGAGCATCGTAGACGAATGCCCACGGCGATGGTGTGCTGTTCTTTGTCCTCGGCGAACTGTGCAGTGTAGATGTATTTGTCAATGGCGACTTGCCCATTAATTGGCGAATCTCGTCCTGCAGCCCAGCGGTCGTGTCTATTAAGCAGCCCAAGTCCTCGCGCATGTCCTCGCGCAGGCCGTCGAAGGTGAAGAGCATCTCGAGTGAGAGCTTTCTGTAGATGCTGTCCGAAATGCCATACGATAGTCCGTCGCGAGTAAATGTGCACACAGGAGAGCCCCCAGCTGAAGAGTTGCACTCTGTGCACCAAGAGGGATCGCCAGTCGAAGCTTTGCGTTCCGCACACACGGAAGGGCCCGCAGGAGGGTTGGTAGAGGAAGGGTTGCTTTGCGACGCTTGAAAGAAACCACATGTCTCGCACTCTGAGTACGACGGTCTGTTGGCGGGTGTCGATAAGCACGTCGGACACTTTCCGTCAAAGGCAAAGGAAATCCTCTCAAACAGCCCCTAGGTGCTGGAAGTGGCCTTCTCATCAGTTGCCTCGTGCTTGTGACCGAAGCCGTGCTTCTTGTGCTGCTGCTCCTTCTTCTTGTCATCCTTCTTCTCCCGCTTGGCGGTGGCCTCCGCCATGAGCTGTTCGAAAGCCATGAAGTCTCCGCCTTCCTCGTCTGGGTCGCGTTCGGCCTGTAGAGTGCACCGTTAGTCATCATCCTTTGCTCGTTGCTCGATGAAGCACTCACCTTGGCGAACATCTCGCCAATGATCAGTAAGCCATGAGCACGCTCGACGCGCTTTTGAGTCTTCACGTTCCTATCGTAAAGGACTTTATCGCAAACGTCTCTGAGAACGCCAGCGATCTCAAACTTGCTGCCTCGCCACGCGGCAGCTAATATCTTGCCGGTGACTCGCTTCTCATATTCAGCCCTCTTCTCGTCGGTCCAGGTATCGCCGCCCTCCTCTTCTGCCTTGGCCATCGCTTCGATCTCCATCTGAGCGGAGATGGCACTTGAGACTGTACCCCATGTGTCCTTCACGAAGTTGCCCTTGTCCTTGAGTCGGCTGAAAAAGCCACTGACGCCGCCGATGACAGGTTTCTGTGACTTGATGAAGGTGGACGCCTTGGAAATGTAGACCTCGCCGATGGCGTGCAGAATATTGATACCAAACGACTCCATCTTGAGATTCTCCACCTCCAGCCGCATCTTCTCCCTAAAGGCCTTGGTGACATCGTCGCCCTTGTCAGTCTCTGTCCAAACGCTGAGACGATCGACGAGCTTCTTGGCGAGGGTATTGATACGTTCATCCCGGATCTTCTTGCGCTCCATTTCAAACGCGGCGAGCTCTTCGCGCTGCTCCTTGGTCAAACCGCCCTTGCGCTTCTCCTTCTCACGCAGCTTCTTCTCTTCCTCGGTCATGCCAGCAGCGGTTGCTGCAGCCTCTTCTTCCGTTCGATCGGTGATGGCGAGACGTGTGGGGATGCCTTGTGGTCGTGGCGTCGATGTGCCCGACGAGGGCGGCGAGGTGCCCACTGGCTTCGAGTCGCGGACGGGTATCTCGTGCGCCACGCCAGCGGTCGCTGTTTGCTCAGCAGTGCTGTCAACGTGAGGTTGCGGAGGAGCATGAGGCTTGGCATTCTCAGTGGCAGCTGTCGGTGTCGTACCTGTAGCAGACTCCTTCTGGGCGGCAGCTTCTGTGCTCGCTGCGACGTCCTCGGCAGCTCCGGTGGGGTTCTCTTCTTCTTCCCGCATGCTGATCTCCATGCTCTTGGTGAGGTCCTTCATCATGGAGATCTCGCCGATCCAGTCGGCGAATGCCTCGCCGCCGAAAATCATGCTGAAGAATTCTGCCGGATCTTCGAAACCAGAGTCGGGCTTCGCGCCCTCTGGACCTAGCTGGTCATACTTCTTGCGCAGCTCAGGATCGCTGAGAGTCTGATAGGCTTGGCCGACGACCTGAAACTTTTCGTGCGCGGTGGGGTCGTCGGGGTTCTTGTCTAGTCGATATTAGCTGCCTGCGATTGGAAGATTGGACGTTATGTGTTGTACCAGGATGCAACTTTATTGCTTGCTTTCGGTATGCCTTCTTGATCTCTATCTCGGTAGCGTCGGGCTTCACGCCAAGGGCGTCGTAGTAGGCGGTATCGGCCACCATTTTACGATGCTATCGTGAAGACTCGTTTCGTAGGTTGTCGCAGCGTGCGATGAGGACACAACGTCGGGCGCTGAGGAACTGCGAATTAATGGCGGCACAATCGGTGGGGCAGTCGGCAAGGCCAGCGAGATGGTGTGTGAGTGGAGGCAGATTCTGTTGTCGTGTCGTAGGTTTGTGGTGGAAGTTGAGCGAGGTTTTTGGGTTACGAGACAGCCAGCACGACCTTCTCGGCACATGCAGGCAATCTGACTAGAACTACCAAGTTCAACAAGACATGACGTGGGGTCCTGCCGACTCAGCCTCCAACATGTGACGAATACCTCACTTCACTTACTACGATCCGTGTCCGATCCGACTACACGATGCCGCCTGGCCAGATACCACATACGGCTTCGGTCACGAACGATATTCGCCGCCATGATTGCTCGGCACAGTCATTTGGAGACGAGCAGTACCACGCACAATTGGCTGCTGAACTATCGGATAATGTAGGTCTCACACACCTTCGGTCAACCCGATGCCTCAAGACATACACCGCTCTTGTATCCCGATTCTCATCTGACACCATACTCACGCCCTCACCTTGCACCTGTCTTCCCTATTGTCCCAAAACAAACTTCCCTCTTCGGCCAGACCCCGCCGAAGAAGCCGAACGAGCCCTGACATCCCTGCCTCATCGATGACTGCACGCCTCGAGCAGATCGGCAAACTTGTCGATGGAACTTAGAACCTAGTGGCCCAATGTCTGCACTGCATCCCCCCAATGTTCACTCCGCCCTCGGCCCACGATGCGCATACGGCCTGTCACTCCCTCGCCCAACGCTTCCCTGTATTCTAATACTGTCCGGTCCGCGAGACACTCGACACTTCGGCGGCCGACCAAACAAATTCCCAGCAACTGCTCGCGTGCCGCAGCGATACAGCAGACATCGTTCTTTTCGACCAATACGATAGCAATGGCGGCTCTGCAGCGATCGGCTTTGTTCGATGCCATACACAAGCATGATCCAGAAAGCACATCTGTAGTGCATTCGTTGTCAGGACGATCGTTCAAGTACGGAAGCTTGCTACACGATGTGGCTGCTGCGAAAGATCGATTGTTCAAAGAGACGGGCAAGACAGAACAGGATTTTGCGGGCGAACGGATAGCGTTCTTGATTGAGAATAGCTACGACTATGTAGGTGCGCAATACACACCTGCAGGCATACTCTCTCAGACATACTTGATGGCTGATCGATGGCGGCGTAGTGACTCTCCTTGCCTGTCTCGCCTCGAATGCCATAGCTGTACCTCTGGCGCCATCATTTCCTGCCACTGAGCTGCGCTACAATGTCAACCAAAGTGCTGCGTTGGCACTGCTACATTCTGCCAAGTACGCAAAGCTCGCAGCAGATGTGCTCAAGGAGGACATTGAGCAGGATACAAAACTGCTAGCACTCGACAAGATCGAGCAAGGAGCTCAACCCCAGAAAGGAATTGAATTCGTGGGGGAGTCCCACCTGGCAGAAGGCGGCATGATGCTCTACACATCCGGAACAACAGCACGACCCAAGGGTGTCCTGCTGCCACAACAAGCTCTCATCGCCCAATGCCAGAGCTTGAACAGGGCATGGGACTACTCCGCCCAAGACCGACTCCTCCATGTCTTACCACTCCACCACATCCACGGCACAGTCAATGCTCTCCTCGCACCTCTTCTTTCAGGCAGCGCAATCGAATTCATGTTCCCCTTCAACGTCGACAACGTCTGGAAACGCTTCGCCGCACCCTTTCTCTCCACTAATCAACAAAACGAACACACTCCCGAGTCCAACAGAACGCCCATCACATTCTTCACAGTCGTTCCCACAATCTGGGCCCGAATGCTCCAATCCTGGCCCGACCTCCCCTCCGATGTAAAAGAAGCCGCAAGCGAAGCAATTCAGCGAAACCACCTCCGTCTCAACATCTCCGGCTCCGCCGCCCTCCCCACACCAACCAAGAAAGCCTGGACAGACCTATCCCAAGGCAACGTCCTCCTCGAACGGTACGGCATGACCGAAGTCGGCATGGCCCTCTCTTGCGGCCTCGACGACTCCGACCGCATAGACGGCGCAGTAGGCTGGCCACTACCTTCTGTCGAAGCTCGTCTCGTGGACCCAGATACCAAAGAAGTCATCCCTCTTGACGCTACAACCTCCGAGGGCAAAGAACGTCAGGGAGAAATTCACCTCCGCGGCCCAACGATTTTCAGGGAGTACTGGCGGAATTCTGAAGCGACGAAGAAGGAGTTTACGGAGGATAGATGGTTCAAAACTGGTGATATCGCGATCAGAAAGAATGTTCCTGGCGCTGGTAAGGGGAAGAGTGGCGACTGGGCTACGGGACCAGCCTACTTCATTCAAGGCCGCAGCTCTGCAGACATAATCAAAACTGGCGGAGAGAAAGTCTCAGCTCTCGAGATCGAACGGGAACTCCTCTCCCTCCCGCAAATAACAGAATGCGCCGTCGTCGGCCTCCCCTCCGTGGCCTGGGGCCAAAAAGCCGCCGCCATCGTCGTGCTGTCTGAGGAAGGCAAGACGGCTGGGAAGGGTGGAAAGCAGTGGAGTGCACTGGATATGAGGAGGGCGTTACATGGGAGGCTTGTGGCGTATAAAATTCCGCAAGATATGGCTGTGGTGGAGGAGTTACCGAGGAATGCAATGGGGAAGATTAATAAGAAAGACCTCGTGGTCAAGGTCTTCGGCGACCAGGAAAAGATTAGGAGGAGGAGTATTGAGGTGGGAGAGGAGAGGAAGGTCGCTAAGGTAAAGGATACGGTGGCGGGGCCGCAGCAGATAAATGGAAAGTAAAGAGACGAGTCTAGAAAATTCACCGTAAACCATTAGCCGACGACCACCTCACGTGCCATCTTCCCCCGCCAAGCAAGCTATACTACATACAAATGCCGCATGACCATCCTCGACGGCAACCATCGTTAGTTCAATGGTTCGGCGTCTGGACCATGCTTCAAACGCCAAAGCGAGTCGGACCGATCCTTGGGGTTCGATGTGTCGTGTATGCAATCGCCAATAGCGCGGATCCTTGTGTGGAAAAAACCGTTGAGGTAGAAGCGGGGGGCCGGTTGATACTTTTTGCTTCCTGTTCCTGAACTCTTGGATCGACGTAGTTTCGCGTCGAGGATAATGTCACAGGCGAGAAGATGGCAAGGAATGGTATGGAGATGGCAGAGAGAGAGAGAGCGAGAGAGAGAGAGAGAGCGACGTTGACATGGGAAGTGACGACTACCACTACCACTACGGTCACCGCTCGATAGTGTGGCGTCTTGGTCGAGAGTACATGCATTAGAGATGCCGCACGGGCTGTGTCTTTAGAACATCACGCACAGGACTTGGAGCGTGTAGTCATGCTGGGGAATCGTGGAGATAGTGGTCATTGTTCTCTCTGTTATTGCCATTTCATTTTTGAGACTGCTATCATCGTGCAGTCGGGAGAATTTCTTGAAGACATATATATATATATGCACATAGCCATCGGCCAATGTCGACAACCACGGCCATCTTAATAATACAACGTCTTGGCGGTTTTCCCATGCGCCGAGACGCAGCAAGGGGGTCTCCAGCTTCATGAAATTTAGACGCTTGTAGTGCGTCGGTCTTGCAGGCTTCGAGGCTTGAGCCGTTGGTTTGGAGGTGGTTTTTTATTTTCATCTTTGCATCATCCTATGAAGTGCTTGGTGCGGTCGAGGAGAGGCAGGATATGTGATCTTGCAACCAATGCTCATCGGAGACAACAGCTTTAGCTCAACGGTACGGCATTCTTGTTTGCTATCACATGCGCCGCCCGACACCTACGAGAAAGCCCCTCTCTAGCCTGCCCGATGCCTGCACGAGCGTATACCCTTGGCGGTAGATGCCTGATGTTTCGCCGTTGCGCAAGTGGTGGTCGTTCTTTTTGCATATCCTCGTAGTCTTCACGTTCAATTCGAGGCTGTCTCCTTCAATACCTTGCAGGTCGCGCTCAAGGTATGGAATATTCCAGTCGTCGTGCACCAAAGACAACCTTCAATAGCTCGACAGCGCAGCACCTTGACCGCTTTCACATACACCGAGGAACAGGAGAAATGAGGCTATGTCGATGTGACACATATCGTGTGACAGCGAAGTCGAGCGTCTGGTTTCAAGCTATTGAGCCAATGGCGCTTGTTCACATTGTCCGTTTGCCTAACGGTGTAGTCAGCCAATTTTGTTCTCAAATATACTCTCTGTGGACTGTTCAAGTATCTGGTAGAACCAACGTTGATGTCTATTCGAGCGAATGGTCTATCTACATAAAGGTCGTCCCGTATACAGTAATCTTGAACATCACCTCGATGAGCTTCCCTCCTGTGGTCTCGAACAAGATAGCAATAATGGTGGTGGAGGCGGGAGACTAAAGTCCATCACACCGCTCGATTGTGTTTCGGTGTAATCCTTCCGCGCACGTCGTGCAACACCAGGGGGCATCGGGAAAGGCGAGCTCGATAGTGTCTGTGGATATGACTTCTGCGGCGAGCGCTCAATTGGGTCCTCTGGCAGACCAACATCCGCCTCTCGAGGAGAAGATGGGACTGACTCGGCCGTCCATGGCTGTGGGATACTGTGTGCAGAGTTCGGACGGCTACGTTGAGACTGCGTATCGCCAACCGTGCTGACCTGCGAAGGTCTTGGCAGCTCTGCTAGTGGTTGCTGTGGCTTGGTCTGTGGAGGCATTGAATGTGGTAATGGTTTCGCTGCTTCCTCTTCCAGCATCTCCTGGCTTGCATAACCCGAATCGTCAATATCGCCAGTCGTCGCCCGACCAGGACTTCCGAGAGCAGCGAGCTTCTGTCGAGGGTCAGCGAAGTCTTGCGATGATGGCACCCTTTCCTCATCTTGACTCGATGGGACAATAACGTTCTCGTCCGCTACAAAATCTTCGCCCCCTTCATCACTTTCCTCGACCAGTGCTTCCCGCTTTCTCGCCTGCTCGAGTTCGTCTCGCTGCAGCTGTGTCTCGGTTCTCCATGCCCGAGCGCCATCTCTTGCTAGGGCGTCTGCGACGGGATCGTAAGTCTGATTGTATGTATAATCTTCATCGTCATCATGATGTTCATTTTTGCGGTGAGGATGCCCATCGAGGTCATCTTCTGTGTAGTCATCGTCCTCGCCCAAGTCTTCTTCTGCCTCGGAATCATCGATGGTGATGGCTTCACCTGGTGCGCTGACTTTTGCAGATGGAGCATCGGCAGCGACTTGTTCACCATCGACCGAGTCCTTATCGACCGAAGGCATTGAACCATCGTCCGCTGCATCGTATTTAGAATGCGTGGTGTCCAGAGGAGCGTCTGCATCCTCCAGTCGTGATGTGTGAACCGCAGCTGAATCGCCATCTGGAATGGCACCATCTTGCGACAGAGATGGACTCTCCTCAACGTATTGCTCAGCAGCTTCGTCGTCAATCTGCATCTTACCCTGGTCGTCATGTAGTGGCACTGGCTCGACAGTTTCAACGTTGGCCTTGGGAAGTTTAGAGGCAGATCTCTGGGATGACCTCCTGATGGCATCCACGTGGGCGTGTTCACTTGCCGAGCGCGTCACAGTCCCAAACCTTGGTTGCTCAATGTCGCCAAGCTCGATATCACTGTCGTCCGACTCTGCAATGGTGGAAACTCGCGCGAATGTGCGCTTCCCGGCCGTGCTGACGGTCGTGCCAGACTTCAGTCTTGTCGACTGACTTAAGGTGGGCGATGATTTCATCTCTTGGTGTTCTCGAGGTTGGGTGGACATCTTCTGCGCCTTCGTCGGTGTGAATGCCAGCTTCGCGCTCCACTGCCCGACCGGTTCCTTGAGAGCATTTGCATCTTCCAGTTGAATCTGACTGAACATGACTTTGCCTCCACCGGCCTTTCCCGTAGCTTGTTGCGATCCATTCTGAGAAGGGATGTTTGTGCTGCGTTCTTTGAGCGGCGACCTAGCGTATCCTGGCGCAGATGTGGTTGAGCGAGATGATGTAGGAGCACTCGCAGTCTCCACCGAGTCCGGTACCTCGGTCTTGGTGATCCGCTTTGGCGTTCTAGGAGTTGCCTTGGACTCGGCAGTAGTTGGCGTCGTGCTATTCTTTTCCTGGGATTGCGCAAAATGGGCCAGCTGCGACTGTGTCAAGCTCGCGGTAGATGCAGCCTCCAGCTCTGATTCTGATGACCAGTGATTGTCGAGGCATGCACCCAGAAGATGATCGCCTTGTATCTGCGTCTCACCAGCATCTGGTGCAGGCCGCCTTCGTGGTAGAGGTCGGGTCGGCTTTGGCTGAGCACTAGGCGGCGGCTGCATTCCCTCGTCAACCATCGTGAGATCCTCCTCATCGCTCGTATCGTAGCTGTCCATGACATAGCCCAAAGCTCTCCAATTCTGAGTCAAGGTAGACTGCGACTCGGAAACACCTTTCTTCGCCTTCTTGCCACCTGCCTTCGTAGTGCTGCCCGATGTCTTCCTCCGCTTCTTCGCTCGTGGCTCTCCATGTTCTTCATCCTCGTCTTCGGCATCGCTCGGGACCGGACCCGTCCATTGCGTTTCGACAGCGGGTGGTGAAGAATGGTAGAAGCCGAGTTGTGTCAAGGTCGAGTCCCGCTTCTTGAGCTTCGACGGTGATGCTCGTCGATGTACCAGAGTTGTTCGCCTCGCTGCTATCTTCACCTGTCGCGGAGGAGCTTCCATGCGCTGGTGCGATGACCGGGTCTTGGGCGGCATCGCTGTGTATCGTCATCAACATGCGTTGACTGAGTCCGTTTGTGTAGCTCTGTGTAAAGCTGTGTCGGAGTTGCCTTCAACGCGTCTTGCGGAACGCGTCGAGAAACTTGGCATGACATCACCGCAAAGTCAACAGAAAGTCGAATTCACACGCAAAACCAACATGAACCTCACTCATCAACACAGTCATCGATCATACTCAACAGTGCTTCGAGTCATGGCCGGCCATCTAGACGCTCACGCAAAGCCGCCAGCCAGGCTTCGCGAAGTGTACAAGGACTTCCATAAGCTCAAAGCATCGTCGCTCGATCAATCACCACATCTCATCCAGTTCGACAACGGAGGGGAGACTACAGACGTCCGATTGAAAGCCACAAGGGTATCATTCCTCCCGACTGAGCTCCGCCACGTCATTCTCGAGTTCATGGACCGAGAAACTCCTGTCAATCCACTACACCCTCTTGACGACAGCATTTCAAATGCCAAAATCTACGAAGTGCCGAATGTGCCTGGTAAGCAGCCTGGACGTGTCCTTTCCCCGCCAGCGATCTGAACCAGGTAGGTCTTCTGATATACCCACGTCTCCTTCCACCCTCAGTGCAGCTATCTTTGCTCGACAGACTGCTCCACAGAGATTTGTCAAACCCACAGCATCAGACCAACGTTCATTTGCACTATCGCATGCCGTATCCTCCCTCTCTTACCGGTGGGACGGCATCCTTCTTTCATGATTCAGCTGCAGATCTCTGCTGGTTACCTAAGGATGCCAACATGCACAAGGCCTTCGACATCATACAGTTCCTCAATAAGAAACTGCGCTGGACAACACTGGGCGGACAATATGATTGGACGAACAAAGTTTATCCAGAGGGTGCGCCACCAGCTTTTCCACAGGACATCAAACGACTTGTCGAGGACATCTTCCCTATGAAGGCGGAAGCCGCGATCGTCAATCTATATTCACCCGGCGATACTCTTAGTCTCCACCGAGACGTCAGCGAAGAGTGCAACAGACCACTGGTTTCCATCTCGCTCGGCTGTGATGCGATCTTCATCTGCGGGCTTGAGCCTGAAAACGATGAGGGTCCACGAGTGGCTACAATACGTTTGCGCTCTGGTGATGCTGTACTCATGAGTGGTGAAAGCAGATATGCTTGGCATGGAGTACCCAAAATTGTTGCAGATACCTGTCCTTCCTGGATGCAAGACTGGCCAGCTGCCTCGGATGTTGGTCAGGAGTTCGAGCAATGGCGAGGTTGGATGAAAGGCAAGAGGGTAAATCTGAACGTCAGGCAGATGTTTGCGTGACCGCAACACTCCGGCACCATCGATCATGATCACTGCGACTTCCTCGACAAGATGATCGACGAAAGCCATGCCTTTCGTCAGGTGCGAACACCCATAGTCGTCCAACTGATCACAGCAAGTAATGTGGTCAAGCCAGGCGCAGTACCCCACAGTGAAGCTTCGCACAGCAACATTCGCGGCGCAGTCGTGGCATCCCCTGCGAGAGTCATCAGCGTCTCCGGCCTGGAAGCCGAATCCGAGACACCTCGGCGTTCAGTCAACATCACCCTTAAGCGCGACCGACCAAGCTCCGCTAGAATTGCTGTCCGTCATCTGTCTATGGACCCTCGCGAGGCTTCTGCTACACCAGTGGCTAAGCTCGACTCCGAGGATGTGAAGAATCTGGTTCCAACCGCATGTAAGTGAGCAGCCCACGGATCGCATGAGACAATGCTCACTGACTTGGACAATAGGCCTCGCCGCATGCTTGTGCGCAACCACAACATCAGAAGAGCGCCGGAGACCTTGACCATCTACGAAGATGACCTCTTCAAGATCACGTTATCACTCGAACAAAAGCTCCGCGGCCTCAACGCCATAACCAACACGACCACCGACTTCGTCTACCGTGTCAATATGCACGCTCACTTCACCAAGCGATCAGAGAAGGTAGCCACAACCACCGAAATCCTTCATTCGGATCATAGCAGGAGCATGATTTTGATCAAGGGACCTTACGCCAAGACCGTGTGAGACGCCATCTTAGCCTTGACCAATGACCTTGAGCAGAAGATTACCACGAAGAAGAACATGCCGACGGGATATGATGGTAGTGGCCTGTTGATCAAACCTCTCAACCATAGAGTGGCGGAGAAGGATTCCGTGAAGCTGAGATTGCCTTGTGCCACATGGGTGGCCGTGAAGCTTCAGATGGTCGATCAGTGAGTGTGCGGTTGGGAGATACGATCACAATCGTGAACTAGGCCGAGCTCGAGGTGAGTCGTCCAGGGCATAGCCAGACATGGCCAAAGTTGTGGATCGGACTGTGGTCTTAGTGCGGCTGATCTAGCAGGATAAGAGTAACAGAGAAGTTGAGCTATGCATGGTGTTCCCGTGCAGTCTGAAGCCAGCTGTCAACGTTCACCGCGAGGCCTTTGCGGACCTCTTCCGCGGTATCGCAAGCCCGCCATCGAGCACAATCGTGATTATCTTGCCGTCTCTCATCGCCGCCTATGGACACAACGACAAGACGTATGGAATTTTTCTGTTGCCAGATTGCTCACCGGAATATACACCCTCAGCTCATCTCCATGCAAGTCGTCAGTTTGAGATAAATCCATGCTGTTGAGGTCTGTCCATCGCTGAAGCTCCAGGAAGACGCGGATACAGTCGTAGATCTTGCCACTAACGAAGGTGCAATTGATCAACGAGCAATGCTGTAACGTCGTCTGCGAGCTGGTAATTACCTTGACAACGTCTGTAGTGTTGCAGATGCAGCCATTCAGCTCGAGGCACGTTAGACCATGGTACGCGTTGACTAGCAGAAATTGAGAGCCGAAATCCGCTGTACGGACTCGATCCCCGAATTCTTCATCGTTGAAGCGAAAACCATTGAGCGAGAGTCCTTTTAGATTCACAGCATCGCGAAACAGAGTCAGCTCGTCTCGACTAGGAGGGTATCGGGTAAGGCACTGGAACACCACAACTCTACGTCGTACCTGAGCCGGCGAGTACCGTTGACGATAGCCGTAAAAGCAGACTTTCCCGATATCTCTAGCAGATCCGAGTCGAGCGCCGTAGTGTGGCGGAACGAGATCGACTGGACATCGCATATCCGGCTCTCAAGACCTGATACAAAAGACAATGGGCCAGGAGCTGCGTTTACGCGTCATTCTCTCGAGTCGTTCTCAAGTCGAGAAATACCACGAGTGAGAGCCTTTTAATGTCCTGCAGGACGTCGCGCTGCAGCGACTGGTTGAGATCGAATGCCCACGAGTTGAAGTCCGTACTCACTATCAATCTGCGACAAAGATGTTCCTGAGCAAGAAGAGCCTTCAGTTCTTGGAGGCCTACTGGGTAATAGTCGTTGTTTCAAACTCTTCTATGCGTGAAGTGGGCCTCGATCCATGGATCGTGGACAGCCCGATGCAATGCTTTGCAGTAATGACGAACGTTGCCCTGATCTGCGGGCTCACCACAAGAGCACATGTAGATTAGCAGCTCTTCTGACAGTCCTAAGAGTACTGTGGGCATACTGTGGGCATCTCGGCTGTCGAGAGGATTCCTAATCACTGTTTGTTGAAGAGTGTGCGGTTGAGAAGACAGATGAAGTCGAGGAAATAAGATCGGGGGCTGATATGTAAGATAACTTGGTTTCTAATTCAACCTAGCGCAGCTGGGGTCTGAAGAGCGCCTCCTCGGCACATTTGCTTTCGCCGTCATGCAGTGGACGTCTCCAACGACTCCAACCACCTCCCGGTCAGCCGCGGAGACCACAGTACCAGACGTAACGGAACACATGGGCTTCGCGGCTGACCGCAAGGTGCAACGACCCGCAACGCAGATCTGCATAACGATCAGCGCCATGACACCATGCTACCGCCGGAACAGGCGCTGTACCTGCAGCATGCCGAGCACGTCTTGCGATATGGATATGGGCCTGCGACTGGTCATAAGTAACGTCTTTCTTCGTGTCTCTCCCTCCTTCACACCTCGTATCAAATATGAGACACTTCACTGCAGTAGCAGCATCATTGTGCGCATCTGTCGCCTGGGCCCAGAATGGTACCGCCGCGCAGGACGCCACTGCATTCGCCATCACCTATGGCTACCCTCTTCTGGCTTTTCAGAAGCTTGCCACGCCGTTCGTTAGCGGAAATATCACAAACTACCTTTATCGCATGCCAGAGCTGGCCACTGCTGCGGATAGGACTGTTGTCAAGCCGAATGTCGACACATTGTACTCCGTGGTCATATATGACTTGAGTCAGGCCGACTTGTCCCTCACGGTTCCGGACATCATTCCTGCGTCACAGTTCGCGTTGTTCTCGTTCTATGATCCTTATGGAGACAACTATGCCAACGCTGGCACTGGCAATTTCAATCAAAGTGGACAGTATCTCATACAGGCGCCTCTTTCTGGTTCTTCACAAGTCGGGTTGGAGCCGGCGGAAGTACAGTCCGGAGTCAACAGCACGGTGGCCATTTTACACAGCCCAACTACCTACGGCATCATCCTTGTACGCTGGTTGGTCAAGTCTGGCAACGAAGACGACATCCGCAGATATCAAAATGCGACACGACTGCAGCCTGTGCAAAGGTTACAACGAGGAGACGCACCAGCTTTGACCTCGCTGAGCATTGCGAACACGACAGCGTCAACGCCGGCAGAGACCGTGCTTCAGCTGCTGTCAAAATTGGCCTTCTGGAATCAATCACAGCTCGCCAATCAGACTACTACAGTCAACGAGAGCCTTACAGCTGCTGGGATCATGAATAGCACGTACTCAAAGCCAGACACCGTCGACATCGCCGCCGCAAACAGCTCTGCAGACAGCGATATCCTTCGCGCTGCAGGATCTCAAGACAACAACGTGAGACTGAATAACGGCTGGTCAATAACTCGCCCTGGTCTTGCTGGGAACTTCGATAATGGCACAAACTATGCTTTCCGAGCCGCTGTTGCCAGCTCTGGATACCTCATGCTACAGGCTCCAAATGCCGTGTACCCTTCATGGTCCAACACCTCGGCGGCAAATGGCTCCCAGTCTTTCGGCGCTGATCAATATCTTGGCCCAGACGAAGCGTATGTGTACACTTTCTCAAGGAAGCCGCCTCTTATGTCCACCGGTTTCTGGAGCATCACAGCCTATGCCGACAACTATTTGATTGCCAACAATCTTGACAGATACGAACTTGGCGATCGTAGCAACCTGACATTTCCAAGCGGATCTCCTGTGTACGGCGAAAACGCGACTGATGGGGTCTTTCAAGTCCTCGTGCAAGCAGCCGATCGTACTCCGCCGGCGAACTGGACCTCGAACTGGTTGCCAGGGCCTGCTGGTGGGGGAAACATGACGGCGTTGCTGCGATGGTATGGGGCGGAGAACGATCTTCTCGATGGAACATACGTGTATCCTGTGGTCACAAAGCACGCCGCAATTGTCGCCAAGGAAAGTAGCGGCAACGGATCTGCTACCACGACTGCTGGATCTTCGACCATGCCCACTGGCTCCAGTGCGGGTAATGCTTCGTCTGCAGCATCTACCGGCGAAGCTGTCAGGCACTATGATCAGACCCGCGCCTTGTGGATCACTGGTCTCCTTTATGTCATCATCTGTTTCTGTAGCTAAATGACGCTCGCAAGAATTCGTGCCGAAAGTGGGCCCTCTTTAGCTGCGGTACAACACATCGGCTACCCGAGCTGAGCTCAATGTGAATGATAATTCCACCGACAAGCACTTGTCGCGAGATAGCGCTGCAGAAGGTATGTAAGGTCGTCGAGGCGAGTGACATGAGCCGAAAAGCGACCACGTCAGCTCTGGACTCTGCAAGACTTCATAGCAGAAACCGTCTGCATTTCGTCCCCGACGAAACTCTTCATAGCAGTTGGTCTATGTAGCTTATGTAGCAGGACTTGGCTTCGGTCTCGAAGAAGCCACTTCAGCCGCCAACCTGTCGTGATCAACAAGCTTAAATCAGGAAGGCACTTTTTCGCTTTGGTGGCAAACTCTGACTGACCTAGTGCTTATGGCACAGATCTCTTACAAGATATAGGCAGGAGAAGCTGAAGATTTGTGTTTGTAAGGTCGCCACGGGGAAGAGCACTTAGCAAGTAGCATCGTACCGCTATATGAGAGTACCGACTCTCGTCCCAGGCAATGAACACAATGTTATCGGACATCCATGTTAACGACGAAGAAGATCAAACGAACAACTGCCAGGGATTGCGAGTCAAAAGAAGAAAGTACACGACCTGCCAGACCTACAAGCTTCGAATCCTTACCATTTGCGCCCTCAAACCAGCCTAAAGATCCGGAAGCGCTAAGTAAGATCCGCCGTCATGCCAAGAGAGACATTGCCTACTAACGCCGCAGACCGAAGAAACGCCGATATCTTAATATATCCCTTGAGGTGCCAGCCCCCCCCCCCCCCCCCCCCCGAGACTTCGATCCCCAACAACTTCCATACAGCCCGTCAATACAAGCAGCAATAGGCAGAGGCGCCATCCACACATTCTTCACATTCCTAGTCGATCTTGACGACACCGGCAAAGCTCTAGTCGCCAACATGTGGCGTGACAACGGCGACTGTCTTCAAACCGTGCATCGGAAAGATTGGTCCCCATTCGGCATTGCAGACAAAGCAATATTCTGCCAGATCCTTGCCAATTTTGAACTTCACCGAGAGGGTACGAGGAACTCTCACCATCGATCCACCACCACCAGATTGCGATTCATCTGTTCGACGATCACTAGCGGAGACCCCTAATCATGTGGTTGATGGAATCATTGGCTGCATCTCTGGGCTCGTGGTCTATCCGGAAATCGCGGGTGTCTTCGATCGATGGCTACCACACAGGAAAGGCATTTCGGAGGCGACTGGAACGAGGATAGAGGGAATGAACTCGTTGGAGGAGTGTCTGAGGAGTCCTATCTCTATCTCATGGTAAACGTGGTCGACGATACGAAGCTAAGGCAGAGCTGACTGTGGTGGACTTGATCGAGCTCAAAGGAGTTTCAGTGGAGGACATACCGTTCATCATAACGCTGCCGCAGAACTTGCTTGATGTACATCACCTTGAGAGCGCGGCCAACATCAGCGCATCATTGTGATTCTCTCGTTCTCTTCAACAGACCTGGAAATCCAGCTGCCTAACGATACGACAATCCTCCCTATCACTGGCCGAACTCAGCACTCGCATCTCCCTCAACGAACAAGGCATCCGCAAAGAGGACTCTTTCTACGATGGCATCATCACCTCAGCGAACATCTTGACCCATCGACTCCTGGTCTTTAGAGCGAGGGAAGATGAGAATCTGGATTCGAGCAGTCGGCTTATTCTCGAAGCATGCCGCTTAGCTCTCCTGATGGTCGTCGGAGCGCAGTATAAGCAATATGGTGCACATCGTGTGAACGCTGTCGTGCATCTGGGGAAATTTGAGGTTGTTGCTAGAAGAGAGTGATGGAGATTGGAGCGGAATGGAGAAGGTTGGGGTGTGGATGCTTTGCATTGCGGCTAGGGAGGCGTATGATGATGGGATGAGGGAGTGGTTTGTTGGGGAAGTTATGAGAATTGCCGGGGAGTGGAATCAAGGAGTGGAGGATACTTTACGACATTTGAAGGCAGTGCTATGGGTGCTGGAGCTGTCTGACGACAAGGGGAAGATGTCGGGCAGGTGAATAGAGCAGAGGCAAGGTGATGCTGAGGGGCCTGCTGGTCTGGCGTTGTAGGAGCCTTTCAATCAGGCTTTCGGCACTGTATATGACTCCCAAGACCGGCTATATCTTACAGTGCAATCAGAGGTATCGTACTGTACGATCAAAATATCACCCTCTGAAAGCTCTAGCAGAGAGACAAGCGTCGGAGCTCTATCCGGCCGGTGACGTCAAAACTTGTCAATGTCGAAGCCAAAACACAGAGCTCCCGAGCTCTCGAAGAACACCAACATCTCCATTCACCTTGATCTTCACGAGCTTGGTCTGAACAACCACAACAACTCGCAAAAATGGTGCTCATACGACGAAGCTTGCAGGCAACACGCCGAACCTTCATCACCCGCCATGCCCTTCCCACACGAACCTTCACGAGCACCTTATTACGATGTAACGACAAGGAGAACCTAATGGACAAAGACAGTATCAATACCGACTCCCGCGAATACAGCAAGACAGGCGGCGATAGCTCTGCAGCGACCGAAGACGCAGCTTTTAATCCAAACAAAACGAGCCCGGAGGAGCAGCATGAGAGTGCGAGAAGGGAGAGTGGCGGGGTACGGATACATTTCACCGAGATGAGTCTGGGATGGGGATGCTAATGAAGAAATAGGAGAGCAGCAACCCACTAAACGTCAGTCCAGCGAACAAGGAGATCAGCGATCCCAATGATTCCAATAAGGGCGGTGCGACCGGGAGTCCGAGTGAGACTGGCAGCGTCAGTGAGAGGGAGGGGAGTAGTGGTGGAGGTAGTCCGAATAAGAGCGGCGGGGGAAAGTCAGGAGGTGGGCCTTTGTGAGAGAAAAGATGAGCGGACGACAAAGAGCTAGAGATGCATTAAGAAGGTGTACATATTGTCAAGAGTACGAATAGTGAGGTCAAGAGAGTAGAGTCTGAGAGGCCGCTTTTTGGCATGTCGATTGCCACGAAAACGGCCGTCGACTGAGGTGAGGCTATTGATATACAAGGTACAGGCCAGGCGAACAGCAGGCGACTGAAGCGGCGGAAGCGACAGCGTGCAGCTTTAGGTCTTGGTTGTCTTAACGAATCTATCAAGTGACTTCTCAGCACTATCATCCCTCGCAGTACCAGCAACAAGGCTATTCTCGTGTTCTTGAGTCTTGACAGCATCAGTACCCAATGGACTACCCGGATCTCGGCGAAAGGATTGACCGACCTTTGTTGCGATGCTTGATGCCAATGCTTCCCGAGTCAGGCAGATCTTCGGCGAGCTCCGCTATCAGCACGATTACGACACCAATGCCTTATCGCACGCTATAGCGATCTCCTGCAGGCACGCTTTAGCATTGCCTGTACCACAGTAACTCGCTGCTTCGATCCATGCAACGTCTGGGGCAGTTCCATCTTGCGGGCACCAGGCATTGTGGCTCTCGCTGCAACTGCTGCATTGGGTCCCATGGGCACCAGGACATTCCACGAATTCTAGACACGGCTTCCCAAAACTCGTTCCTTGCAGCCGGACGGATGCTTTTGCAATGCCGTCAATTTCAGCCCACCGATAACGAACTGCCGGTCTAGCGTTGGCTTTAAACAACATCAGCCGCATGTGGATCCTTTCCGTTGCCCAGACCGCCACGAGGTAAAAGCACTAGCTTGAGCCAACGGTGAACTATATATTCTACACGACGTCCGGCCTCATGTCTGATTTGTACCTCATCATTCCCGTCGCTTGGGCCTTTCAATCGGCAACATGGTGGCATTTGCTAATGTCTTCCTCGCTGCGAGCGTTATGCTCAACAGTGCAATGGCCACGATCTTGAATGCTCCTGCTGTCCCGGTTGCGCGAAGTCTTGAGTATGTGGTGAAGCCGAAGGTGGTCATCATATCGATGTTGTAAGTTGAGATCACAAAGGCCTGGCGGCATCCACTGATTATCCTCGACCAGTTCTCCAGAAGCCGAGATCTGGTACGGCATAAAAGAGTTCAACCTATTAGACGTGAACATCACAGTCCCTGGCCTCTCGCCCCTCTTCCCAGAAGCCCACTGCACTGCCAACGGCGACATTTGCCAGGTCGTCACCGGCGAGAGCGAGATCAACGCAGCGACCACCATCGCATCCTTCGTCCGCTCTCCTCGCTTCGACCTGACCACGTCCTACTTCCTCATCGCCGGAATCGCAGGCGTAAACCCTGAAGTCGCCACGATCTGCTCCGTGACCTTCGCTCGCTACGCCATCCAGGTCGCGCTTCAATACGAATTCGACGTCCGAGACTTACCTTCCAACTTCTCTACTGGATATATCCCGCAAGGTAGCACTTCTCCCAACGAGTATCCCCAAAGCATCTATGGTACGGAAGTCTTCGAAGTCAACCAGAATCTCCAACATCTCGCAGCTTCATTCGCTCGCAAGGCAACTCTCAACGACAGCGATGATGCCATTGCTTACCGCGCCAATTACGCCGCCTCCCCAGCTTACACCGCCGGAACTCTTGCCCCTTCAGTCATCGAATGCGACGTCGCTACTTCAGATGTCTACTACTCCGGCGCACTCCTCTCCAACGCCTTCTCCAACTATACCAAACTCCTCACAAACGGCAGCGGGACTTACTGCACCACCGCGCAGGAAGACAATGCCACGCTCGAGGCTCTGATGCGCGCTGCTGTTGAGAAGACTGTGGATTTCTCGAGAATCATCGTGATGAGGACGGCGAGTGATTTCGATAGACCTTACCCTGGTGAGGCGGCCACGACGAACTTGTTTTATGCGGAGCAGGGAGCTTTTGAGCCGGCGGTTGTCAATATCTATCGTGCGGGTGTGGAGGTTGTGGAGGGGATTTTGGAAGGTTGGAATGGAACTTTCGCCAAGGGGGTAAATGCTACGAATTATATCGGTAAGAGTGACACGGGATTAGTGAGGTTTGATACCAAGTTCTGACGAAAGATAGGCGATATCTTCGGTACGCTGGGAGGGAAGCCTGATTTTGGACCTTATGGGGATGAGGAGAAGTAAGTCTAATTGCCTTCCATACGGAGGCATTATTTGCTAACGGAATTCTGTCGCAGACAAGTCCTCGCGAAACGAAGCGCCAAAGGTCGACGAGGCGTTATCAAGATCAGATAATGACTACGATGGTCGTAATACATCTTCACATCCCTTATACCTCCGAAACCGCTATCTGTGGATTGGGCTATCCTGCTTTCTCTCTCCCTGCTTATTATCCTCCTCACCATTGTCAAAAGGCCACATCCTTCCTAGCTCCGCTTTCCACTTCTAATCAGTCTCCTCGCTCCTCACAATCTGCTTTTGCTCCTCCAATACTCGGCCTGTCAGACGGGGTGGTGGAGCTGGTGGTCCAGGCAGCATGCCCTGTAAGTCGAGGGTTAAGGTAAGTTTCTGTAAGCGAGTATTGCCAGGGCTGCTGGTGGATGATTAGTTGGATGGTGGCTTTCTCTTGGACTTGGAGCAGGGTTCTTTCTCTTGCTCGCACTCGTGCTCCGTCCAGCTCGCTTTGGATGCGCTTGCGTGGGAGACGACATGATGCCTGATCGCAAAGCAGACCTTACCTACTGTCGCAGGCTGCCGCTGGATTTTGCGGCCTTACGAATATGTTTGCTGATCGCGTGGTGCAGTATCTTGAGAATACCAGTATGTTTTGCCATAATGGAAGAGGTCAATGAACATACTGGCAACGTGCCCAAATTCACAGACTCGTCATGCACGGCTCTAAACGCCACTTTTGCGAACCCGTCGCAGATCAATGTTCATTCATTCGACACGCCGCGAACGTACGAATATCTATGCTATCGTCTTCATCCCCCTTCTTCACAGCCTCAACACTACATCCTCCTAACACCGCCCCTCATCTTCCCTGATCGTCCTCCCTCTTCCTCTGTTCCTCCCGCTCCCGCCGCTTCTCCCGCCGCACCTCTTGCCACATCCTGTCAGCCTCATCAATCATCTCATCCGGAGGTATCGGCATATCCCTAATTACCATGTTCTCCTACCGTCGCGCTCTCCCCGCTATGGTCTCTTCTCAGGCCTTGTTGGCCTCCTCGATTCGCTCTGCAGTCGGGACCTTCCTTGATCCCTCTGCTATAGCACTTGGTGCTTGTGTTAGCTGGCGTTGAAGGGGCTCTGGTGCAGGGGCGTCGGCTGGAAGAAGTTGGTAGCGCTTGAGGTGTGGTGTTTGGCATACCTGGAGGTAGGAAACCTTCCCGATTCGTAAAATTAGTGCCTTGGTGCGATCATGACATGGTGTATGGCATGTATGGAGGATGCGTGTGGTTTTGATTAGTGGAGTCGCGACCTTGGAGTGCTTTGGGCATCATGTCTGGCTCGTGGGGATTATGCATTTGATTCCAGTTGCGAGGGCGAAAGCTTCCATACGGTAGGAGCTGTGTAGCGAAAGAGGAAGAGATGGCTGTAAATGAGGTCGTGGTGGATGAGATCGTGGACTTCGTTGGCAAGGTTCCTTTGGTAGGTTCGTCCTCTCTGGGAAGCTGGTCGTCTTGATCGTGACCTGGAGGATCCATCTTGATGGAAGCCAGCAAGGTCGCTTGAACAACAAGGTTCAGTATGTAAGGTGAGTCCAAAAGTTAGCTAGGCTTCATGTCTCATTGAGTCAGGCGAATAGAAACTTCGCAACGTTCTGTCTAAAAAGAACTGATCTGTGCTGCATTTCCGTCGGCTCCGCTGAACTTCACATGCCACAGTCACTCCCTCACTTGCCATCTCCTCTTACTGACCCTCCCGAACCCTAGTCCAAGACTCCGGTAGAACCGCACACTCGGGACAAAACCACAGTCCCTCCGGCTCCTCTTCCAACTTCACGCACTTCAAGTGAAACCAGTCCTTCTTGCAATCAAGATTCGAGCACAAGGCCACCCGGCCATACCCTACCCTTTGCCTGCCTGCGCACCAGCAGTAGCCCTTCGACTCCTTCGGCTTAGCAATCTTCTTAGCTCTGGTGAACTCCGCGGGCGGAGCGTCGTCCTTCTTTTTGTCTTCGGCTCCAGCGGTGTTGACTATGAGTTGGAGACGCTTGGAGCGCCGGTGGGGAGGAGACTCGCCTTGGAAGCCTGGTGAAAATGATTGAGAGCTGGCTGGATCTTGGGCTGGGATGGATGGGGACGAGGGATTTCTGGCGCTTCTTCGAAGTGCACTACCACGGTCATTGGTAACGGTGCCCATGGTGTCTCCTGTTCTGGTAGTCTGCTCAGATCCAGTGGCTGATGCGAAGGGTTTCAGGTTTGATGACTTCGACATCGTAAAAGTGTTGGGTGCGGGCTTAATTCTTCGTCAAGCGGCATGGCTCTACCCAACAGAACTGCAGAGAATGTTTGCCATGCAGTGAGACTACGCCTTTGTTCTCGGCAAACGCTGGTTCTTCTGTAAGACAATCATTCACTGCAGCTTAGCAACCAACCTCGTTCGTGTGGCTCACATAAACACAATTCAGAGAGAACAACCTGTGCTAGCATATCTAATCACCACTCTCAGCTCACTGTCCCGTCATCGCCGCCATTCACGCACAATCAAAACGCCACCACAACCCCTCCAGTTCATAGGTAAGATCGATACACTTGACATGAGACCACACCCTCTCACGATCAATAGAGTGGCACTTCACCCTTCGATCATCACTCCCTTGGTTCACCTCATCCGCACTCGGTACTGACTTCTTCTTGTTGATCTTGCAGCACACCGCGCATCCATATTTCTCCAATCCGCTATTAGCCTTCTGCCTGATCTTTTCATGTGCAGCTTCTTGCTTGTCTGTGGCATTGCAGCGGACTCTGGCACACCTTCGTACGATGCGGCCGGCGATATCGGTCTCTTCTGCTGGGTCTCGTTGCGCTGAAGTAGTTTTCAATCCGGGGTTTGATTCAGGATTTGCGGCTGCTCGGAGACTGTGCGTATCTGGAGCTACTCGACGTCGCTAGGAGACTGTGGCAAGAGAGATGTAGCTGGATGTCGTTTGTCTGCATCTTGTATTGAACTCGAGCTTAGAGAATGCTTGCATCGAATTGGCTACTACTGTGTACTTTCCTACAGGGTTCGGCCAGAAATACCCACAGCTTCGTGTATCGCTTGAGACTTCGAGGGAAACCTCTGCGCTGTGCTTGCAATGACTTTCCATTCCAACGTATGCTTCGCAGACCTTCATATCACCGTATTGCCAGCATGCTTGCTGCGAACCTGCTCTTGGACCTTCCTCAGCTCCTCCACGTCACTCTCCTATCTCTTCCAGCCCGTCCCGGGGCCACCTCTCCGGCAGTGTCAGCATAAAGCGAACGATAAATAGGCATCCAGATCGTCAATCGATTGTCATGCGGAGTTTGACTTGTGTGCGACGGACTCTGTAGGCAAGGAAATATTCGGCTGTGGGATGTAGATTACAAGCTTTAGGACTGCGCGAGGCTTGGTGATTGTGACCGTGACCGTGACCGAACGTCGGGACAATGAATTAACCTCGAGAATCAGTTCTCGTGGCGTGCGTAAAGCTATAAGTCATCTCCGGTAGTAATCCAGCCACAGTATCTATCCTGCAAGCCCCTGTCATACAACCGCCAGCTTCAGGTTCATGGCTTGTAGCTTGCATTACCTCACCCCAGCACTCTATTCCTTGACCTCAAGCCCCCTCTGAATCGTCTCATAGATATCCCCCGGAGCCATCTGGAACAAGATGTTCGTCTTCGGCGCAGAAGTCCTCGCCAAATTGACAGTCTGCTCAAACTCCGGCGTCATCGACGGCGCATTCTTGAGACCACCGCCGATAATCAAAGCATCCCAACTCCCTGTCGCGAGTCTCTGCCGCAACTCAAGCAGGTGATTGGGGAACATGGCGGGGTCCACGAATGTAAGTTGTACTTCGTAGCCAGCTGCGCGGGCTTTGTCGGCGCCTTCAGTCACCAGAGCCTGGACATGCTCATTGCTGATGGAAGAGTCGGTGGGGTGGCCGGCGAGGCCGAAGTGAAGGACTTTGCCCGTTGGAGTCGACATAGTAAGCACAGTGAGAAGTTATGTTGATGGTCTGGTGCCGTTGTTGAGGTGTCAGTAGTCCTTCGATGTCCTTTCGGGGAGTTGATATTGCTTTCGGGAGCAAGCTTGTTACTATCATCATATGCAGAAGTCCGCGCTATGCTGTGGAGCCGGGTCTGAAGTTCGTCCGTTGTGTCGCATTAAGCTGGTGCCTAAGGGTTACCTCATAGTATAAGGTAAGTAGATTAATGCAGCTAGCAGCTAGCTAAGTAAGCTTTACGTAAGCTCGCGAGAGGATCTAGCCATCCTTACGATCCTCCATTTGGCCTATGGTGGCGAAAGCGAAGCATAGTTGCCTGTGTTCTGGTTTGGCCGTACGGTCTCGGTGCCAATAACAATTCCGTTCGCAGTGATGTCAGTGGAGCAGTGCACAGATAAGCATGGCAGCACAGCCGTAACCTCATTGCGTTGCGAACATCCTTCAGTAGATGTCGAAGTCCTCGAGTGGCGCCACAGGTTGTTTCGCAGAGGCTGTCTCCCAACCAATCTCTGCAACGGCTCGACCTTCCAACATGTGCTCGAGATAGCATTCTCCTACCAGGAGCCTTTCCGTCCTGGGCGGTACTCGCGGGCGAAGAATTGAAGGAATTTCGCAGCCTAGAAACACTACCATTATATCTCCAGCTTGTGATGCCGCTGGCTCGAGTTCTAGCTCCCCATGGTTGAGTGTGGTCTCGCGACGAGTGTGTGAGAGACGGGTATACTGCACAGTATCGCCCCAGGAGCTTCAGTCAGCGGGTTTCAATGCCGTAACGCGACTGGCCTTTTTCCGCCGAGACGGAGAACGTCTGGCCGATCGAAAGCAGCGATGACCCGACGTTACTGCATGGCAAAGCCGGCATGCAATACCTGATGCTTAGGAGAGATATCCAGTAGATCGATGTTGTCAAGAGGGCTGCGCCAGTCAACAACCCAGCTTGGCAAGTCACTCGGCTGCTTCCTGGAGCTCCCTAGTAGATGACAGCACGCCAGTCGTTCCCTGATGTCTCAAGCTATTGGGCAATGTTCGTGACATCCAGCTCTTGTCAGAGCCGTGGTACCAGAACAATCCGACGCCAACGTTCGAGGCGTCTGCTGTAAATACTTGTATCCATGGCAAGTGCAGAGGAACAAGTCGCACCCTTGTGACTCGGTGAATGAGATGTTGTTACGAGCACAAGCATTTCGAATTAGATTGCTACCATGTAAGCTCACGCCTCGATCTCCTTCTTTCCCTTTCCCTTCCTCTTCCTCTTCCTCGCCCCATCCTTAACATTCCCCTCGCCACTCTCAACTTCAATAGCATTTGCACCACTCGCACCCCCCAGAATCGTCTCGAAACCACCCGTAGGCTCATCCACTTTTCCAAAAGTCTCCTTTCGCCATTGCTTCAGGCGAGCTTTCTTGCTTAGCTTCTTCTTATCCTTCTTCTTGCGATCTTCATCTCTGAAAGCGTGGAGTTTCTTGATACCGGCCCATTGATTCAGCTGGCTGTCGTCGGCGAACAAGATGTCGCGAGCTGAGAGGCCGAAGTTCGTTGGTGACGTGTCGCGGTATCGGAAGCCGACGACGGGTGCCTTTGAGCTGGCGGCGGATGTGAAAGTAGGGTCTTGGACGGCGAGGCTAGAGTCGACTAGTTCTTCGATTTTCTTCTTTTCGATGCGGGCGGCGCGTTTGGCGTCTGCTTTTTCTTTTTCGCGGTCTTTCTTCGTTTTCTTCTTTTTGCTTGAGACTGCTTCTTCATCGTCTGAGTCTTCTGGTGCTGCGGACACAGGCGCACCGCCTTCCTCGTCGTCATCGTCAAGGTCGGACAACGCAACTTCTGGTTTTGCAGTCTTATCGAAGTCTGGCACGAGATCATCGATGTCGATGTCATCGTCCCACTTTGGCTTCTTCGGCTTGCGCTTCTGGCTGCCACCTGCTTCATCCTCAGAGGTCACCGCATCATCTTCGTTGTAATAGTCTTCGCCGAAACGCTTTCTCAAGACTTCATCCCACTTGCTGTCATCGAAGTCTCCGTCGATGACATCTCGCCATTCGTCAAGGTCCAAGGCTTTCCCTCGCAGTCCTGCAGCCTCCTTGATGCGCTTGACCTTCTCCTCTGCCTCCTCGATCTTGAGCTTTCTGAGCCTGGCTTTGTCTTCTTCTCTTTCTCGCTTCCCAGCCTCGCGCACTTCACGTTCTCGTTCTCGTGCTCGAGCACGAGAGTTCTTCTCTTCCCGTCGCACACCGTACTTGCCGACATCGCGAGCGAATGACTGCAGCTTCTCGTTCGCAGTCTTCGGGTCCTCGAAGCGCATGTTGTAGGCATTCTCAAATTCATCGGCGCGATTATCATCCTCACTATCATCAGACTCGAGCGGATCGAAGCGTGCACCATCTTTAGGTAGCCAGGCTCGTGCGAGCATGAAATTGGACAGATACGTCTCGGGATCTTTGTCCGCGGTCTTGATGTCCTCGTCTGTGATCTTCTTTTCAGTCTTCTTCTCCTTCGGCAAGCCCGGCATGTCATGGTGTACCGCCTTCTTCTTCTTGACCATGAAGTCGTCCTCTTCATCGTCTGACTCGGCATCTGCAGATTTGCTATTGTGCATTTCACCAACAACTTTCCGCCTGAGCTGATCTTGCTCCTCCTGGAAGGTCGGAACATGCTCTTCTTCATCCTCGCCGCCAGTGTGCCCACTGAGCAATCGCTCTCGCTGGTAGTCCTGCAGATACATGGGCTTATCTTTCTTCTCCGCGCCAACTCTTGCCGCCTCCGGGTCAAATTCACTGTAGAACTTGATGTTGGCATCATACACTCGTGGGTCTTTCTGTTTGATTGCTGCCAGCGTCGCAAAGATCTCCTGGTCAACGTCCTCCGTGGCCAGAGCTGCATCGTCATCCTCGCTTTCTTCGTCCTCGCTGTCCTCTTCGCTGTCTTCCTCCTCGCCACGGTCCTTTCGCTTGCCAAGGCTCGCACTTCCATACTTCTCTTCCAGCCTCTGCTTCTCCTCACGCTTCTTGTTGTGCTCGAAGCGCTTTGCAAAGTCCTCATTGATCTTGAAGCCGTTGGCATCGGGAAGCTCCACGCGGCCGTCGCTATCGTCTTCGCTATCCGAAAAGTCGAGCTTTGCGCGCTTAGCAGCCGGTTCTCCAGCGGTGCGAGCCATTACTGTATGTATCTTATGCAAAGGATGGTGTTGAGAGGAGAAGAGATCGGATCGCGAAACTACTGTAGCAAAAAGTTCTGGATCGCGGATCGCGGATCTCGGTAACGAACCGAGCTCCGATGCAGGGTCAAAGAAAGTGGCGCTTCAAGAGTTTGGCATCAATCTTCAACAACTTTATGCGATAAAGTACGTCGCAACGACAACTCGTCACCGCAGAATGTCTCGTGAAATGGAGAGACCTACTAAGCGCAGGCGGCTATCCCAAGAATCTCAATCTTCATCCGACTCACCATCAGGATCTGAGGCCTCGGCGGACCCAGAAAAAGACAACGTGGCTGTGGTTAGCAGCATTCCCGTAACATCTATCTCACGCATTAAAAAGCGTGTCGCGCCGCAGACTGCTTCATCTCAACCATCCCCGAACACCAAGGACCTGGAGAGCCTTTCAACCTCAATTCAAGACGTAATCGACACCAACGACAACTCGACATTCACAGACCTAGGTACCGACAAATGGCTCGTCTCTGCCCTCTCGCACATGTCAATAAAATGGCCCACCAGAATTCAGAAAGCTACGATACCTCAGATCTTAGCCGGCCGCGACTGTATAGGCGGTTCTCGTACAGGATCCGGCAAAACCATCGCATTCGGCCTTCCCGTCTTGCAACAATGGGCACGCCAGCCAAGCGGAATCTTTGCACTTATCATGACGCCTACGCGAGAGTTGGCTCTCCAGATATATGAGCAGTTCCAGGCAATTGGGGGGTCTCAGGGGATCGAATGTGTGCTGGTTACAGGTGGAGCGGATATGAGGCAGCAGGCCATTGCATTGAGCCAAAGGCCACATGTCGTGATTGCCACACCTGGACGATTGGCGGACCACATAGAAAACTCCGGAGAGGACACGATCCAGGGATTGAGAAAGGTGAAATACGTCGTGCTGGACGAAGCGGATCGATTGTTGGCTAGCGGCGGGAAAGGGAGTATGATGCCGGACGTTGAGACGTGCTTGGATTATCTACCTCCGAGTGAGTCTTCAGTAGCACAGTCCGTCGAGCTGAAACGGGGGCAGTGGGAAGCGACGCGCCTTCGCTTCTATCGCAAATCATGCTGCTAAGCCACTGACCTGCCTTTGCGCCCATGCTAACACATCTTTAATTTTAGGCTCCCGACGTCAAACCTGCCTCTTCACCGCCACAGTAACACCCGAGGTTCGTGCACTGAAGGAAATGCCACGCGCAAAAGGACGACAGCCTGTCTTCGTATGCGAAGTCGATATCGACAGCCTTGCAATACCGGATACACTCACGCAAACCTATCAGCTCGTGAATGTTCTACATAAGGAGAAGTACCTCCACGTACTGCTCTCTACGCCCGTGAATGTGGAGAAGACGACGATAATATTCTGCAATCGCACAGAAACGGCGAATCTACTGGAGTATCTGCTGAGGTTGCTGGAACATCGTGTTACGGCGTTACATTCGGGTCTACAACATACTGACCGAGTCAACAATCTGGCGCGGTTTCGAGCGCGAGCAGCTAGGTACGTGCAAAAATCGCTCACTCATGGCTTGGAGCACTGTGCACAGCTCGAGAGCGCGCGCGCAGCTCCCCAATCGTTGAGCGGTCGCCAAGGCATTTTGACTCAACCATCACGCTCAGCTAACCACGTTCGCAGGATATTGGTCGCAACAGACGTTGCATCGCGTGGTCTCGACATACCAGACGTGGGACTGGTCATCAACTACGATCTTCCGCGAAACCCGGACGATTACATTCATCGTGTTGGTCGTACGGCACGTGCTGGGCGTAAGGGTACTTCCATTTCTCTTGTTGGACAGAGAGACGTGGAGCTGGTAAAAGCCATAGAAGAGCGTGTCGGTCGTGAGATGGTTGTTTATGCTGAAGAGAAGATCAATGTGGAAACTCGAGTGATCAAGGAAGCGCTTAATGTGGTCGGTGATAAGAAGAGGGAGGCTATGCTGGCTATTGAGGAAGGACGGGACGTTAAAGGGAACAGGAGACGAGGTTCGTACCAAGCGCGCGCCCTGCTTCGAGAATGTTATGGCCTACCGAGGTACTCGAACGCCGATATGGTTCAAAAGCTGACCGCATGCTACAGGATTCGGTGGCATGGATAGAAAAGCCAACAAGAAACAGCGAGCCGCTTAAGACTAAGCAGCAGTTCACATACTCACCAGCTCGATACAGCCAGTCAAGGTACCATCACCTCAGTACCGCCCCGCGAACCCACCCCTACCCTCGAGGGGCTTCACACGCGTACACACTTCGCCCTCTTCAGAATCCCGTCCAAAGTCGCGGCACAACACACCTCCTTCGAGCTCTCCAGCATCTTCTCTTTCCCCCTTTCATGCTCGATGTCCGAGCGCTCTATTTCAGCCGTGATCCAGTCGAGGCGATACTTCTTCTCGCAACGGGTAATCTCTCCAGCTTCGATTGAGTCAGTGATCACTGCAAGCTCGCGTATGAGAGCCTGGTACTGCGTGGCATGTGTCTGTGGAATTCCTTGGCGCCATTGTGGCGTTATGGCTGCTTTGACTGTCTGGACGATGGGTTGGGGCATTTGCGTGCGAAGTTGCGAATTCGGGGGAGTGGTGAAGGGTGTAAAGTGAACTGGGGGTAGAAGGATGAGGTAGGTAATATCTGCTGGAGATTCAAATGTGTCCTACAGGCGACTGATGTAGGGCTGGAGCATTCTCAAGAGATATTGCGTCCGGTCCCTCTTGAACGTCGTATCCAGGAGTGTACTGTCCAAATTCTCCTCAGCATCACTATCGGGAATCCTGCCCAATGTTGCCGCACGCCACCCCTTCCTTAACTTTCCTATCATTCTTCCTTGTCGATGCTCAGTCTCAGCCTTGATCCAATTTCAGCGACGAACCCCCCCCCCCCCCCCCCCCCCCACAACTTCTGGGGGTTCCATGGTGCTACCCATTAGCGCGATCCTCATATCTGCTTCTGAGAACGATGGACCGCCAATGAGACAGCGCTATAGTGGATCTTGTTGCTGTGATGATGATCCATGGATAACGTCCGCTAGGGCGTTGGAAACGTAATCGATGCCGATAGTGTTGGACGTAACGCAAGTGAGAAGGTCGGATATAGGACCGTGATAGTTGGGGCTTGGTTGATGGTATTGCATAGTCGAAGTAGTCATTGTATTGGGAGTCGAATGTTTGCCACCACTTGAGTACTAGCAGAGAGAATAAAGATCGGGCGGGAAGTCTCGAAACTGCGACGCTTGTACGCAGGTAAGACACGACCACAACAGTCGCAGTAGAAGACAATAACGCATGCCTACCATGCCTTGACGCCGCCAGGTCTGTCGTACAAGACGTCCCTTTGAGCAGCAACATCGAGTCAGTACGAACATCCGTACTCAGATCAAGTTCAGTCTGAGCCTCGTGGACTTCCAGAGCAGTCCCGTATGCTGTGGCAGGCTTTACGCAAAACTCGCCAATCTATAATGTGCCAAGTAGGCCTGAGAAGACTCCATTACGATCGGACTGGCTCCACATGCACTCGATCAAAGCTTGATTCTGTTTCGGATCTACCTCTGCTCAGCAATGACAAATTACAGCACATTCCGCTAAGAGACATTTTATGACAGATTTCCGAGTAATTTGCAAAGCTCATGTCGGCGAGTGCACGATCTCCAGCAATCCGCCATTCTGAAAGTTCGTATGACCACCGATAGGCGCATCATCTTGTGGACCGCCCTGGCAGACTTTCACCAGCTGTCGATACGCCGCTTGCATGTCCGAGAACGGGACTGCAGAATCGAAGTAATCGCAGTATGAGATCTGGCACGAACCACTGATGGCTAACGCCGTACACAGGCGGGTTTTGGAACTTGGATCGCCGTGGGTCTGCTCGCAGATATGATTTCCATCTTCGTAGCTGCATTTGATGTTGTTGAAGGCTGTGTTGCAGTCCTCCGTGTGGTCCGCGGGATTTGTATTGTCACATGTACTGTCCGACGGTGGGTCGGCAGGGTCGGGAGGTTCTATGGAGGTGGTCGATGTTGCCGGTGGCTGTGTGGGGGATAATGTTGGCGACGGCGACGACGCTGGAGTGGTGTTTGGTGTGGTAATAGGAGGTGGAGAAACACCTCCTGTTGTTGATGGCGTTGACCCGTCATTGTCATCGAAGTAGGAACTGAGGAACTGATCAGCGATGACGGACGCAGAGCTCCACATCGCGTCGTCCAGTTCGTTGCCCCATCTCTCTTGGGCGAACAGGTAGCCTGGTGCGGCTATACCAAAGGCGGTGGCACTGATTGTCGTCGTCGTGCCTGTCGGATCGCAGCCGCTAATTGGGGCACATTCTGTACTGCAAGATGTCGTCGTCCCGGACGTTGAGCAGGCGACCTCGCATTCTGTGACCGTCTTCGTGATGGCGCAGCTGGTTGATGAAGATTGATCGCCGTCGTCGCCGTCGTCGCCGCCAGACGATTCTGGCTCGTTATCGCACCCTGGTCCATGACACGAGCCTCCGCCACCACCACCACCTCCGGAGCCTCTGCCACATATTGTGCAGCTACCACAGCCGCTAAGGCATGGGGGAAATGGTGGCCCTCTGCCGAGGCCGATTGGCGTAGGAAGGCCCGCAGGCGGACAGCCTTGACAACTTCCGCCCTCAGGGCCCCTGTCGTTGCCATCACCTCCATTGTTCTCGCCCCCGCCTCCACCACCACCTCCGCCAGCAATGACCGTGGTGGAAGATGTTGTAGTGGCTGACGCTGGCGATGAAGCGCTGCCAAGCGGATACACACCAGGGCTGTATGTCCAAAGGAACGTAGATGCGCCAACAGTATCAGTGTAAGTGATGCCAGGCAACGCCGCGCTTGGCTCCACGGTTGTGGTCGTAGGGGCAACGCTTGCACCAGAGCCCATCCATGGCATGTCATAGAAGCTCACGACAGACGTGGTAATGTCAGGTATGTTGATAGTGACGACCGTTGTGAGTGTCACGGAACCAGTGACGCCATTCTGATTGGTCTGCCAAGTGTTCGTGATTGATTCCGTAAACGGCGGGACATGTAATGTAAAGGGACTTGGCAATGTCGTAGGAGGCAGCACGAACGTGCAAGGAGGGTAGCAGTCCATTGTAGGACTTGGCATAGCCCATATGGTGGGGTCGATGTAGACCACTCCAGATCCAGAATCACATGCGCCAGATTGGCAGCCAGTGCCGCAAGCATCTCCAGTGCCGCATTGTCCATCTGCTGAGCAGCAAGAGCCTCCTGCCCAGCCATCGCAAGTCGCGTGGTTGTTTGCTGCTCCGCATTTACCGTCGGACGTAGGACATCCAGATTGACAGCCTTGTCCGCAGTGGGCGCTCGTACGTCCACAGTATCCCGCAGACGAGCAGCATGTCCCAGCGTCCCAGTTACCGCAGAACGCATCATTACCTTGAGCACCGCAGGTACCATCCGATGTCTGCCCGCCGATGGTGCAATTGCCGCTCTGACAGCCACTGCCACAGTAGGCCGAGCCATCTCCGCAATAGCCGGATCCAGAACAACAGCTGCCGAACGAAGAGCCGTCACAAACAGCGCCGCCGTGCTGAGTACCGCAGGATCCATCGACTGAGACAGGCGGAGTGTCACCACTGCAGATTGTCTGTTAGATCGTGAAGGTGATAGCCGCTGAAAGCACTCACCTTCCAGCTCCAGAGTTGAAATCGACAGACCAGGCCATGCTACCACCAAAGCACTCACCACTGGCCCAGTTCATCTTCATCGCAATGGTTTCATTATCGTCGTAGCCTATCCACTGGTCGTCCCATGTGATGGACTTCATCATGGAATCGCTCAGTAGTGTTGGTGTGAGTTTGCGCTTGTCGATTGTCTCTTGAATCTCCCGCAGTGACCTGTGGTGAGAATGTCAGAACACGAACTGCGAGTGCCAGCTGGCCGGTTGTATTGTACACTGACTACATCTGTTAGCAATGACTCTATCGCAATCTGAATGCTGCACGTACCATGACACCTTCGAAGTTCGTGCATGGACCTGGTTTACTTGGCCCAGAAAACGCACATCCGAGCTTATTGCAGTTTGGATCTGCAAGGGTATAGCCGCGACCATAGTAGGCAACGCCGAAGTTGATTTTGGATGGATCGAGACTATCGAACCACAATGGTAAGGCATCTTTCGATATGTCTTTGATGTCGGTCTGTCCCCGCACGTAGGGACCGAGGGCCGGCGTCGCAGCGTCCCAGAAGCCATGTAGGTCGTACGCCATGAAGCCCTGTCAGAATTAGCTACCAATCATCTAAGACTGAGATCGCATACTCACAAACCAGTCCACGCTGGACTCCATCTGCAGGTTTCAGTCAGCCCTGCCTTTAACTGATAATATTTGGCCACATACACCTTTTGCATCGAACCACCTGAGGTACCAATAATCGGGCGCCAGAGTCACACTGATACCAAGTTGGCTCCCAAAGCTGGCGCGCATCTCCTTGACCAGTGACCTGAAGTTATCGGTATCATCAGGGCCCCCGCCACGTTCGCGCGCCACCGGGTATTCCCAATCTGCCACTGTCAGCACAAAGCGACTCTCGATCAAAAGCGGAGACTCCGTACCAAGATCGACACCTTGGAAACCATGTTGAGTCATAAACGACTTCAAGGATGATATAAAGGCGGCGCGGTTCCCCGCTGTTTGTGTCATGTTGCTCCAAGCTGTGAAAGTGCTTGTTCCTGAATCGGAAAAGTCAAATCCACCCACACCGACCCATGTCTGTAGACTCGAAGACTTGAGAGCAGTGAATTGAGGGATGATCTCATCGTCGTCGTCTGTTGTGACAATACTGAAGCTCGTTGGGTCAAACTGTAGCAGCGGAAGTCAGTCATCATTTGAATCCATGATTCAATCTACATACCTTGACAAATGCATAGTACAGATGGGTGTATCCATCGATGGTGATTTGCGATGGGGAGATCTTGTTGCAGAGGCGATCCTTAACGTTGGAAGCTTGATAGTATCCGATCGTTCTTTTCTTGACGGAACTGCCGTCGGCGGCACATGAAGGCGGCGGTACGATCTGACAAAGACCGAATGCTTCTTGACAGGGCGTCAAACCATGAGGATCAGGGTTGCCACAGTGTATCTCATCCGTCTGCTCGGCGATCAGTCCTGGTCTCTCGTGCCAGTATAAATGAGCCACCTACTCCGCACCAGCCGTAGTACGAACAGCAAGTGTCCATACCGCATGCGACTGTACCACTGTCGTTGGGACCGCTATCTCGTCCACACATAGCTGTGATCGTGTGTCAGCAGCAGCGAAGGGGCCAACTTCTGGCAGAGTCGTGACCTACCAAGTGCATTGCAGTTTGATGTGCAATTGCCGGCTCCGCAAGACGCTGGTCCATAGCCACAGATACCGCTGTTGCCGCAACAACTACATACATTAGTCATAGAGCCACCCAGAGGAATGCCTTTTCTCACCTCTGATCGGGACATGGGCTGTCTTCAGAACAAAGCTCAGCGCCAGTGGGCGATGTTGTCTGTCGCCGAACGTGTTGACCACCGAAGCGCGAGAAGTCAGAAGGTTCGCGACGTCTATTTGCCGCCGGATCGGAGGCACTGGCATTGATGTATTGCGAGGACAACTGATTGATTGGCACGGGTGGTGCTATCTGCGGATTCTGATGAGTGGGTGGAGCGCCATTGTCGCGCTTCTGAAGACGCCTAGCAGCGATGGGATGCCCTTCCGCGCGGTGTCAGTCGATTCAGTTGAGACGGGGATTAAGAGGATGTTATTACCATGATACTGTGCTGTCGTGAAGTGCAAAGTCCCCAAGAGAAGCCACGCCAAGACGCGGAATCGATTCCCGCCCATGCCAGACTTCATTCTTTCCTGCGAGAGCCTGGCTATCCTGCTTCTAACATCAACTCGAGGAGTTTCATCACGAACGTATCAAGCAAAGGCGATGCATATATGAACCATACTCAATTTGCTGACAGGCTCGTATCGATCTATGTAACGACCCTTTGCCCTATTGGCTTTCGCTGCGCCGAGAGGCCACCCGGGTCATTGGCATCTCCGAGCATCGCCCTGCGTCCACCTGGACCCTGGACGGTCCAGATCGATGAAAATGATCCTACGATGCAACGTACCTCCTATGTCCGCCACCTGCCAGCACAGGGTGGCGGGTCAGCTGTAGCTGAAGGCCTCGGTTGAGTGCTGGAGCTCTTGCTCACTGGACGAACTTCGAACGGCCTTAATCAAAAGAGGTGTGCCTCGTTGGTCGGTTGAGTCGATAGCAGCCGGCCTCGCGGCAGGGTGATGTGCTTCAACCCTTCTGCATGTGCACGTTTGAGCCTCGAGGCAACCCATTCACGAAAGCTTGTTCTTTGTAGCGGCCTCTTCGCTATGTTGAGCAAAGCTTACTGGAGAAAATCCGTGCTCAAGGCGACCCACTAGAGTCCCTTTACTGGAGCTGTAACGCCATTGTCCGTCAGGCCCAGCCATGTAGCGAAGTACCTGCTTCAGATGCAAGCTTTTGGATGGTTGCTCGGGTGAGCTCCGCCTGAGTACAGCGTCATCCGAAGCGGCTGGGTCGTTCAAGCGCGATCCGATCTTCCAAATTTGTCGCCGGTCCCACTGGGAGGCCTGACCACAAGGAAATGAGATTGGCTTGATGGGCCACTTCACTAGTCTATGGGCGGCCCCCCCGACGAAGCTTCGAACGATCTAGCTTCGTGGACTCGACCTGCTAGCTGTGTGATCTGGAAAGCATATATGCTATCGTTGGCGGTCATACGTCGTCCAAGATGCTTCTCCGGATCCGGCACCCGTCATCATGGTTTCAGCCGCCCAGCACTACATTGCTGTCTTGTTGACAGGTTTCTTGCTCGGTCATCGAATCTCGGCACAGCAAACTTTGGATGAATTGTTCAATGTGCAGACATCAGGCACAGCCAGCTGTAGTGATACACAAGTCCAAGACCTCGAAGTGTGGCTCGACGAGTCCTACCAAATGACCGTGAACGCTTTGGCTGCCATCGATGCGTACCAAAATGATGTCACCACTCGCAAGACTATCGGCAGCTACCTGGGTATCAAGCCAACGAGCAAGAACGGGAATGTAGTATCCAACCCAGACGACCTCGCGAAAGTCAGAAGTATGTATCTTGGAGCTTTGAGCTGCGAAGTGAGCTGACTTGCAGTTCGATAGGTTGGTTCGACGACGTTGCAAAGTTTCTACGCGGAGAAATAACTATCTCGATGTTCGGAAAGCCTCGTCTTTTCTGTGACGATTCCTACATTGTGCCGAGGAGCTGGGATCAAACTGCGCAAGATTCTGATGATGCAGACGTCTTCTGCCCTCCCAATGGGGTACCCGACGACGACGAAGACAAGCTGTTGGAACGCGGCTGGCAATGCCCAACAGTGCCATCTGGCGTCACGCCTGCAGCACCTGAGCCAGCGATCCTCGAATATTTGTATCATGCAGCGTATGTATACAAAGGCGGAATATATCTGCCGTTCCGAAACACCGAGTACAAGACGTATGAGTGGGGTCCGAAGGATTACACAGGAGGACACTTCTGTGGCGGGAGCGACAACCTAGCGGCCACCACAGACGGCGAACCATCCCACATGTTCTTCTGCCCGGGACCTACGCAGGCCTTTTTCATATACCACACCAACTTCGGAAACATCCCGACACCGGCCACAAGGAGTGCAATCGATAAATATTTCACCCGAAGTATCTCGTTCCTACATGAGCTTTTCCATCTTGTTGAGGGACATGCTGCGACTCCAGACGACTGTTGTGAGTTCAGCTCAACAACCTTGGAGACTGATCAAGACGGCTGACGTGTATGTTCAGACACCTTCCGGGAATGTGTGGCTGATGTGACGTACGAGAGCGGTGATGCAGCGCGCCGGAGTCCAGAGTGCTATGCACTGTTCGCACAAGCAATGTGGCTGGCAAAGAATCGCGGGTGGAGATTTCCTAACGGCTTCGCACAACAGCTGCAAAATGGTGTAGATTTCTAGAGGCGGAATCGAATGAGCCTGCCGGTCGAAGAGAACAGATATTAGTCATGAAAAATGGATTGAACAGGCCGGCATTCGTAATGCTCCTCCCAGTGCTTGACCGCACCGGCAGCACGTAGACTATTCTCCCACCGCTCTCCGTGAGTTACGCCGGAACTCTGATGCCCCTTGAAGCTCGCCTCTGTCTCTGCGGAGTTCCAGTAGTGCAGCCAAAGTACCCAACGAGCTTCTTGTCCATTGCAAGTCTGGGTTTCACGGATTTGCCCTCTGATAGGCGAGTAGCGAGACTGTCTCATTTGCGACGGAGCATCAGGTCGAAATGCGACTAGGGACTGCATCGGCCGGATCTTCGTTGCACTCTCCACTGTATCGACGGGGAAGAGAGCCCAATTCACCCCAATGTAGCCTGCCAGTGGGATATAGAAAGGAAGCCGAGCAAAATCGATGACGGTGCAGGAGGTAGCCTGCGAGCCTTTATCCAATGTTTCGATGACACCTTGATAGCTAGCAGTGGATGAGAAGTCGTCGAAGGCAGACTTGTCACGCCAGGCTGGATGAGATATCAGCTGTGGCGCTCTCTTGGACACAGCTAAACATACCACTTATAAGCACTCCTTGCTCTTTGTCCTCACACTTCGTGCCCCAAAAGCTGCGTTCATGTCCAGCAGCCTGACTCCAAGGCCGGATTAGCGATTTCCATTTACTGCTGCGTATCTGCCCATTAGCTCCCGGTTCGAGAAAGCTGTCGTCTGAGGGAAGCTTGAATGTGATCCAGGTGGCGATAGACATCTCTGCAGATGGGGCACCTCACTCAAAGGCACGCGCGACAGTCATGTACGCACGCAGAAAGATACCGAGGTCAGCTTCACAGTTTATAAATGATCTCCACAGCTGAGGCCGCCTGAAGCAGGGTTCGGATCTGACTGGTTGCCTTAAAGCAAGCCTTGGGACCGCGCTAGACCAGAGTGGGAAGTTCGTACATGGCCGTGGCTGTGACTATTCTTCCGTTGCCAGAATGCAGAGGTGCGAAAGCAAGAATACAAGCCATACGGCTGGGTGGCTGGAGGAAGGACGAAGTGAAGTGAAGTGAAGTGAAGATGAGGGTCAAAAGTGGATCTGGCGGAATATTCAGCCGATCCGAAACTCTGAAGCGCGTCGCGTCTTCCTTCGACGCGACTGCTTCTCTGACCTGGACCATCTGGATTTGATCCGACTATCTGACTTGACCCACGAACGACCCGCCAAGATGCTCGCCATATCATCTGCACCGCGCATCGATGCGAAGAAACGAGCATTCGCCTCACGAAAAGCACAATTTCAAAAGGCAACCTGGGTGGAACAAGAGTACGCGCATCGCATGAACTTCTACGTGATCCCTCCCACCGGCGATGTCACGCTGGAAGAGTTCGAAGAATGGGGCATTGCACGTCTCAAGGTGCTGGCCGAGCTCGAAGCGTGCCAGTTCCGGAACAAGTCACCAGAAGATACAGCCGAATATATGCGACCGATCCTCACCAAGCACCTGCCACTTTCCAGCAACAGCTCGCGAAGCGGTGAGATATCACTTGAGCGGAAACGTGATCATTATAGCCACTGGATCTTGCGATTGGCTTTCTCCAGTACACAAGACCTGCGACAACGTTTCACACGACTGGAGGCACAGCTCTTCAAGCTGAGGATAGCGCAGGATGATTTGCGGGAGAGAAGAGAGTTCATCGAATCACTTCCCATGTCGTGGCAAGTGGTGAGAGAAGAGGAGAAGGCAACACTGTTGGAAGATCTGAAGGCAGCGACGAATTGCAGGAAGGAAGATGAGCAGAGTTGGTTCAAGTGCGAGTGGGACAACGTGCCAGAGCTTGTCGAGAGGCGGCAAGTGCTGTTGAAGAGAGGCAAGGCATACGTACACGTCCGTGAGCAGATGAGCATGGTTGTGAACGAGTTCTCGCGGCAGCTAGAATCAGGTCTGGAGTTGGCAGCACGATTCCTGCCACGCATGGACGAAGACAACAGACTCGCGCCCATACTACATCATCTATCGCAGTCGTTTGTGGCGCCCGACGACGGGTATGCGGAGAGCTCAAGTCTGAGCGACATCACTACTATCACAGCCGCATCGATTGATGGACAAAGCCAGCACTTCCCATTATGCATGCAGAATTTGCATCGTGAGCTGCGGAAGAACAGTCATCTTAAGCATTATGGCCGATTACAATATACCCTCTTCCTCAAAGGCATCGGCCTGAGCTTGCAGGAGTGTATCTTGTTCTGGCGAAAGAGCTTCAAGTTGATCACAGACGGTAAGCATGGTCAGCACATGCCCTGCCACACCAATACTGACGTTTCCAGACAAATTCAAGTCAGAATACCTCTACAACATCCGGCACGCTTACGGCGACGTAGGCGGTGACTCGAATCGCCGAGGCCGCGGATACACACCATACAGCTGTCAGAAGCTCCTCACAGAAGCGCTACCTTCCTCCGGCCAACAACATGGCTGTCCATACCGCACATACAGCCCCGATAACCTCGTCTCACTGCTGCAAAGCGTCGGCGTGTCAGATCGAGAACTCCTGAAAGGCGTTCGCGAAGACGTCGGTAGACAGCGATATCACATCGCTTGCAATCGCGTCTTTGAGTCAACGCACAAGAATGAGATCAAGAAGGTAAGCATCCTCTCCGCCCAGGATGAATTCACTGGTTGCTGATATCTCATTTCAGGTCAAGGACGAATCACTTTGGCCAGCTTCCGAACTCGACACGATCTTGCATCCGAATACGTACTTCAAGCGCAGCTTCATGTTGAAGAATCTGGGCAAGATCCAGAATGGGGATATTGGTGTTGTTGGGCCGTCGCAGTGGAGTGCAGAGTAGTATTGACTTAGCATGGCGTTCGTTGGAGTCAAGGGACAGGGACTGGGGCTACTTTGCGTTGGCAGAAGGTGTAAGACAGCGGCCCACAAGAATTGTGCAGTACAGGGTATGGCGCCTGAATGATCCATGATATGATGTGAACTTCTGCACATTTGGCGGCAGTCTTGATGCATTTGCGGCATGAGTACCCCTCGAACCGCGAATCCTGCTCCTCCTGGCGAGAGTGGACCGAGTGCTTGAACGAAATATCTCGATCGAGGCGTAGGTTTCAGCGACAAAGCGCCTCCCCCCCAACAACAAACACACATCTGATCGCTCGTAGCTTGCTGCAAAGCGCTTGATAGATTCATACTCCAGTGCAAGCCTCTACACTCTCAAGCTGAGGATGCGGTCGTCCTAGCGGTGCACTCGCGCAATTTAGGTGATGGCGAGCTGCACAAAAGTACAGCCATCGTAAGCAAATCGAAATCCTGGAGCTCTAGCCCTCTAGCAGAGAGGTGACACCTACAATCGATCTACCCTTCTCCAGTCCCTCACCCATCCCTCAAATCTCTCCCTCCATCACCACCATCACGCCAACGATCCCAACAATATCGTACACACACCCCTTCTTCACCACCTCGCCTTTCGTCCTTTCCTTTTTCCAGACCTTGATATTCCCATACCGCGTCTCCCTCAGCACTCTCTCTAATGTCTTCGGAGCGACAGCGTGGTCATTAAAGACTCCAACAATCCTACTCTCTTGCACTGCCGTGCGAAAGTCGTGAACTGTGACTACAGAGACCAGAGTACCTGTCTTCGCGTTCTGATCATTCGAGAGCAGGATCGATGCTGTAAGTTTCAAATTGGAAAGCATGTAGGGTGGCGAAGGTTTTTGAGATTTTGTTGCGTTGCCGCTGTACTTTTCGATGATGTTGATTGTTTGGCCTGTTATCACGGGTTTCATGGTAGACTTCCTGGTATTGGTAGGAGAGCTGAAGGGTTTGGGAGAGAGGAAATGAGCAGGGTGAAAAGCTGTAGCAGCATTGAACAAAAGGGGTTGTGCTATGTTGGAGCTGAATTGCGACTTTGCCATAGGTCGAACAAACCTCTTTCACCATAGCCAGCTTTCACTGCTGTCAGTGTCTCCGACTTCACGAAAGTAAATCAAAACTTCGCGCTTCGACCAAATCGATCGGCGTACGTCACATGGCGATGCCAGATCTGTGTGAAACAGAAACGACAAGCATACATTCCGCCATGCCATACCCCCCTCCTATCTCATACTCATCTTGTGGACGGCCGCCATGACCCCGGAAAAGCTTTCGTATCCCTGAGGTAGCTTGATGAGTATCCCATCCTCGGTGTTGTCTAGCACCGCATGTCTAATATCGTGGCACCACAGCTGTCGAGCTCGGTAGTCAACGTCCAAGATCTGAATGACGGCACTCCTGGCATCCGGCTGACTGAGAAAGGCTCCAGCTATGATAGTCTCGCGTTTTCCGAAATCGTGCAGGGACACAATGTAGATCTCACGTCGGATGAATAGGTTCCACAGTCCTTTTGATGACAAGCGCAGAGTGAACGGAGGGCTAGATATGATCGTCCAGTCGATGAAGTACGCCAGTAGCAAGGTCCAGATGAAGAGGAAGGCGAAGAGCAAAGTGCGACTGACATCAGCCATGATGCCGTGGAAATTGTGCCGACTCAGTCGTGCGGTCGAGCTTGTTCCCATAGGGTTGACCTGTCTTAATCAGTAGGGCAGTATCATGCTCATTTAGTGTAGTCGTGATGTTGACGCTGTGAACATCGCCCACAGATGGATGCATCGGTGCATGGGACTCGCATGATCGATGCGTCGCTCTTCGTGATGGGTTGTCTTCACCACAGGCGATGCACTCTGCAATAGCGATGGATCGGAAGCTGAGAGCCTAAAGAGTCTCGGCGACGCTGGTATCACCAATGACTGGGGATGGTCATATCGGAAGTAGACATGCCCTTGAGCAAAGAGGTACATGTTGGTGGAACATCTCACCCATGCGCGAGATTCATATCAAATATGGCTCTCGGCATTCTTGCCGAGATCGATCGGCAGGACTTGCCGGAGTGAAGCCCAGCCACAACGTCGTCATTTGCCGTGGAGTTTTCTCGCCAACGACATTTACGAACACGCGCGTCAAGCGATGGAGTGTTGGACAGACATATACTGCAGCTTGGAGATACGGGAAGGCATGTCAAAGACGAGGGCAGTTTGACGAGAGGATACGTACAAATCATCGACCCCATTAGTGAAGTTTACCCGAAACCGCCGTCGAAACATCCTAGTCCACCCATGCCACGACCGCGATAGCAGCTCTTGCCTAACACCACCGCCATGCCAAGCGGCTCGGGCTCTCAGCCCAATGGCTCTAGCCAAAGGCAGGGTGCACCATTGCTGCACCACCGCACCTCCTCCACACTCCACTACCAAACATTCCCAACACCTCCGCCCAATAGCGCCGGCAAGCCTCCCCCGAAGAAAGACGGCATGAGGCACAATGGAGCTCCCGACGGCCCTCCATCGCCTGCTCTGACCAGAACCGACTCGCACGAATCGAATCACCATCACGACACACCTCTACCGAAAGGGCAGCTCGCGATACTGGCGGTGATAGCGTTGGCGGAACAAACGGCATTGAACAGCATAAGTCCCTATCTCCCGGACATGGCCAGCAGCTTCCCAGAGGTGGACGAGGCGAAGATAGGATTGTATGTGGGGTTAATAGCCAGTGCGTTTGCCGGAGCACAGTTCGCGACAAACTTTATGTGGGGTTGGTTGAGTGACAGGATAGGGCGGAAGCCGGTCGTATTGACAGGGACCATCTTGACTGCGGCGTGTTTCGTGGCGTTTGGGTTCAGCAGAAGGCTGTGGCAGGCAATACTGGTGCAGGCCTTGATGGGCCTGGTGAATGGCAATCAGGGCGTGATCAGTACTTGCCTGGGAGAGATCACGGACAGGTCGAACCAGAGTCGAGCTTTCACGTATCTACCAGTCATTTACGGCATTGGAGGAATCACGGGACCTTTGCTTGGAGGGCTGTTGGTGATCAGAGAAAACCCATTCCACAAAGGACAGCCCAACCCGTACCCTTATCTGCTGCCGAATTTGTTCGCGGCAAGTGTACTGCTCATTGACTTCATTCTGACAGCCATCTTTTTGGAGGAGTCTCTGGATGCATCGGAGGATCTACCGCCGCTGAAGAAGAGGTTCACGAGCATGTTTGCGTGGATTTGGCAGTTTGCTGGGAATTCATCGAGTCCGACTTATGTTCGGCGTGCCAGCAAGAGCGCGCATGAGAATCACGACTATCAGCGAGTGAGCTCGCGAGATGGTGCGGTTGAAGAGGAAGATGACGAGGATGAAGAAGACGAGGACGACGATCACTTCAACAACGTCTTCGCCACAGCCAACACCGAATCATTGGAATGGAAGGACATCTTGAACCGGGACGTGGTGCTGCTGCTGGCAACATACCTGATCTTCCAGCTCAGCAACATCAGCTACAATTCCCTGTACCCCATCTTTTCGGAAGCAAAGCCTCCTACAGGCCGCAATCTAAGCCCTAGCGAGGTCGGCACCTCGCTTGCAATCGCTGGCGCCATCACTATCATATTTCAAGCCGGTTTGTTCGAGCGCATTCGAAGCAAAATTGGCAACCGCATCACATACCGTGCTGGACTGGCTGGCTTCGTGTTGGCATTTATATTGATGCCGTTCGTGGGGTACAAGGATGGTGCGAACGGAAGAGGCGAGAATACTACGGCCGGCAAAGTCTGGCTGTGGGTTGAGCTCGGTGCTGTCTTGATCATCAAGACATTGGCCGGTGTCGGTGGACTGACTAGTGCGCTGTTACTGATCACAAACTCGGCACCATCACACGCTGTACTCGGGTCGGTGAATGGCTTGGCACAGACGCTTTCTGCAGGAGGGAGAGCAGTCGGACCGTTTGTCAGTGGCGGTCTCTTTACCGCTGCAACATACGTGAAGCCGAAAGGAGAGCTTATGGCATTCGGCATATTCGCTGGCATCTCCTTCATCGGGTTCTTGATGAGCTTCGGTATCAGAGGCGCCGACCTTGAGTCGGACGACTGGTGAGTCTCTATTCCCGACAGCGCCTTGACGCACTGGGTTATCGTACCATGAGCAGAGCTACGCCTGTCGTTCTCAATAGATCCACGCCCTGATATCATGATCGAAGCACGTTCTGTCATCTGCAGGCACTGAATCTACGTGTTCTCCGCTAACGTTCCTCTCCTCATAGGTCCGAAGACGACACCGACGACGAAGAATCCGCTGTTGTCGACGAGAGCGACGCAGAACGCTCACCAGAACGAGCGAACAAGCCAACGCCAAGTAATGCCCGATAGTGGTACATTCAGCGGAACGTGCTGGCATCTCGAAAACTTTGCACAGCCGTTTGATGCGGGAATCGAGCCTCTGCAGCAGAGATGTGGTCTATCACCAGGGATTGACGAGTTTAGCGAAGCGAGGCGCACAAGGAATTTCTGGGAATTTTTACAAGGAGATCTGGGATGGTTGGTAGACGAGAAGGCACACGCAGGTTGCCAAATTTGTACGTGGTGTGGATGATCAATTGCATGATGAGGTAGAGAGCGATAACAGCACTTCGTGTAGAGATTTTATGGAAGAGCCGATGCTCATGCCGCCTTTTTACAGGATATTTGTTCGTGGCTTCACCGCCCTCGTACTGTTACTGAGCAGTCTACATGGGACCACGGTGATCTAGTTGATAAGAACTGGCCTGATTGAATTCCAACATATTCCAACATATTACTACGCGGAGAGGATCTGTGTGTCCTCCTGAATTAATGGCTGCATGATTGAGAGCAATGGAAATGAAATCTTGATCTCAGGCTATCTTCGGCGAAAGGCGCTCGCTTCGTCCTCGAGTGAATTCATCACAGGCCAACGACTATCGCAATCACATAACCTCTCTAATCGCCTACGGTCGTTTCTAGAGACTGGATCCATAATATAGTCTCCCCCCCAGCGCCATCGTCACATGCCACACCACCTATTCGCCCTCGACTCTCGTACCCGTTCCGGGCTTCTCACAAGTCGCCCCGGACTTTCTCTACCTTAGCCACATACGTCTGAACGCTGAGAAATGTTTGCCCATGATAGGCAATTCGTTTTCCACGTCGTCGCCAAACGTTGACGTTCGAAGCAGGAGAGGAAGAGGTAGAGCTCCGAGTCTCGGGACCTTCGCTCTCTCGAAATTGTCGATCTGGAAGCGTGAGCTTTCTCTTTCTTCCTCGCGCGACCTGTGGAAGGATTAGTGAATGATTTTTAGGAGCATGTGATCGTCATAGACACTTCGCGAGTCCTTACCTTCTGAGCTGCTTTGATGGTAGCTTTGCCGAGGACGGTTTTGGAGAAGGCGCGATAATGTCTTGGGACACGAAGTATGTAGGCGGTAGTCATGATGGCGGAGAGGACTTTTCGTCGGTTTGGGCTCCCGCTTGGGTGAGACGGTCTGCGTGAGGGGTTTGGGGTGGTATTGTAGGGAGGAACACTGGAGACTGTCAAGTGTGATTTTCGCGGGACTCTGGAGTGCTGGAGGATATGCTTACACTGGGAGAGGTGGGAATGGAGGTTGGGGGCGTTTTCTCGAGGAGTAGATGAGCTGTTGCTAAGGAGGTATTAGTATGTCGCTCGACGTGTAGAAGAGTCTGGAAGAGCGTAAGAGGCACGTTGCTACGGCCATTTTTGGACTCAATCACGATATTGTGAGTTCATGTCGTTGAATGGACCCGAGCTTGTTCTTGATGTCCTGTGGTGAAAGGGCAGCCCGATTTTAGGGAAGTTAGAATGGTTTGCTAGAGACTTGCTGTGCATGCTCTCGAGATAATAATGTTGTCCAGCTGCGCGAGTCTATGTTTCACTGCTTCGCCAGCAGCTTGAAGGTCCATTCACACCTCGATCCCTGCCTCGATCTCGTCCCAACCTGCTTCGAACTCTCCCACACTTCCCGACCTCATCGTGGCACCTCTTCCGTCCTTGACGATAGGGGTCAATTCGGCCCAACTCTCACCCGTGTAATCCAGTCTCCGAACGTCGACCTTCCACCCTGGACCCTACTATGACCCAACCAACACGCTCAGCTATGCCATCTACGTCCATAGCATCGTTCGGCATTAATTCGGTTAACCCCTCCAGAGACTCCTGGGCGCCCAAAAGGTGTTCGTCGATTTCACCGAAACTTCCGCTCTGCTTGAGCTATTCCCCCGCGAACGTCTTCTCAACAAGGTGGAAGGCTTAATCCAGGCTCTGTCGAGCAGTTGCACAGCGTTTGCAGGGGTTGATATCATTTTTCCTGCCGTGTTCCAAGCCAAAGTCGTCTTGGGGTGTAGGATGTAGGTGATTCCATGTTGAGTGAAAGAGGAAAGACGATCGCCGTCTTGGTTGTTCGCGGATGCGGCGTTGATGATGGTCCGCGAGTCCAAGGAGACTTCAGGGAAAGATCAGGGAGAGACTCGAGATTTCGGACAATGCAACGAGCGCTGGAGGTGGAGGTAGATCGCACACTGCGGCGTTTCTTCCCGTTCAGATACTTCACACGCGTCATACTGATAGTGTTCGAGCTAATGAAGCAGTCGCGTGAAGTTGAAGTCTTCGATCATGACTTGGATCCGGGGTGGGCAAACGTCTTTGCTCTGGAGTACTGGGACAAACTCATCCCTGAGCTATCTACAGGTCTGTAGGGAGGGAAACCTGCTTGGAAGAGAGTGCCGCGTACGGCTGCTCGAGTCTGGTTGCCACGAGGAACGAATTATCGCACTCGGCTTCTAGCGCAGTCTGTATAGTGTAGTAAGCCGTGTCAGTGTCTGTGATGGTGGCATATGTTCGCCACTGCTCAACACTAGTCGCGGCTTCCACGATGGCAGGAGCACCAATGCTCGGCCGGATGGCGATGTGATGTACGTCTACTGCAACGTAGCCATAGACTGTGTGTGTTTAGCGAGCAGCTGCCATGATGGCACTCGAGCAGACTTACTTAGGTTTCTCGATTCCTCCCGTAAGTCCGAGCAGGCTTGCTTCTGTTTATATGTTTATGCTGTGCGATGTTGTTTGTGTGTCAGCTAGACACGTCGTATGATGCGAACTATAAGCGGACTATCCAGGGAGAATGGTCAAAGTCCAGTCGCTCATTCGGGTCGATCAAGGGTTCCTGGAATTAGCGCGTCATGTGTCGGCGCTAACTCATGAGCGTGCCTCGGATGGTTCGTTTCGTCTTATCTCCTGCGGAGTTTGTATTGACTTCATTCGTCACTCATATGCTATTCCGCTGTCGCTGCTTTGCTTTCAAACTAACCAAATTCCTACCACTCATGAAAACCCGGACCCCACCAGAAAGCTAACATCATTATTATAGGAATTCTCATCATCAAAATTCTCCGGTCCTCCATTCGTCGCGATATACCCAAGGTCATTATAAGCCCTAATCAACCTCGTCGGATACCCCCACGCCCTAATCGAGCTCGTGTGCGATCCCTGGAGTCCAATCTGCGGGCAAAAGGTCGCATCCTCGTTGAACTGCTTGCTATCGTCACTCGGCTGGAGGTACAAGACGAAAGAATTATGGCGAATGTAACTGCCTGGGGTATCCTTGGACTCGAAAGAGACGCAGCCGCTGTTGCCGAGGCCGGTGCGGACGTTCCATTGGGCTGTGGCTTGGGTTACGGAGCTGGAGAAGGAGATGATGGCTTGGGTATTAACGGTGGAGCCGTTGTGAGCAAGATAGCGGGTGTTGGAGCCGGGAGAAGTGGTGCGGATGGTGATGGTCGAGCCGACTTCGACGGCTGGGCCGCTCATAAGAGAGGTCACGGCGTACTTGGCGGCGACGATGTTGGCCTGTACTGAGCTCTCGGTGGCGTCAGATGGGTAGCCTGTGGTCATGACACCCTCGTAGAACGTTCCCTGGGCGCCGAGACTGTTATCTCCGCCGACGCCGAGGATGATGGCGCCTTCTTTGCTCATGGGGTTGTAGCCAGATGCGTCTGGGCGGGCGCCGTTGTAGTACGAGGATAGATCTCCGGATGCAGCGTTACCGCCCTTGATTGCCCACTTGTTGGCACTGCCCTTCAGAGTGGCCGTCAGGAAGCGGTATGTAACGGTTGGATCCGCAGGGTTCTGCTTGATGTTCTCGCCAGAGAAGAGGCCGTTCTCGAGATCGGCCATGACCCAGGGTCCATTGCCAGAGCCGGTGCCCCAGAAGGTGTTGTTTCCGAAGTAGAGTGCCTCCATGTGGCCGTTTCCAGTGTCATCGTTGCTTCTCTCGGCGTTTCCGTAATCAAAGCAACACCCATCGTTGTAATGCGCGCCGTCGAACACGGCATACATGCCCTCAGCAGCGTCCGCAGTAGAGATATCATTGGTGACATCGTTGCGGTAGCCAGTACCTGGCGAAATGAAAACACCGTACGCTGTCTGTCCATTTAGCGTCACCGGTGCTCCAATGGCACTTGCAGGATCATCGTAGCCTCCTGACTGAGCTCCCTGGCCATTTCCACCCGGCGGTGCTTGGCTGAGGTGGTTCTTCTTTCCAGACTGATCGTAGATGATGGTGATCACGCAGGTTGTACTAGCACAGAATGACTGAAAGGTGGCATCAGCTGCATTTCAATAAAATACGAAGAATGCTGATACTTACATCTTGTGTTGTGGCGTTAGCGGCGCCGCCGGCGCAAAGTGGTGCAATGTCGGTCGTCTTGCCATCGGAGCCACGCTTGATCTGGTAGAGTGCTCCCTGGTAGGAACCGTACAGAGCGCGAGTTGTGCTGTGTGCTGCAACGCATGGAGTGTTTCCAGAGGCGTAAATGTCGCAAGGTCCGGTAGCAGCAAGGGCACCAGTTGTTGCCAGGCCAAAGGCCAGGAAGGAGCTCGATGTTGGTGACATCTTTTCCACCTAGACCCGGTGAATTTGAGAATTTCTATACTCTTTGCTGACAAAGAGGGTAGGCCTTTGGGATCGACTGCCACGGATGGAGGCATGGTCGGTCGTTGTCGAAGTATTTATCCTTCTGCCTCCGAGTCATCCGAATCTCCATAACATCCGCCTTCATAACCCCCGGAGAATTAAACCTGCACCATCGTACTAAATGTATTGCTGTAGATAGCCTAGCACCGTGAAACACCCTGGCATGGTGTACGCCCAAGACTGGGGTACGTGGCTCTACTCGCTCAAGGCGAATTCGTCAATTGGCTTGCGGCCAGGATCCTGCTTGCTCATGCTTGACTGAATGCTGAAGTCGCCGGCAAAATGGCGTTTGAATAGGGGATTATGCAGGTCGTGTGGGCGCTTTGGAAGTATTCCACCACTGACTGAGCTGGACTATAAACAGCCATAATGTGAGTCGGTTGTTCTTGGAGCAAGTGATCATCCTTGAAATACTCGAATAGGAATGTCGGAAGCGCGATGTCGAGACGCGAACTGTCATGCGACCTCGTAAACCAGATTGCTACAACGGGACGAGATGCCGTTCGCAGCGCTTACTGTCCTTGCATTGTAAGCGGGCCGGGTAAATGAGGTCCACCAATGTCGGCATTGCTCACCTTCTCGATGTCTTGCAGAACGCTCTGCAATTCGCTTGACAAGTCGGAGCGAGTGGGTCCATCATGATTTCTCCACGATGCCCCGCGCGAAGACCGGCTCCATTGTCTCCAGAGAACTATTCCGTCGCCGAAGTCGCTTCCAGGAGTGTATGCTGCTGTACGTGGGCAGGAGAAGTTGTGTGGATGAAGAGACCTCGATTCAGTCTGACTTCTTTGTTGTTCTGCGGCCAGCATTTCACGCCTCATTATGCGAAGACATGACGTAGCTGAGCGACTTCGAAGGAAGCCGCTCCATGATGCCGCCTGTCGAATGGATACGAGTCATCGGACATCCTCCAGAGGAATGGCGGTGGCTGTGACCGATCATAGTACAACACCCATTGGTCATCATGACGATGGCAATTGGTCTGCAGCGGACGACGAGAATCTGTTTCATGACCGCAAGATGCGCAGCTTCTAGGTTCGTTCCGGATGCATACCGTATTCTGACATCGAATGGGTCTTGCTTCTGATGCGGAGTGCTCGATGCTGCCATCCTCTTGAGAGACTGACCTCGTGTGTACAGTATTGGGCACTCCGAAGGTAAGCAGTCGAGTTGGCAGCCGCGTGAGATGGTTCTTCCGACAAGAGATTGTTGGATCAACCAGCGTTGATGAAGTCAGGGGCCGCGACGAAAATTGTTGCAGGTAGTCCGAGCTGAACTCTGCCTTCGCAGCAAGACCGCTTTGTTCGTCAACCAGTTGCCATTCTGGCTTCGCGGTCAGCCGAAATGTTAAGCAGTCACGCCCAGGAGTCGCCTTGCACTCGACCTGAAGACGAACCCTTGCCCAACCCCAAGCACCAACAATCCACACATCCACCAGTGAGCCTATGCTCGAAGACACTCTCATGACACAGGAAGCCATCACTAAATTCCTCACCAACGGTATCCTGTGCCCTGGGTGGACGTAGCAAGAACAACATCCATAGAGGGTTTCAGAGTTCGTACCAGTACTGCAACACCAGGTACGCGGCTGCAACGCACGCCTTGGAAGTTGTGACCAGCCGCGTCTTTTTTGACGTGTTGCGGGAGTGGATGTGAGAGCCGCTGGGAATAGACTATCTGTGTGACGGTTACAACGATGTCGTGGCCATGGGACAGAATGAAGCGGAGTCAGACGCCAAGCGACGGCTAGTGCGAGGAAGGCAGGTATGTTGCTGAGGCGTTATGCAGTCATCACCGGTTTCCGGAGCTGGATATGTTGTTCGAGTGCTTCAAACTTGATTCAACTCCACTACCGATCAGCGTCAGCGAAGCTGTCTCCGATGGCGACCTTGTGTGCGGTCTCGGATGCTCCGTGGCCTCGCACAAAGACCCAGGATCCTATGTTGCCCGGGAGGCTTCGTCGTTGGTGGCTCAAGGGTATTGTTGTGTCCCGAGAAAAGATCTTGTCGAATGGGTGAGTTGCTGTGGGAGAGTTGCCCGGCATGCAGGTTTGGTTGTCGAACCGATATGGGATCGCGGGCGGAGAGAGGCATGGGTTTGAGAAGGTGGAAGCCACGACCGTGTCGGACTATGCTGAGGCCTTCCTACCGTTGAAAGAGAGTGTTGCGATGCTGAGCCCCAAGGCGCCAGCGGAGTCGCTTGTGAGGCTTACGCTCCCAGTCGAGGAGCGCGCGGGCATATACCACCACACCGGCTTTGAATGGTTGCCATTTTCTGTTGGTGAGGACTCGGAGACTTGCATAGAGGCGCTGAGGTACAAGGTGATGGGTCGTAATTGTCCGCATAGTTGTGTCCCGCCCTTGAACAAGCCTGAATATCATCAGCTGGTCATCACGCTGATAGCCTGCTTCGATGTAAGCAGAACTGGAATCCGTATTAGAGTGGAATGAGAAAGTTCAGGCTTTCGGCATCGGGATGGAATCTGCAATGTCCAATCAGTTGTTCTGATTCGATACGCAGCGAGGTTGTGACAGCCCGACGCTGTAGGTAGCCGTGCTGTTGGTGTCTCAGATATGTTGTCTCCCGTGAATCGATGGAGTGACACATGCCATAGGCAAAGGCTTGTTGCAGCTTGCGTCGCACACTCTCCAAATCACAGGTGTGTCGAAAACCGGTCGCCATGGTCCACAAGTCGAATGGAACCCTATAAGTTCTCACGTCGGTTCCAGCAAAGTACATGGCTCTCCATTGGGTCCAACAGCACACAAACGCTCCATCGACCAGATCTCAGGCTCGGCCACCATGAGGCTCTGGCACTCTATCCTCGGAATGATTACACCCGCTCTCGCCCTTGCAACTTCGAATCTCGACAACCTTCACATCCGTCCTAGAGCCTCCCCATCTGTCAATATCAAGAGTGGTGACCCTGGCTGGACAACCTGCGACCCCAGTGCATGCGAGATGTACTTGAGTCAGTGCCTGCCGTTCAAATGCGATTGTGGGACATTGATTGATACGTGGCAGTGGTGAGTGAAGTGAAGTGGAACGAGTGGTCACAGCATTTGTGTAGACTTGATCGACTGACAGGTGGCATGGATAGTTCGATGCCGATGAACTCGGTATGCAAAATGTGCAATATCTACCTCGACGGAGTGAAGTGCTGTCCGGCAGAAGCGTGCCCCGGATGGGATCTTGTGAATGGACCTGGGATCTGAGGTACAGGGATGGGGGAAGAAAGGAGCAGGTGGCGGTGAATGTTGGCAGCTGTGTTTATGCCGAGCCCGTGTTCAGTGCTTGAGATGTCCGCCTTCTCGTAGCTTGATGCGGAGCTCTGCGGTCACTTTGCTGTCGAGGAACTCTTCAATGCGGATGATCTTGTCGCCGGATTCGTTGAAGGTCAGGAACCAGACGTACTCGTTATTGAGAGGGCCTGCTGGAGTTGTGGCGGCCATCGAGGAGCGGCAGACTGCTCGGCGGTATGCGGGTACTGCGAGATAGTCGTGGATGGTCATCTAGGTTGTGTCAACGTCTGGAGCTTGCTCACGTCAAGTCGTATCGTGTGTACTTTGCCGTCGGTGACCAGAGGAGCGACTTTCTTGAAGTAGTCGGCCCATTCGTGGTTGCTTTTCGTAGGCGCTCCTACAGACGCCGGCATCATGATATGCTGACATCCTGGTGCTCGCGTGGCGAGGTTCGGCTCAGCGGAGTGAATCCAATCTCCGTTCCATGAGAAGAGGAATGCCTCGGTCGTCTTGCGCATGTTGCGTGAGATGTCGCTGTTTGCCATCCTTGCGCTTGGTCCGGTTCATGGGCTATCGGTGGAAGCAGATGGCGATGCGAAACTTGGTCGTATCAAGTCTGCCTTGGCATCAGCATCTCCAACGTTGCGATAGGGACGTCCTATCTCCGTTCTCAAGCCGGCATGGTCGCTCGTCAGCCACGCTGCGGAAAGGTGTCTGGCCTGCGACATCTTCCAGTCCGGTGGAATGTCAGACGCTGTGCAGGTGATGTGACTAGGATTGCGAGGAGGTTGCTATGTACAAAGAAGATGGAGGTTTGCCAAGTCTGGCGTCTTCATCATCTTCGGCTCACAGCACGACGACCCGGACCCCGGCGATCATCAACCATCACGTGCAACCATCCCAAATCAGGGGCAATGCCTGAAGCATCAGCGTCACTTCCACACTTGAGTGAGCCTCGTCCAAGTGGCAAGAGGCAGTCACCTTAGCTATGCCTTGTAACACCTGACTTGAGCGCCTGTTCAAGAAATAGCGTGATTAAAGAGCAAGTACACGTCTGTTGCTTGCCTTCTACTGATACATGTACTCTTCCTTTCCTGTACTAACACAACTTCAACCTGTCTTCTCACACAGCATACCCGCGTTCATCCCGCACAGGCACGCGAACGTCGGGTCACAAGCGCAGCTCGTCAACAGCACTCGAGTCAGGCTCATGGTTAGCCTCCACGCCCCACGCAACCATGGCTCTCCGACCACCGGATAGCTACGAGCTGGACGACGCCGATATGCCTCTCGTCAAGCGCGAATCCTTCGACGACGACGACGACGATGACCTGTCCGAGATTGAAGGGCTGGATCCGTTGAGGAGTAAGCAGCGACGGTACACCGATGATGCACGTCAACCCGTGAGAAGTCTGTTCGACAGAGAGAAGAAGGGGTTGGCATGGATGAAAAACACCAAGCGGCAGGGACGCCGGTGGGTGCCAAGCAGATTCTTCTGCTTCTTGACAATGCTGTTCTTCGCGACACTAGTACTGCTGATCAGTGCAGTTGGTCTATGGGTCTATCGAGTGGGTGGAGTGCCCGAAGATGGCCAGAGCGAAGCATGGTATCCAACGCCAAAAGGCGGCACGGGCGAGGGGTGGGCAGACAGTTATGAAAGAGCTGCGAAGCTGGTGAAGCAGATGACCCTGGTGGAGAAGGTCAATATCACGACAGGAACGGGCTGGCAGATGGGTCCATGTGTTGGCAATACCGGTCCAGTCGGTCGACTCAACTTCCCGGGTCTGTGCCTGCAGGACGGACCGCTAGGCCTGAGATTCGTGGACAATGCCAGTTCATTTCCGGCCGGGATCACTGTAGGTGCAACTTTCAACAAGGACCTCATGTTCGAGCGCGGCAAAGCCCATGGTCTCGAGGCAAAGCTGAAAGGCATCAATGTCCTGCTCGGGCCATCGATGGGTGCCCTGGGCAGACTCCCTGCTGGTGGTCGCAATTGGGAAGGCTTCGGATCCGACCCCGTACTGCAGGCCGTTGGAGCAGCGCAGACGATCAAAGGCATTCAATCTAATGGCGTCATTGCAACAGCGAAGCACTTCGTTGGCAACGAGCAGGAGCACTTTCGACAGTCTTGGGAGTGGGGAACACCCAATGCCATTTCTTCGAACATTGATGATCGAACGCTACACGAGGTGTACGCATGGCCCTTCGCCGAATCCATTCGTGCAGGTGTTGGATCAGTCATGTGCAGCTACAACCAGGTGAACAACTCATATGCCTGCCAGAATTCCAAGCTTGTGAATGGTATTTTGAAAGATGAAATGGGCTTTCAAGGCTTTGTTCAATCAGACTGGCTAGCTCAGCGATCTGGCGTTGCATCCGCCCTAGCAGGTCTCGACATGTCCATGCCGGGCGACGGCCTCAAATGGCAAGACGGTGAGACCTTGTGGGGTGGTCAATTGACGAAGGCGGTACTCAACGGGTCAGTTCCAGCGGACAGACTGGATGATGCTGTCCTGCGGATTGTTGCTGCTTGGTATCAGCTTGCCCAAGATGATGCTGAAGCTTGGCCTAGGTACACTTTGAGCAGTTCTGCCACGTTCAGCAGCTGGACTGACGAAGCAGAAGGTAAGCTGCACCCTGGCTCGCCTGACAACGAAGAGACTGGCGTTGTGAACAAGTTCGTCCCTGTTCGGCAGACTAAGCAAGGCGGTGACCATGACGCGCTTGCGCGCAAGATCGCAGCCGAAGGCATCGTTATGGTGAAGAACGAGGAGAACACCTTGCCACTTACTCCGAAGGGCGACACCATCAAGAGTACGAGGCATGACAAGACATCAGTGGGGAAGGTCAAGATTGGCATCTTTGGGGAAGATGCATTTGCAAATCCGCGAGGACCGAACGCCTGCGAAGATCGTGGCTGCAACGAGTATACTCTCGCCAGTGGCTGGGGATCTGGAGCTTCGAACTTTCCGTACCTGGTGGCACCATTTGATGCACTGAATGCGACATTCGATCACGCATCCGTGAACATCACTGCGTATGCAAAGCAAGCGACCAACGAAGCTGGAAGTATTGCAAAGGATCAAGATCTTTGCATCGTCTTCGCCAACTCTAATGCGGGTGAAGGCTTCATCAGCTGGGGCAAGGTGAAAGGAGACCGACCCGATTTGAGGATCCAGAAGCAAGGCGACGCACTCATCGCTGAGGTCGCGAAGAAATGTGGCACGGCGCACGAAAGCTCAGGATCTGCTGCGAACACCATCGTTGTGCTGCACACGGTTGGTCCGACGATGCTTGAGCACTGGATAGACATGAAGGGTGTCAAGGCAGCGCTGATTGCACATCTCCCCGGCCAAGAATCCGGCAATGCTTTAGCAGATGTCATCTTCGGCAAGGTCAACCCATCAGGGAAGCTTCCCTACACCATCGCCAAGAAGGAGGAAGATTACGGCCCAACAAGCAAGATCTTGACGTTCCCCAAACAGGTCGTCCCGCAGCAGAACTTCACAGAAGGCCTTTACATTGACTACCGATACTTCGACAAGCATGGCATCAAGCCGCGGTACGAGTTTGGCTTTGGAATGTCCTTCTCACACTTCCAACTTTCTTCTGCTGTGGTCAAGACGCATACCACGAGCAGTGATGTCCCTGCTGCGAGACCTGCGACTCTCGATCCACCACTGCTTGACCCCAAAGTGCCTGCCGCGGAAGACGCGGTCTTGCCAAGCGGCTTCAAGAAGCTGAAGAAGTACATCTACCCGTACATCGACTCTGCCTCGGATGGAAGACCAAAAGGTGTACCTACTTTGCCCTACGATCCGAAATCTCCCCACACTCTGTCACCTGCAGGTGGTGGCGAGGGCGGCAACCCCGACCTCTTTACTCCTCTCGCGACCATCCAGGTGTCCATCACCAACATCGGCAACGTCACCGGCGCTGCAGTGGTACAGCTTTACCTATCCTACCCTCCCAACGTCAAAGACTTCGACGGCCAATTGGTCGACATGCCCGTGAAAGTCCTCAGAAACTTCGAAAAGCTTGAGCTCGGCACAGATGATGACAACATGAAAGCACGAGTCGAGTTCAATCTTACGAGAAAAGATCTGAGCTACTGGGACATCAAGCGCCAGAATTGGGTCCTGCCTCGAGGCGACTTTACTGCACATTTGGGATTTTCGAGCAGAGATCTTCCCGAAAAGGTTTCTTTCAAACCGTGTGGACCGTAGAATGGTCCGGCGAGGATTGTGAATGTGGAATCGACGTACTCGAGGGTGGCTGATACGTTGATGCGGCAGGAAATCAGGAGGATGACGGGGAAGAAGCTTCGAGGCAAAGAGTAGTGCACCGAGGCTGGTGGTGCTTTGAGGTGGTGTACGATGATTGGGGGGTTATGAAGCACAGGGCCCACAGAACCTAATTGATTTAACAGATTAGTGGTACCGCAACAGAGATGTGATTGTAGTGATAGTGTGTACGGAATATTTCGATGACATGCCGCCTGGGACATTACAAAGCTGATACTTGAAGCATTGATGCCAGCGGAGATGTCTTAATCCTCCCGCCAACCTCAGAATTTCATAGCCTCCTCGTCGTAACTACATCGACAGGAGGAAATGTCTTCACACCCCACACATCATCAATCCGGCGCCTGTAGCACCCATAACACGGCCTTATGTAAAAGCAGCGTACGCCAGCGTGGTAAATGGATCATCTGAAGAGGAAATTTTTGGGGGGAAAACCCCCCTTAACTCTGTCTGATCTTTTGATACCTCAGGCGCTCATTTCTGCGTTTCATCTCTTCGTTACTTTACCCCCTTTTTTTTCACTTATTGCTTTCTTTGCGTGCTGTAGCAGCGACGTACATGTAGAACGGGATTTGCGTTATGTTGCGTCACGCGGCCGAAATTTATTACGGGTGTTGTTGTATAGGTATATAAGTTTGCTTTTGCACTTGTGCACTTGTACACCTGGGCCGCGACGCATGACGGAGGGAGACCTCCGTTTTTACTTTCGCGGGTTGGTGGGATGGGGTTGGGTCGGAATGATGATTGTTATGTGTGTAGTGGTTTGATGTACGTAGATTAATGCGATTATGTAGGGTTGAGGTTCTTTCGTATACGCCGCCGCTGGCCGTGGAGGGGAGTACGACGAAGATGGTGATGAGGAGGAGGAGTGAAAGGAAGGCTCTGCAGAGATGGATTGATTTGGACGCTAGCCTATGGATACGATTTGATGTTTTATACGTCTTCACTTCTCGTTATTTGCAAGGCTGTTGCCTCGTTTCGGGATGCAGAATGGAACTTATGTTCTGGCTCCCGCGTTCTTCGCCTTACTGGCCTTACTGAGCGGTCTGCACTTGCTCTGGCCCTCGGTCTTCCATCTCTTTCCAGTGACTCTGTCGCTGGCGGGGAAGGGGAGATTGGAGTGGTTGTGATGATTGCAAGGATATCTCCAGCATTGGGACTGCTAGGGCCCTTGTCGGCACTCTCGTGTGTGTTGCTCCACCGGACATGCGGGTTCAAGGTACGTGGCAAGCGTTACTCATGTAGTCCAGCTTTCATGTCATGGCAAGAACTCGTCGAGACCGTACAGCTCGCAATTTTCAACCTTATTTGCTTCTGCCGCAGAGGTCAGCATCAAAGCCACATCTCCCTGCCCTCTTTCTTCCTCTATTTCAGTTTCTACTCCACCTCCTCCCTCCCCCATCCTCCCCTCCAACACTTTTTCCTCCCTCCTCACCCTCCTCCTCCTAGTCGTCCTCGGCATCATCGGCACCTCCAACTTCGGCACCGGCAAATGCCTCTCAAATGCCTCAACCACAACGACCCAGCACCACACAAAATTCTTTCCCCAAAAACCTCCACCCACCTCCCTAACCAACCTCGCCGCTTTACCCCTCCGGGATCACCTCGTCCGTCCGATTCAGAACTGCATTCAACCCCAAAAGGACCGCGATCGGAATCAGGAGTAAGATAGTATCGAATGTAGCGTCGCTGGGGATGGTAATGTGTCTGGAGACTAAGCGGTAATGCCTGTCCATACTAGCAGGGTTTTGGTGCTCCAGAGCAGCCATTGGATTGGGACTTCGAAGGTCGTGGATGGGGAGATGCCGTCTTCATCGTGTTGTTTACACCTGTGTTCGGCTGAAAGCCATCTGTTGGTGTCGTTGCGTTCGTAGATTCGTATGGCGGTAGGCTCGTGTACCATTTGCCAGCGAGGTGATCTTCTGGGATTTCTGCCTGGCTGCCTGCCTAGTTGTGAGGGCGATAGGTAGAATGGAGGTGCTGTTTGTTCGTTGGACTTTGTGTTGGCCGAGGTTGAGGGCGGACTGTGCTCAATCTACCTCGCGCTGTTGGGGTCAGGAAGTCTTGGCGAGATGTGATGGGGATAGAGGAAGGGCTAGGTGAAAGAACGAGACGATGGACACGGGCAGGGGCCAGAGAGCGGGTAACAAGTGAATGAATGCTCAATTCGTCCGGACTATCAACTCTCGCCATGACAACGCCATTAAAAACCCAAAGTAAATCTTTCTTCCCTGTGCCTGTGGCCCTCTCTCATCGTCTCACCTTCACAACGCCCAAATGCAGAGTCCTTCGAGCCTTGTTGCCATGTTCTGATTCCGTTATGCTTAGTCCGCTCTCTCAGCGTGCATACTGTACATGTCTCTTTCGGTTCCTTCCTCTCCCGGCTATACCACCATCCACCAAGCACCACCAATAAGACCAACCAACACTAACGCGGTAAGGATACCTGCACCGGCACGGTCACCTGTCGTGATGGCGGCTTGTGGTGCGAGAGTACTTCTGTCACCGCCCGTACCAGCAGCGGGATTTCCCTTTGATGTACCGCCTGTTTTATTACCGACCGGTCCTGCGACCGAATCGATGAGATTCGACTGGAACACTTCAAGTGCATTCATCTGTTGTCCGACACCGTAGGTGTTGTCCCACGTGCTTTGCGTCCACTTCGTTCCGCAAGAATTGCTGTCGCCGGTTAATGGTGATGTTCCGGTACATGTTTTGGCGGCAGCTTGTGCGGATTGCTGAATCAAGGGCATGATCGTATCGTGTGTCCATGGCACGACCTTGGTAGTGGCGGCCATCCAGCGCGATAGATACGCCTTAAACGACTGCTGATCGATGTTACAGTTAGCAGATGGTTCGCAGGCAACTTCGTACATGACGTTGTTTTGGAAGAAAATACGGGTGGTGGATTCGAGGAGGCCCTTCAGGCGGGTTTCCCATTTCTGCTGGTCGGCGCCTTCGGTCTACAACTTGTTAGTGTGATGACTTCGTGCTGCATGTGATCGTTCTCACCCTATTCCACATGACGGCCGCACCGTAGAGGAAGACACCGGCGTTGTAGGACCACTGAATGTGGTTGAACTCGGAACAGTTCAAGGTGTCGTCGGAACCATCGAAGATCTGGTATGACTGGCTCATAAGACCCACGTCGGTAACCCAGTCCCACATGCGATTCGCCCAGTCGTAGTACGTCGCGTTGTTGGTGTACATGCCCAGACGCGCAGCCAGGTTGAAGAAGCAGCCGTTGGAGATGGAGTTCTTGTAGTTATAACCATTGTTGAACGTGAAAATCTGCCACTTCAGGCCGCCTCCACATGACGTATTGTCCCATCGCAGTGCCTGCGAGTTGAAGACGCCCTGTGCTAGCGAGAGCCATTGCGGTTCCGTGTCGGGCGGGTCAGGGTATTTGACCTCTGCGGCTGACATGGCTGCCAGTCCCCAGAAGGCCTGATCGTCGTTCCCCAGCGACTTGGACTGGTTGGGCGGCATATAGTTCACATCAGGACCGACCTGGAAGAGCAGAGCCTGTGTTGTGATGTCGTTGAATGTGGTGTCGCCCGTATAATACCAATAGTCAACCAATGTGCCGAACATTGCGCCTGCCTCCCACCAGTAGTATGGATCTCCCAGCAGACCAGGGATGAAGCCCGGCTTGTTTCCATTGTAGTATTTGACCATTCCCTCTGCTGCCGTCTTTGCCGCAGCCTTGATCGAATCGGGCGAGTTGAGGTCGAGAGAGATGGCGGCGTTGGCGGTGCTTGCCAGCAAGGCGCCGAAGATTGCCGAAGACTTCATGGTGGTGGTATTGTCAATGAAGTTGTGGGTCTAGAGTGACGTGGGCCGTGTTGGCCAGCGCGATGAGACGCTCTGGTTGCTGTTGTGAAGCCGCAGAAAGGGTGACGCAGCAGGAGGTGTTTCTCGCGATCAAGCAGCAAAGGGCAAAGGCAATCACGACCGTAGAGGTGGGGTCGAACGGGGTGTCAGTGACTTTGAGCGAGCGACAGTGCAACGAGCGTGAAAAGTTCGCACTGAGGGGATGAGAGTGAAGACCAGACAATAAGGAGAATGATTGGGACCGTATACTTGCCTGCTCGTCATCAACACGAGGGTCGCACCTGCCAAGTGAGAGCCAAGATGCATCTTCTTGGCTGCATCCGAAGGAGCATCCTTGTCATCTCCAGACTCTGACCATATCTTTGTTGCAAGGATGGAGTCGGCACTATCCACTCTCACAGGATCCATGTTGCTGGCGGTTGGTCCAGTGTGACTTGCAAGCGATGGATGTCGGAGGAGTTGTTCTACTTATAATGAGGCGCTCGAGCCACCGTCAATCGGAGGCCACGCGGCATGGCGCGCTAAGAGACCGAGGGACCGTGACAGCTAAAGTAATTCCGCCAATGTATCATCAATAGCTATATGCGGGAACGAGTCATGCCATTTGCTACGTGATAATGTAGCCCACGGCTGTTCAGAACGTTACAGCTGCAGTCTTCTGCTACTGGATACTCCTTCAGCCTACCTAGCGCCTTTTCTAACGCTTATGTAACAGAGCCGGCCCTCTGCATCCACCTTTTCGATGCGGTCTGCACCTGCTTATGCTCTCATATTATCATCTGAATCATCTATCACGATGATCTCCTTATCATCGATCTCGATGGTGTCCAGCTCGCCAGACTGGATTCTCCTCTTCGTCTCTGCCTTCTTCCTCTGCTTCTCTCGATGCTGCTCATCAACCCATTTTTGCGCGACGACGTCCGCTGCGCGCATGCTCTTGATAATGGTTTCATCAATTGCTTTCATGACCACGCCGACAACAGCATTTCCAATCTGGATCACGATTTGGGTCTTATTGCCTGCGAAAACGTGATCTGGCGAGAAACCCTGGAGAGAAGCCAGCTGGGCTGGGGTGTAAGACCAGTCGCCATTTGGATGAACGTCATCTGGGAGACCCTTTGTCATGATACATCTTGACAGTGGCTTGTTACCATCATGTGGTCTGGCAGGCACACTTGGTCTTGCTATCTTCATGACGTCGGGCAAGCGATGAGCAGGACGAACGAGCGCGAGGCGGTCGTTTATGGTGACGAACGGTTTCAATCCGGGACCAACGCCGTGCGTCGGTGGTGGGAAAGGCGGGAGTGGTTCTCCGGGACTGTGGAATAGTCAGTATTATGGCATTCGTTCGAAGCAGAGGAGAACTTACCACGAAGCAATTAGGAAGAGGCGCTTGCGAGCTTGTGCATTTCCCAGCTCAGCGTTGTTGACGACTTTCCAGCGCACACTGTATATACCGACACGGCCAGAACCCCCATCCTTGGATTGAGTGAGCTGGTTGATAACCTTCTGGAACCAGCCGTCGCATCTTATGTCGAGGATGCCGTCTGTCTGCTCAAATGTGCAGACGCGAGGCCGGCATCGTTCGAGGAGCTCAACGATAGAGAACATTGCAGCTTCGTTAGCATCATTGTTCTTGCCAGGAGTTCGTTGCATCCGGCTATATGGCTGACATGGAAAAGATACGTGCAGCTTGTCAACACGCATCCATGGCTGAGCCTCTAGCTTCTTGAGGAACTCGAAGATCTCCATGCACAACACTTTCGCATGAGGAAAGTTCGCTTTCAGAGTCTCGCAATAGACGGGCTCCATGTCCAACACGAAGCTGGTCTTGAAGCCAGCGCGCTCGGAACCTGCGACCGAGCCACCACCTCCAGAACCAACATCGCCACTCACGAATGGCGCCAAAGTCGCTGTCACTTTAGGTACCATGGTACGATCGCGAGACTTGCTCGGCCGAGGCTTGCTAGTTGCCATGAACTCCTTCATCGAACGTTCCCGCATGTTGCGGGAAGACGTGGTACTGCTCCCATGCCGACGCGTCTTCTCCTCTGCTATCGTAGTTGGCTTGTAGACTTCGGGAACGGTGCGTACCTCGTCTTCGGGGACGGCGCGTACCTCGTCTTCGGAATCTGAGAGCTCCACAGCACTGACTCGTCTCTTCCCAGCGGACTTGGAGCCATTGCCAAAGAGAATACTCGTCTTCACACTCGGACGGTCTGGCTTGATCAGGTCTGGCTTGATCAGGTCTGGCTTGATCGAGCGTTGTCGGCCGGCTGCCTTTTGGTCCACTGGTGTCAGGTCTGGAGTCGGCTCGATGGTCTCTTCGCGCCAGCGAAGACGCTTTGGAACATCTGGGACAGCTTCACCGGCATCGGCCTCATGCTCTCTAAGCTGCATCACGGCGCCAGCCATAATGCGACCGTCCTTGTGGGTGCGGTGGGCCACGAACTTCCAGCGACAGACCAGTACAGCAGTTTCGCGTAGCCACTCTCGCACGTCGAGATCCTTGAAGTCCCAGCCGAGGTATTGCGGATCGGTACGGAAGGTTCTGCTTGGGAAGTCCGAATTTACGAAGAGAATCTCGCGTACTCGCACGACCATCTCGAGCGGGTATTGAGCCTGCGAACTGTCGACTGCTGGGTCTGGGTCATCGTCGAAATTCTGCAAATAGATACCAATTTCGTTGATATCCCTTGGGAAGAAGCCGTATAGCTTGCTTAGTCGCCAAAGGGAAATGCCTTCCAACACGACCTCCCCCGTGAATGCATGTTTGGTGATCCGTTTCACGCGCATGAAGTGTCCGTCGTGAAGCTGTATGCCTGCACCTGCGCGAACAATCTCGCCATCAAAAGTCTCGACGGAGTTGATCATGTGGTGGTTAGCAGGCAAAGGAACGGATCCTGCTCGACGCCCAAATACGTGGTCAAGCTCCTCAACCTCTGCGGCGTTGAGCATTGTAACATCGTCGGCATTATCATCCTGGTGGTCGGTGCCGTCCGTAGAGCTAGGTCCATCATCCGAATCGTCCTCATCAAGGTCGATCACTTCGTTCGAAGTGTTGAAGCGGTGATGGGCAGGCTCAGCCTCATTGCTGGTAGCCCCGCTGAGGAATGGTCGCAGCTGTCCTTCGCGGCGCATATTTAGTATGTGTGCCAAGTCGAGATGGCGTTCAGTACAGGAGAGTGTCTTGGTAATGGAGGCCAAAGGTGCTGTCAAGGTCGAGGAAGGCGAACACCCGTTTGGGCTTGTTGTGTCGTGGCTGAAAGACTGTGTGCAGCTCGAGTTGTCTTGATGTGGAACAACAAAGTGAGCTTGAACTGGACTGCAAACGCGGCAGGTGGAGTTTGCCGCCACGGCTCTTGGTTCAACTTGTCACACAAAGTGAGGATGCCGGTATCTTCAGCATCACTTTAGCGCGCTTCTGTATGGTTGAGCTGCAGGTCTAGCCGTGGAAATGAAAGTAACGACTTACAAGAAGACGAGGAACTGACGTGGATCGAGTGGGTTAGTGTGCGTGATGTGCGAGGCTGATCAGATGAGATGTGAAGTGAAAAAGGCGAGTACTTGCGGCAGCGATGTGCAGTATCACACGTGCCCCTCGTACCGCCTGCCACCTTCTTGGTGGCATCATACAACACATCTCTCTCTCTCTCACTGGTGCATTGTCTTTAGCCCCAACTTGACTGTTATCCTGAGCAAGAGTACAGGTCCACAGGAGCAAGGTCGAAGTGATACTGTGGGCGAGTGCCGAGCATGAAGCTGAATCTCGAATAGAGCCATCGCCGTTGCCGCCGTGTAGCGCTAGCAATCTGTTCCCTTTCAGATTCATCGTGTCCGTTGCGAGCTGACAGACTGGGTCTGCGCCGGAGGATGCTGATGTTGCCAACGTCGACCGGAAGAGCTCAGCTGACTGGCATGGCCATATTCACATCACTAGCAGAGCGTCGATATGTTCCGGGAGCGACGGATGAAGCATGTGGGCACGAGCACGATCCTATGTGAATGTCATTTCGCCATGAAGCAATGGGTGAAGTGCTGGCGAGAGAAGGTTTTCCGTGCCCCTCGTTCCCGAGTCCGAGATTGTGGCTCGGCAATTGATGCCGAACGAAGCTACATTCAGGTCGAAGGATGAGTTTTTCAACCTCGACTTTAACAAGATGTCTGTCTCACGTGCTGCTGCTTGTTTGAACTGTTCGAAGCCCCTCACTCATCGCCGTCATGGTCTTCATCGCATAAATCGCCAGCGAGGCCCCCTACGATCCGGCAGACCCCACCACGAACACACGACTCCCCGCTGTCACCCACCCTGAAGCCGCGCAAAAGGCGTAGAGCGAAGGTAAGAGCAGCTCCCGATCTCTTCCGGACAGCATATGATGAGCCAGAGTACCTTTTATAGATGTTAGACTTGCGACTCTCATGAGCGGACCAACTCTTTCTGACCTGCGCATGACCTTATTCACCAGCGAGAAAATTTCTGAGTAGCTCCAGAGGCTGACCTCGTGCATAGTACCAATACAGCTCTGCCAACCATACACATACACCGCCTCCAAGATGTGCGGTATCCTAGCCGTCATCCTCGCCTCCACGTCCGCGGACGCGGCGCCAGAGCTCCACCAAGCGCTCTACTACCTCCAGCATCGCGGCCAGGACGCTTGTGGTGTAGCGACATGTTCGAAGGGCGCCAAGATCTTTCAGTGCAAAGGAAACGGTCTTGCCTCAAAGGTCTTCAACGAGGGCAAGAGAGTGAAGGATCTTCCCGGATACATGGGAATCGGACACCTGAGATATCCTACGGCGGGCAGCAGCGCGAACGCCGAGGCGCAGCCGTTCTACGTGAACTCACCGTACGGTATCTGCTTCGCACACAATGGCAACTTGATCAATGCGCCAGCGTTGAAGGAGTATCTGGACCAGACAGCGCACAGGCACATCAACACCGAGTCCGACAGTGAGCTGATGTTGAACATCTTCGCCGATGAACTCAACGTCACAGGCAAGGCACGTGTCAACGCTCAAGACATCTTCCGCGCGTTGGAAGCCATGTACGATAAGTGCAAGGGCGGTTGGGCATGTACTGCAATGCTGGCTGGCTTTGGACTGATTGGCTTCCGCGATCCTCACGGCATCAGACCTATGGTCCTTGGCGAGAGACCTTCTTTGGATGTGCAGGGCGGCAAGGACTACATGATGGCATCTGAGTCTGTTGCGCTTTCACAGAACGGCTACACCAACATCCGAGACATTCTGCCCGGCCAGGCAGTAATCATCGAGAAGGGCAAAGAGCCCGAGTTCCGCCAGGTCAGCCCGCAGCTAGACTACGCGCCAGATATTTTCGAGTATGTTTACTTCGCTCGACCAGAGAGCGAGATCGATGGCATTTCCGTGTATCGGAGTCGGCAACTCATGGGTTACCGCCTTGCTGAAACAATCCAGAATCAGCTTGGACCAGAGATCGTCAAGACTATCGATGCTGTCATCCCGATCCCTGAAACCGCCATGGTATCCGCATATGCTGTCAGCAAACACCTCAAGATTCCGGAGAGTCAAGGTTTCGTCAAGAACCGGTACATCTTCAGGACTTTCATCATGCCGAATCAGACCGCGAGGCAACGTGGTGTTCGTGCCAAGCTGAACGCAATACCGATCGAGTTCAAGGACAAGAACGTACTTCTCGTAGATGACAGTATCGTCCGCGGCACTACTTCGCGCGAGATCGTCCAGATGGCACGAGAAGCTGGGGCGAAGAAGGTCTACTTCAGCAGCTGTGCGCCACCTGTGACACACTCTCACATCTACGGCATTGACCTTGCATCACGAAACGAGCTCGTAGCGCACGGTCGCACGTCGAAAGACATCGCCGAGCACATCGGCGCCGACGATGTGATCTACCAAAGCTTGGACGATCTCACGTCAGCATGTGCACAGCAGAGCCCGCGCGATCCTAAAACCCAACGTTTTGAAGTTGGCGTCTTCTGTGGTAAGTATGTCACTCCAGTCGACCAAGAGTACTTCGATCACCTGGAGCGTATTCGTGGCGAGACCAAGAAGATGAAGGTGATGGAGAAAGCGGTGCAGGCTGTCGCTCAAGGCAACGCTACCCAACGTGACATCAAATTAGCTCTGAATGGCGCTGATGTCGACAACCACGGCGAGGTCGTCGCCCGTGATAGTGGCTCCGATGGTGAAGGCCGACTACCGAAGAAGGAAGTTCGCGATCGCATCTCACGCGGTAACAGCTTCGTGGCCGACAAGAACTCTTCAAGACCGACAAATGGGCAGGAGCGAAGCGAGAGTCAGGATATCGCGCTGCATAACATCAATGATCATGCAGGCGAATCGTAGCATGACTGTTATGAGGCGTTTGGGAGATACCAGGTGCGTGAGGACAGCTCAAAAGCTCCGGCATTGTAGATATGGCTAGCTCGCAGCTGGTTGGTTTCGTGAGCGCATTCATTCTGCAGGTAGGCAAGCTCATTCACGTTCTGTTCACATGCAGTCGACTGGTCTCTAAAGTCCTCTTTCCTTGTGCATCAGTCCGGCGTCGATTGTTGCTTTGTGACGAAGATGGCGCTGATCTCCGCCGTCTTAGCCATTGGTCAGCCTCTCTCGCCCTTCCGCACCTCTTCTGCTATTGATGCCTCGAAGGCGACCACATCAGCTCGGTTTGATGGAATGAGAGCAGGGACGTTTGACTCGTTGCCACCAACCACATCACAGTATGACAGCCAACTAAGTCGGACCTGTTCAAGTACGGATCATCAAACGAGGAACGATCCAATCGCCAACTTCACACCTACCCAGGACAGAAGAACGATGCTTGGAAGGAGACCTTAGAGAGGTTCCCTTACGTGCTGCTGGATCTTTCGAAGCGCTTTCATACACATGTGGCACGGAGACTATCGACCAGTTCATCTATATCGCAGGGAAACCTGTCTCGATAACTCCGAATTGTGCAGCTGCGATCCGCAACCTGCGCTGCAAATTTGGCGTGCGAGTGGTACCGAATGATGCCATATGGATCGATCAGAGCAACCGCGAAGAGGGAAGTGGCCAGGTCAGCATGATGGGAGAAATCTATGCCCAAGTTGAGGGAACTGGGGTCCAGCTTGGATCCGGTGACGACACAGTCCAGACATTGAGATACAGGGCTCACATTACTCTGGGAACTGGTATTGGGACGCCTTGATGGGCTTGGATGTGCAAATTGATGATGCGAAAGCTCGTTTGCTGGTGGGGGACTGGCTTAACAGCAAGCGGATCATTCAGGAAGGACATCTCTCCCGGAATATCATCGGTCAGGTCGGACCGCATGAGCTCACGTGGGCAGAGCTTGCAACGCTGATTAGTCGTAAAGATATCGAGGTGATGCAGCTGGCCGAGAGATACCTCGACCACATTACGAACGACATGGCTACGCCGTACCTACAGGCCAGCCTCTTCGGGCATTCAGGAGAATTGCGCAATAGGAGTAAGTCAGAATTCCCCGGTGGCTCGAGAACTTCGCCAGTGACCACAGTCTATGAGCTCGTGGCAGCCGATGTCTCAGAAATACACGTCTTCCCGAAGACAGAGGTGTCACTAACGCAGCTCCAAAAGAACTGTCCACACCGTCTCAGAGTGGTACACTGTAGGGACAGCAGTTGAACATGCAGCTATCGTATCAACGAGCATCCGATGTCGAGTCCACCCTACCATTACAAGACCACCAGAAGTCCAATCCCGAAGGTGACGATGCGTCAGCACGCCCTACTTCACACATGTCAACAACGACGCCACGAAATTGTCTCGGTGCGTAATGTTCCCATTCTGCGAGGACTCTCACTCATGGCAGCATGGATCCTTCAGAGTCCATTGAGCCAGCCGCTCCGTATCGAGGTCACGATCCAGGGCTACGACTTCAAACATCTCCTCAGGCAGCTCGGCTACTACAGCGAAAAGGACAATGCCACCCACAAGCATGACCGCCAGCCTCATTGCGCGACCCACATCCGGCTCAGAAGGTATCCAAAGAAGACCGCAGTCATGGCTCGGAATCTCCACACACTCAAACGCCATATCACCCTGAAGAAGGCACACAAGGCTGGTCAAAGTCTCGAACCATGGTCCGCACCTGCATGGCAGGCAGTAGGACTGCGTCGAGGGGTTCGGAGTCAAGTATTGGAGCTGCGTCTATGGTGGGCCGTCCAGGAAAGGGGATTTCTCCGCTGGGAAATATTGCATCGTTAGCGCCCATATGCAACTCTCTGCCGAATCAAAATGTGTGTGAAATCAACGCTCGTGTCTCTTCAGTGAATTACCACCCTCCACAGCGATACTGCGTCAGTCGTCGAGTCGAATTGGCTGGCAATCAAGTACACTGGGTCTTGACAAGGAGTACATTCAGGCGCCGACGAGACTAGTGGTGATTGTTTTGCCCTTTTGCTGTCGATGTATTTTTTGCTTGCGGAGCGTATTGAAGCGGTGAGGATATAAAGGAACAGGGAACGAAGAGAGAAACTGAAGGACCAAATAAATGCGAAGGGAGTTGTCGGCCCAACTCAGCATCAATGCCATTCTCGCGCTCCAGCCGCGCCTAACTACAGGATTTCCATCGCATGCCACCGCTACACGCCACGCGCGGCAATCCCTCAATCCCAATACTTGATGACACCATTGAGATCGCCCGTCACCACCTTCGAGCTCTCCCTCGGATGCCACGCCACACTGACCACCGCGCCATCGCTGGCTTTAATCTTATGCCACATTTTACAACTCTTCCAGTCCCAGAAGCACACAAACCCACCACTGTCTCCCGAGCACACGATCCCTCCATCAGGTGCGACAGCCACATCGATAGCATAGCCAGCGTTGTTGTGCCCGCGAAACTCCTTCTTCCTGTTCTGCTTGATCTTCTCACCCGTGTTGTAGACCTTAATTGAGTTATCGCTGCTCTGTGCTATCATGCTGTTTTTGCTGGGATGCGAGGCGGCCTTGACCATGGGGAACATTTCCGGATCAGCGATGAAAATGATTGGCACGGGGATGTTGTACTCCCAACCGCGCAGGCTCTTGTCGTCGGAAGTTGTGATGAAGCGACGGTTCTCGTCGGTGAAGGTGATGGTGTTGACGGGTCCGAGATGGTGATCGTATTCTTGGACTGGGTTCTTCTTGTCGCCGTCGGCGGGAAGTCGCGTGTCCATCTGGACGATCTTGTTGTCGTGCATGCCGGCGAGGAATTCGTGTCCTGATGGGTGGTCTTGTTGCCAGCGGACGACGTGAGGTGTGCTGCCCGTGCTGTAGCGGCCAAGGCATATTCCTGTTTCGGTGTCCCAGACCTTCATCTGGCGGTCGTAGGATGCGGAGATGAACTTTGTGCCGTCGGGTGTGAAGTCAACGTCCACGACTGATTTCGTGTGGCCGGTGTAGGAGCGGAGGAGCTCGCGATCGTGATAGACATCCCAAAGCTTGACCTTTCCATCAGCTGCCGCACTCAGCAGTAAGTGGCCTGACGAAGGGAAGAATCTCAGTGATGTGAGGGCCTTCTCGTGCGCGGTCTTGTTGGTTGCCGGCTGAAAGGTATGGACGAGCTTCTTCGGGTGGTAGCATTTCAGACTCAGGTTCTCCAGATCGGATGTGAGGTCGATATCCAGGTCTTGCGGTATGTGCATATACGTGCGGCCTTGGTAGTCGAGGCGCTGGCTGCCTTCGAATGTAGACGTCTCTTTCTCCGCCGATACTTCGCTGTAGGCTGTTCCTGCGAGCGTACCGCGTGTGGGATTGGCAGCGATGGCATCTTCTTCGTAAACCACCTCTTCATCGCCGCTCTCGCCGTCATCCGACACTTCTATCTCCTCGCCGCTGTCACTGTCTATGCGGCGCTCCTCATATTTCGCCCACGGTCCTTTGTATGCGCCGGCACCATACACCACGCTGCTATCGCCTTTAATCTCTCGCTTTCGCTTCTTGCCGGCGGCGTTCGATTGCTGGACTTCTCGGTGGAGATTTCGGAAAGATTGTTCTGATATCACTATTTCCTCGGCGTAACCGGTAGGGACCTTGCCTTTGGTGGAGGTTTTGAACTATAGCGCGTCAGCCATATCGCCCTCGAGCGCAAAGCTACAGTTCTGAGGGTGCGTACTTGCTTGTCCGACACCAAATCGGCCGCGCGAGTTGGAGGGCCGTTGGCACCGTTTCTGGCTGGAACCAGCGACATTTTCTGGCGTTCGTAAGAATGTGTGCGCTTTGTACGATATCGTGACTTACCTTGGAGATCTCAGAAGAAAGTGACTGCTGTAGTGGTCGCATCACAGTTTTGGGAAACGCTGAGTCAGCGTGCATGAATCGCGTCGTTCTCCAAAAAATGTCCAGCGGCGAGACCAACGCCCTTCCGATCGCGACATTCGTTTAGGATCGCAAAGATGAGAGTGAATGCTTTGGCGCGGTCTTTGGCGTTGCGCAACGTCGCGATTCGCAATGGAAATGTCTTCCGCAGGACGTTCGCCTCCTCGGTCCTCCCTACCATTCGAGCCCAGAACCACGACAGAATAGCACCGAAATTGCAGCAATGGCAGAGTCGACGACGGGCGTCTGCAGCCGCAGCGATCCAGGAGACGGCAGCTCACGATCCGACATCCCTCTCGCAAGATGCCATCATCGAGAATCTCGATCCCGTTGAAGCAGCACGACTAGACAAAGTCCGCAACATCGGCATTGCAGCACATATCGATTCTGGAAAGACGACGGCGACCGAACGTGTCCTCTTCTACACGGGCCGAATCAAGGATATCCACGAAGTGAGAGGCAGAGATGCAGTCGGCGCAAAGATGGACAGCATGGACTTGGAGCGGGAAAAGGGTATCACAATCCAGTCTGCTGCCACGTTCTGCGATTGGATCAAGCAGACACCAGATCCAGTGACCGGAGAGCTGAAGGACGAAAAGTACCACATTAATTTGATTGACACACCCGGCCACATTGACTTTACGATTGAAGTAGAAAGAGCATTGCGAGTGCTGGATGGAGCATGCATGATTCTGTGTGCTGTCAGCGGTGTGCAGAGTCAGACCGTGACCGTCGATCGTCAGATGAAGAGATATAATGTTCCCAGAATCTCGTTCGTGAACAAGATGGACAGAGCTGGCGCAAACCCGTGGAAGGCAGTCGATGGTATCAACCAGAAGCTGAAGATCGCCTCTGCTGCTGTGCAGGTCCCAATTGGCATGGAGGATGGCTTCAAGGGTGTGGTGGATCTTGTCAGAATGAAGGCAATCTACTCAGAAGGATACAAGGGCGAGACCGTAAGGGAAGATGAGGTGCCGGCAGATGTGAAGGCGGTCGCGGAAGAGAAGAGACAGCTGCTCATTGAGACTCTGGCAGATGTGGACGAGGATATGGCGGACATTGTTCTGGATGAGCGCCAGCCATCGGTTGATGAGATTAAGGGCGCCATTCGACGAGCGACCATTGGTCTGAAGTTCACACCAGTGCTGATGGGTTCAGCTTTGGCGGACAAGTCTGTTCAGCCAATGCTTGATGCTGTCGTTGACTACCTGCCAAACCCGTCGGAAGTCGAGAATTTGGCTCTTGACCGCAAGCGCGACGAGGCACAGGTCAAGCTCGTCTCCTACAACTCGCTGCCATTTGTGGGCCTTGCCTTCAAGCTGGAAGAGTCCAACTTTGGTCAACTTACCTACATACGAGTCTACCAGGGATCACTCCGCAAGGGTCAGAATGTCTATAACGCTCGCACTGGTCAGAAGGTCAAGATCCCTCGCATCGTACGCATGCACTCGAATGAAATGGAAGAGGTCTCAGAGATTGGCGCTGGAGAAATTTGCGCTGTATTCGGTGTTGACTGCGCTTCTGGAGACACCTTCGCTGATGGCGGCCTTGGCTACTCCATGACTTCCATGTTCGTTCCTGATCCTGTCATCTCCCTCTCAATCAAGCCAAAGAACACGAAGGACACCGCCAATTTCAGCAAAGCCATCTCTCGATTTCAGCGCGAGGACCCTACTTTCCGTGTTCACGTCGACACCGAATCTGGCGAGTCCATCATCTCCGGTATGGGTGAACTTCACTTGGACATCTACGTCGAACGTATGAAGCGTGAATACAAGGTCGAAGTCGTCACTGGTCAGCCACAAGTGGCATACCGCGAGACAATCCAGAACCACGTTCCCTTCGACCACCTCCTCAAGAAGCAGACTGGAGGCTCCGGTGACTACGCTCGCGTCGTTGGCTTTCTGGAACCCACTGGTGAACTCGGCGAAAACAAATTCGAACAGCGCATCGTTGGAGGTACCATCAGTGAGAAGTACCTTTTCGCCTGCGATAAGGGTTTTCAAGAAGCCTGCCGCACCGGTCCCCTCCTCGGTCACCGCGTCCTTGGCACCTCGATGGTCATCGAAGACGGTGCCACGCACATGACAGATTCCTCCGAACTCGCCTTCAAGAACGCAACCCAGCAAGCTTTCCGCAACGCTTTCCAGAAAGCCGCACCACAAGTCCTCGAGCCGCTCATGAAGACTGTCATCACCGCACCCAACGAGTTCCAAGGTAACATCGTCGGCCTTCTGAACAAGCGCAACGCCACTATCAACGACACTGAAATCGGCCCTGACGAGTTCACTCTCACCGCTGACTGCTCCCTGAACAGCATGTTTGGCTTCTCATCCCAGCTGCGCGCTGCATCTCAGGGTAAAGGGGAGTTCTCTATGGAGTTTAGTCACTACTCCCCTGCGCCGCCGCAGTTGCAGAAGGAGCTCGTGGCGAAGTTTGAGAAGGAGCGGGCGGAGAAGAATAAGAAGTAGAAGAAAGTTTTGTTCTGGAAGTTCGCGAAGGGCGGAAGAAGCTAATCTGTGGCTGGTTCACTGGCATTTTGTGGTGAGCTGGCACAGCAGCAACCAGTACAAAGTAGAGTCGCGGAGGACGGTATATGCCTATGTGAGGGATAGAGTCGAAATACTGTGGCTGATACCGCAAAGCGCCACACATCAGGACGTCGCGGTACGGGAGGTGCGAAGGAAGGTGGCGAGAGTGGATTGTAGGATTCTGCTTCAAGTAGCGCAGGCAGCATTCGCGTGGCTGCATTGCGGCATATGGGCAGGATTGTGTACAGCATTGCATTGGGTGGCGCAACACTACATGGATAGAGTGGGAAGGACGCGCAAGGCCATCAGAGCGGCGCTGTGGTTTCATCTCCACTTCGGATTGTATGGGATGTGTATATTGTAGATACCAGATTGAACGAAGAGGAGTGTAAAGATGCAGCCACCTTTCACGAATAGCGGCAGCTTTTCAAACGAACGTGGATGGCCAAAGAGAGCAATCGACGGTCGCTCAAGGATATGCAATCACGCCGCACACGAAAAGTTCAAGCCTCTTGGTGACTGCGTGGATGCGATCATCTCGGTCAAGCTCCTATACAAAATATCGCGACCTTGCCGACCACTGAGCCACTGAGGATCGTTCGAATAGTACCGCTATCTGCAATGGAGATGGACATTCACCTTTCTTGCTCGTATGGAAATACGATCCTGGCTGCTGCAACTTTCATCTTACCACGAGCAAGTCGATGGCTTCACGACTGGATCTTCGCCATCGCCGTCGAGGGTATGAAGATATGAGGAACGGTAAAAAAAACAATTTCCATCGCCCGAACGTCATTCTCCGCCAGACTTACCAGCAAGGCCTAAATGGCCTGAGCAGTATAAGCTGGGGTCGAGGGTGTCAAGCCTTCAGTATCCTGCCGAGGGTGGGGAAGGATGCCGTTGGGGTGGTGGATCTTGCTTGACAACCTCTATGCTCGCACGGTATTTGGAGCTCGATTTCTAGGGGATCATTTACAGAAAGCATAGGTTGGTCTTGATCCCGTGGAGGATTGTCATTGTGCGAATTCGATGAGAGCAGTCGGTACGACGGTACATCATAACTGTATGGAAGCTGGGCATAGTTACAGAATGCTATGTAGCTACCTAGTTTTCTGAGACGACTGCTCCTACGATACAGCAAACAACTAGCAACCTTGACCGCAAAAGGCCTGGGACCCTTTGAAGTTGGTACACAAAGCATGTTCAGGCACATCGTGGAGTGTGGAGCACTGCATTCTGGGCGACTCGCTGTCGGCCACGAAGGAGTGCTCGAGAAGGACCCGAGACCGCTTTACTAGGGTCTTTGTCTGCGCTATTGTATGCTGTGTTGCCTGTTCGCTTGAGAGGAACTCGACATAAGTGCAATGAATGTTTGCCATAGACAAGCTTGAGGCGCGTCTCTAGCGCTCAAGTCTACCATAACTAAGCTGGGGCGTCTGTATTCGAGTGAGCGACTGGTGTTCAATGGACGGCTCGCGTGTCCATGTTGAGTGTTGCTATGTACCTGCAACATAGGTCAGCGCTTTGACGATCGCTGCCCACTCATGTCTTCCTGTGACAACCTAATGTGAACTTTGAGACTCACTACCATATCACTGCAAGGTATTGTCATTTGTCTATCTCGATCGCCTGCTCTCGGAACTCATCAGCTTACCCCGCGATGCCAACCTACAGACTTCGGCTGGAGATTGAACCCTACACGCAAGACGGAACACTTTTTGAACCAAGATCAACACAAAATGTCGCGATCTGGACATCATGCGCCTGCGAGGTTCTCAGATCATGATGAATTTGTGATATCTGAGCTCCGGACATCGAACGCTTGTCGTCCGAGGCCCGATAACTTGAAGCGGGCTCACTGTGACATTTCATTCGATGGTGGGAAGTATATTCAGGACGAAGACGGATGTTAATACGTATCTTGCGTCTACAACTACGAGCAAGTGTATTGTGACGCACGCTTGTTAGATGGTACTGATGAAAGCGCACTGAAATTTGTTCATTGTTACATTCATGCCCAGCATATGCCATCTACTGGAAGAGAGCACCAATGGCCCGCATGTCATCAGGCTTGGCACCAACGGCCCTCTTGACCTCCTGGCCATCCTTGAAGACGACAACGCTTGGCCACTCGTTCATGTCCATTATGCTCTGATAGGACAAGATACGTGAGGAACCGGATCATTGACCTTGCTGGGATGAACACTTACCTTGACGTGTGGGTTCTTGGTCAGGTCGACCTGGTAAGAATCGCACTTATCGGCGTTCTTCTCGGAATATCTTGTCAAGATCATCAGCAAGCGATCATTGCAATGTTGACGAAAGACATACTCTTCAGCAATGGCAGGGACACCATCCTCGTGTGCGTAGATCAGGACGTATTTGCCCTGAGTGCCGATGGCCTTCTGAAAGTCCTCCTGGGAGTTGAGCTCCTTGTGGACCATTTTGGCGAATTGGTCGCGGTTTCTGTAAATCTTCGGTCCTTGTGTTAACTGTTGATGATATTGTAGAACGGAAAAAATGTCAGACATGGATGTCTCGTTATATCTATGCTTTCGGAATCCGTCGACGGAGAGTTGTTGCCTCAGGCTGACATCTTTACGGACATCGGGTCCCCAAAGGTATTGCAGATCATCCCAAAATATTGATCATATCAAGCATTTGTGACGTCTGGACCTGCAGTAGATCTACGCGGTCCGTAGCAGTCATCTGCACAACTAGCGAGAAGGGTCATGGTCGAACGTAGTTCCCCCTGACAAACATATTGTGCTTCCCTTTGTAATTAGCATGACTAACGGTGAAATAACAGCCGTCTACATTGTCGTGTCTGGGGTCTTCGAATATTGAGTCCCCTGATCGTCGGTGATGTCGAACCAGTAGAATCAGTTGCTGCTGATGGCGATTGACCCACCTACCCCGCCGACTTGAAGTTAATTGACGCCGGTGAAGGTCAATTTGCAGATCTTGATCGCTTCCTGTGTAGGGTTAGAATTGAGATATGAGACGTTGCTTGCAGATTTTACGGTTGGGGTGGTGAATCGCACAGGCGTCTTGCTATGATGCGCAGGCGTTGCTGGAGTGGCTACAGGGAGTGATTGATGTGTAGCTTACGGTGGGTGTCGACAGCGCCGCAGCGCAGATCGAGCAACTAAATTTTCGTAGCAGCTGGATTTTTGTAGCAGAAGGCGCGGTGGCCAGTCATCAGAAAAGCCAATGCGGCTGCTACAGGAACGCGCAGGATACAAATTGGAGCCAAGAGCGGTATGGAAAGCTTCGATGTCAAGGTGCGTGAAGTATTCAGGGGTGCTCTATAGTGAAAGGCCGGATAATGAGTCGCGGAAATTAGCTTGCTCTTGTAGACGTGTCCTGGTTGGATTGCAGTCTTGGACGATGAGATGAGGCCGCCTTCTAGGCAGCGCATGGGTTCGCCTTCTAGGCCAGAGTCATTTCAATGCTGTTGTCCCCTGCAAGGCTATCGAAGTTGCCTAGTAGACCGAGACTGTGCGCTGAGATGGCCTCGAAGGGGACTGTAAGAGCACTAAAACCTCTATCACAACAAGCCGCGCATCATGTGGTCTGGCCCTCCATTCCCCGCGATCTCAGGCAGAAACCCAGGCTGCATGCCGCTGGATCGCGCATGAGATTTCCTGTTGGCGTGAATTGCTCGGCCTTGCTTGAGGGCAGATGCTCAGGTGATTGGCTCCATGCCGTGAAGTCCTGGTCGCCTTGACGGGCTCGCTCGAAGTCACAACCAGCCGACCAGTCGAACATTCTCGACAAAGCTGTCTTAATATGTGTTGAAGGCGTTGGCGAAGTCTGCAGTGTTCGATACCGTGTGTGTCGTACGTCGTTGCGCTGGCAATCGGCGGCAGTCATGGTTTAAGCACACCCGCGGGCAGAGGCTTTTTACCTTATCGCTTAGCAGCCGATGTCACGTCACTGCGCTGTTTCTTGGTAAGTCTGATGGCCACATAACTCGTTAATGAGAAGCTCATGTCGTGCGACTGCTGTACTGATAGTCAATATCCAAGGAAAGATGAAGCTGTGTGAATCGTCGACGACATTCATGTGCTCAGCAAAACGTAAGGCGCCAGGGGCAGCGGACGAACAGCCTTGGCAAGGATCACGGCAGTTCTGAAAGCATCTGTTCGTTATCATCATCATAACGACGAAGTTTCTATACCTCCTCAAGCAAATGCAGAGGCAACACCTTGCAGCATCGCCTGTAGCTGTCAACCAGCATTCATCCCGCCCGCAGGACTGCAAGTGCAGCAGCGTTATGCAAGCCCTCATGGCTTTGGGTCGCGACATGCATAAGTTAGCTCGGCTTATGTACAGCTCTGACGTGGCGGTAGAGCCAAGCTCCATAGCGGCCAGCCACGGCTTTGCCTTCTTATGCACGTACGAGGCCAGCTCGAAGGAAACGTTATCCGATCGCAGTGACTAGAGCTAGATGCATTTGCGAACACTGTGGAAGACCTGCTAGCTGGCTGATGATTGTCCGTTCTGTGCTGCTGGTTTATGTGCGCGCCGTGGCTGGGAGATAATCAAATTGAAGCACCTTTGCATTCGCTGTGACGAATGCCGCTGCAAAGAGCTCGTTGACGTCGTGAACAAGGTATATAATTCCATGACCCCGTCGCACTGGTGGTTATCATGACCGTCCTATCAGAGTCAGCATACATCGTCGTCTCCTATTGACCATGTCTCCACTATCTTCCATCGACTCATTCGCGGCAGACTGGCACTCGCAGCAGAAAGGGCCCGAAGATGAGACCATGATGCATACAATCGAGGTCGACGACGACCTGTCATTAGCAGACGAAGCTTAGAGCATCACAGAGTTGAAGGCAAAAGGGACATCTGTTGCTGAGCAGGCCAATGTAGTGGCCAGAAGAGCTTCAGTCGGCGCCGAGCAGAGAGATCCTTCTTACCATCAAGACGCCGAAGCACAATACTGCCTTCCCAATTAGTGAGTCATGCCGACAGACCGGTGTATCCTTACCAATACTGACATGCATGTCTTTGCAGCTCGCCTGAACATGTTCGTCTCGAAACGCAAGCCTTATACCTTTCAAAGATGATGGGGGATCAGGTCCTGCACGCGTCAGTCCGAAATGCCTCTCGCATCCTCGACATTGGCTGCGGCACAGGTATCGTCACAGACACCATGTCCGAAGCATACCCCAAAGCAGAATGCACTGGCCTCGACCTCTCCGCGGTACCTCAGATTCGTCCTCACAGGTCTAATGTCCGCTTCTTCCAAGGCAATGTCTCTTCCCAGGATCCAACAGAGTGGACCGCCGCCAATGGCGCATCCCTCCCACACGACACTAGCCTCTTCGACTACATCTTCAGCCGCCTCCTTATCCTCGGCATATCCGACTGGCCCTCCTGAATCGCCAAAGAACTCTCCCTCCTCAAGCCCGGCGGCTGGGCCGAAATCCAAGACCTTGCCCGGGACAATTTCGACTCCTCCGGTGCCATCATCAGCTCCTGCTGGCAATGGCTCCAAGTGGTGAACTCACTTCTCCAGGCCAAGGGTATGAATCCGCATTGTGGCGCCAAGGCCGCGAGGTGGATGGAAGAGGCGGGGTTCGAAGAGCTTCGGACTTTTGGGTATGTGACGCCGTTCTGCGGGGAGAGCGAGGCGACGGTGGAATGAGGGAGTATGGGAAGTTTAATTGTGTTTCTGTGCCATTGATGTTGCATCATGCGATCCCAAGGGCGGTGGGACAGACGGAGGGCGAGAGGGCGGAGGCGATGAGGAGGGAGATGAGGGAGTGTCTGAGGGCGGGGAGGGGGACTTGTCAGGTGTTATATGTTACGATTGGGAGGAAGCCAGTAGTGGTATGAAGCAGTAGGGGGATACCCTTTGTTGTGTCGGCAAACCAGCGAGTTGTTGATAGAGATCGGGATTGATAGAACCATGGCACATGTGGATGAAGATGACCACTGTGGACTCCACAGGCCATACTTTACTCGCTGTTTTCCCTTTAATATCTTTCTTCCCGCTTCGGACGGCGGTCTTTCCGTCAAATAACATCCATGTTCACACCCGCTACTATGTACATGTATCCCCGAGCAAAATGACACCCTTAGACAGACACCTTGATCCAAGAAACTGTGGCGTGCATAACCGATATGCGGGCGTAGCGAGCCATCAGCTCCCCATTGGGTCCAGCAGAAGAAGCTGAAGGCCAGCAGCTACTGCGCCTCCCTGTTTCGCCTTCTCGTCTCGCCCGGTTGACGACCACGACAGAACTATGTCGTATCTGGCTGACTTCGATTCCATTTCCCTCCCCCGCGTTCATTGCCTTGGTGCAGATCCTTCAAGATACTCTTGTCAACTTCTCCACGAATCTACTTTCTCGGATCCCAGCGACAGCGTCGCCTGCCATGGAAAGAGCTATGTCAAGCGCAGAACTGAACTTGGAAGCAGATTCGAGCGCCGTCCCAGCAACTTCCCTTGCTACCCTAAAGGATGAATCTTCATCGAGCGCTCTCGACCTTCCTTTATCGAAGCTGGATTTGGCCTCGGCTCACGCACCTTTGCCACAGCAGATATACGAGTATCGTCCGTTGGACTCTTCAAAAAAGGAGATTCGCGTACTTCAGTTGCATGCTGGCGAACGCAGTGATCCGGTCAGATGCTCACTGAGGCATGTCAGCTTGCTGGACGTGCCACACTACGAAACCATATCATATTGCTGGGGGGACAGTCCTAGTCGAGTCGAGGTCTTTGTTGATGATCGACCGCTCCTGGCACCAGACAGCTCAGCAGCGGTTCTCCGCCGACTCCGTCATCCTCACGAGGACCGCACGCTCTGGATCGATGCTGTCTGCATAGATCAGGACAACCTCGCCGAACGCAGCGCCCAGGTAGCGATAATGGTTGAAGTCTACAGCTCGTCGACATTGACATGGATTGACCTCGGTGATCTTGACGAACAGTCTGCCCAAGCTAGTGTCCGTGCGGCTCAGCTTGTACTGGAGGAACTGAAGTCTGAGACGGACAATCTTACTAAGCTAGAATCAGTCCTCTTTGACAAGAAAAATCATGCGCTATACGACAAAGTGGGCTTGAGTCACCGCATAGATTTGAAGGCATTGGAGTCTCTCCTCTCGAGCCCATGGTTCAGGTAAGTAACCTGACCTGTGAGAGGATATGCACTGACCAAAGTCAGCCGGCTGTGGGTTATGCAGGAAGCTGCCTTGGCTAGTCAAGCTATTTGCATTTATGGCAAAGAGATGATCAAGTTGCTTGACGTGGTTCGCATAACCTCTTGGCTCAGATATAAGAAGCTGTGGCTTCCCAGGTCGCTAAAGCGAACAGCGGGGTATACCAATGGCCATCGTCTTTGGGATCATATCGATCCTGATCACGGCATCTTCACTCGCCAAGGTCGAGATGGTGCAAGCGTGGCCATAGTCCTCAGCCTAGCCATCAATCTCAACTCGTATGAGGACAAAGACCACGTCTTTGGAGTGCTCGGCCTCATGGAATGTGCTAGACGGGCTGAGACAGTGCCGAAGCCTCTGATGCCAGACTACAGAAAAACTCTGCTCGAGGTCTATCGTGATGCCACACGATATGCTATAGCGGAGAACCCGGCCGGTGTCGATCGGATTCTCAGGAAAATCCGACACAAGACAGCGCAAGACTTTCAGCGTGACGACTGGTTGTCCTGGGTTCCACGCTGGCAACAGAGACGCGATAAATATGTACAACCTATCGAATTTGCCATCATATTCGATGCCGGTAGGGAAAGAAGTCAGCCCAGGGACAGTATGCTCTCACAAACAAATCTTGATATTCTATCACTAGAAGGCTGTCACGTCGATCGCATCGAAAAGTGCTCTGCGATACTACAGTACAATGCAAAGCCCAGAGACACTCTCCGCTGGATAGAAGGTGTAGACGGTCTTGTTCAGGACGGTGACCAGGGCAGCTTACCATCTGTGCTGCTTGGTGGTGCCACCTATGAACAGCAACCACTTAGCCCCGAGGACTGCGCCAGCTTTGACGACTATCTGTCGGGGCTCCGCGATGGGTTCTACCCGCCGAGCTTTCACAGGGTTCTATCGGACGACCGTGAAGACATCAAGTCCGCAGCACGATTCGACAAGGCATTCCGCGACGCGAGCGAGAACCGCCGATTTTTTGTGACTACGAAACGCTTGATCGGTCTGGGGGTACAATTTTTGGAGCCGGGGGACGCCGTTGTCGTCTTGTTTGGCGTTAGAACGCCAGTAATCTTGCGCAAATGGGGCGATCGTTGGAAGATTTTGGGCCAAGCATACGTCCATGGGATCATGTACGGTGAAGCTCTTGATGAGCACGAGGCTTCGGGTAAGCCGGACGAGATCTTCGATCTTCGCTAGGTTCCCCAAGTCAAGCTCAATTTGCTAAACCACCCGAGTCCTCTTTGCTCTGACGGGAACTCAGGAGTGAGGTCGAAGCGAGTTTACGGCGGGAAGACTTTGAGATCCTGATACCTGCGTCCGTATTAAAGCCTTAGTAAAGCTTAAACACCTCATCTCTCCCTTTTTTCTCCTTCCACTCCTTCACCACTTCCCCATCCATGATTCCATGCACATAGCACTGCCCCAGAATTAGGAACGACCTATCCTCTCTTGGCCTCAACACGAACGGCGTCCCTCCACCCCATAGCACCACTACAATATCTCCTTCCTCGGCAAGGCCTGGTGCGATGCCGATTCTGCCCTTTGCAGTGGTGAAGAAACGCCTTCCCTGGCACGCCTTACGGAAGAGAGCTTCGTATTGACTTGCCCGCCGCTCGTGCTGCGAGGCGTCAGGTAACAAGTCTTCAACGTCGGGTGGGAAGTCGCGCAGCTTAGTAAGGTAGGAGACGTACTGGTTGAGGCCGTCGAGATCGTAATCGGAGGGACGTTGAGAAAGACGATTGCGGCCGGCGATGAGGGTACACTGGAAGTCCGAGTCCAAGGAGGTTTGGTAAGCTGCATCGCGAGGTCGTTCGGCGCCGGCATGCGTCTCATGCGATTGCAGTGCCGTACTCACGTTCTTAACGGCGTTCATGCGAATTGCGTCTTGGATCCACCTTATAAGTATGGCTGGGAATATGAGGTGTAATGAAGGAAGTTTGGCGCTGCACTTTCCGACGGTATCGACGCTGATGCCTCGGACGCGGAGACTGTCTGGGCTCTTATCAGGTTCCGGTCTCGTGAGGCGCCTGCGCATGACATCTCCGTCTGGGCAGAAAGTACTCATGAAATCATGCGGCTCATCTTTCCCCCATGATCTGTCCCATCGAGGTACCCACGATGGCCATATCCCGTTCTCTAGCTCTTCATGAGACGTAGGTCTGATGTACCGGAAGACCTCGCCAATGCCATCTTCTTGCAAAGCGCAGATAGTAGCGTCGCGGTACACAATCGGCATTGGCTTCTCATAGTCAGGCATTAAATCTGGTGGAAGATGTTCCCAAGCTCTGGTGCATCTCATCAAGCCTAGGGTACCGAAGACTTTATCCACCGGCTTCGAACAATCGAGCCGGCGCGCGAGTCCAAGAGCACAAGCGATCTCGGAGCCGGGATGTTTGGCGTTGGCACCATAGTAGCCATAATCGTGGTCGGCGTAGTCCCAGAGATGCGTGCAAACTTGCCAGCCTCGTGATGACAGAACGTCCAAGGGAATAAAGGGACCTTTGTATTGCAACCACATGCACGCTCGGAGAATCTCAACAAGGGGTACCGTATAAGCGCCAATCATGCATGTCGCCTTCGTGGCAAGAGCAGCTTCCTGCATGACCCATACACGATTGAAAGGACCGTCAGTCAAGAGAATGTCTTCGATTAGTATTTGATCTCTCACCTGAACCATGGACTGAGCAAAAGCTCCACCATCGCTTCAAAGTCAACGGCTGCTTGCAAAGGCTCATCCGACACTGGCATCGCGCCGCTTCCATCGTTCGCTGGGACTACAGCTCTGATATTTATGAAGCCGTCAGTGCATCGTGCCATATCGCTGATCAATGCATGGATGCCCGCCACTGCCCGTTGCGCAGTCCCGTCATCGAAGACCTCCAGCTCAATCAGCGTCTGCTCCGATCGAGAATAGACCTCTCTCATCAACGCAACCTGCTGCGCTTGCTCATCCTGGTTGCTCTGATCGATACACACGGCATCGATCCACAGTGTACGAGATCGGTCGACGTAGCGAAGACGTTTCAAGACTTCTGCGGCGCTCTTCGGAACTTGGAGTTCTTTGCCGTCCACAGAAAACTCCGAATGTTGTCGCTGGCGCTGGTCGCCCCAGCAGTACGAGACGGCCTCATACTTCGGTCTGCCGAGAAGGGATTTGCGTCCAATGGATAGCTTGCCGCGAAGACTAACATGCTGGAGGGAACATTGCAAAGGCAAGTGTTGACGACCAGGTTGCAAGACAAGCAATCTTATTTCCTGCCTAACTTCATCCAGGGTTTGGTATTGGAAAGGCACTTTCCGAGAGGCGCCTAAATCGCCTTGAGAAACTTGAAAGACTTTTGACTCGCTCGTAACATCGTGTACGCTTTCCTGCCTCCTCTTGAACATGATTCAACAATGGTCTATCTCAAATAAGCTGGACTTCTTGGACGATCAAAGTCCGTAAGGGAAGCTTGTCAGTGTGCCTCGTTTCCACAAGCGCTCAGAATTCTGCCATGAGGCACAGCAGAGCAGTACGATCGGGAATTGTCATCTGTCACACTTATCTAAGCGCCCGGCGTCATCACTGGCCGCGGCTCCATTATTTTGTGCAGCCGAAGAGCAGGAGACACGGGATTGCCGCCTTATCTGGACCGGCAATGACATCCTTGCGCGGAGACCCTCATATCCAACGTGTTCAATCCTCGAAACCTTACATGTATGCATCCTCACCTCCCACTTCTTCAAGCCATCCTTCCGTGTCTGAACCCCTCATCTACATCACAACACAATTCTCCTCATTCTGCTTCTGATTGTTACGCACCAGCTTACTGTCCTTAGCGCTCTTCTCCTTCTTTCCCGGATTCTTCCTCAGCTCCTCAAGCCTCTCCACTGCCTTCGGGAACTTATAGCTCGCCGACCTGCCATACCATTTCTTCGCTTCATCGATGTTGGCAGGGCAGCCGATGCCTTTTTCGGAGAAGTAGCCCATGGCGAACATGGCTTTGCCGGCACCTGCGATATTGAGTCAGTATGACAAGTGAGCGACAATGGGAGCAAGACTTACTTGGATGGTTCTCTGCCGTGGCAGCTTTCCTCGCCCAGAGGAATGCTTCGGTGTCGCTGTGCTCAAGAATGTTGTCGGCGCCAGTCAAGTACCAGCCAGAGAGAGCAAGTTCAGCTTGATGTTCTCCCTGCGCGGCAGCTTTGGTATACCAAGCGATGCTGTTCCTGTTGTCGACCTGAAGCCCCAGGTTGCCGTACTCGTACGCCTGCCCCAGACGGAATTGAGAGAACTTGTAGCCAAGATTTGCAGCTTGCAGGTACAGGTCTCGAGCGTACTTGTCGTCAGCCGGTATTTTGTTGCGGACTTCGGGGTTGGTGTTGCTTGATTCGTGCAATGTTGCCAGTTCGTGCAAAGCGTGAGGATTATCGCGATCTGCCCGCTCGGCGCCTCGCTTGAGCCAAGTGACAGCTTCGTGCATGTTTTTTTGCTGTCCAAGAAGACCTTTGAGCAAGACTGCACCGATCTTGTACATTGCTGGTCCGTCGCCTAGCGCAGCAGCACGTCGGTACCATTGCACGGCCTTCGCATAATCCCTGCTCGTACCACCACCTTCTTCAGGTCCCATCTCGCAGCAGACTGCAGTACGGTACGCAGCCTGGGCGTGGCCAGCTTTCGCTGCAGCTTGGTACAGCTTGAAAGCTTCCTTCGTGTCCACTTCGAGGCCAAGCATGCCTTGACCGTGGCAGTCGGCTAGGTAGAACTGAGCTTCGGGATAGCCGCCGGTGACAAGTTTCTTGAGACGCTTGTACGCTTCGTTGACGTAGATCTCTCGATCTCTGGCTTTCTGCTTGGGATCGGCGCCCACGACCAGCACTGCCGATGCTTCAACAAGCTTCTTGACCAGCAACAAAGCTTGCTTAGGATTGTTCGGTGCGGCACCAACAGCAGCCCGAAGCCTTTGCAGCTCTTGGCCAGTGACTGGCTGCGCGAAGTGGTCTCCAGATGGCTGTCGCTGAGGTGGCGCGCCGTTTGTTCCGCTCACGTTGTGATTGTAGTTGCGGACAGGCGGAGGCCCTGTTGACGGTCCTTGTTGCCCTGGTGCAATGTGTCCCGGACGGACTGGCACAGGATGATGCGGCAGAGAATCAGGATTGCTGTGCCGATTATCGGGTGCTGAACGTTGCTGTGTCAAAGGCGCACCGGTAGCTGCTGCGTATCCTGCTGCACCAGGAGGACCTCGCAAACCTTTCTGTGGAGGAGGCGCACTTCCGACTCGATCTTGCCCAGGATCTGACCAGACCGTCTGGTTAGTCTGGTTGCGATCCAGGTCCGGGCGTTGCTGGGGAGGGTATGCACCCATGGGAGGCTGACCATTCGGTGGAAATCGTTGTGGATGTGGCGGCCCTCTGCCATCATCTAGTGATCTTCGTACTGGTGGCTCAGTGACGAAAGGTGCTTGTGGAGGAGGTAGAGGTCCACCTTGCTGATATGCTGGACTTCCGGCCGGACCGTTGCGGAACGGAAGGTCATACTGACGCTGCGGTGGATGTGCAGATGTTGGAGTCGAGCTTGCACTATGAGGGTCTGTCAATCCTCTTTTCGGTGGTCCTCGTGGCCCAGGGCCAGCAGTGCCAGGACGTGGACCATATCCTTGTTGATTGTGCGCAAGATCTGGCGCAGACCCTGATTGAGGGACTTGACCATGTGGATGGCCGTAGCCATTGGTCATCGGTGGAGGAGCAGTGCCCATACGCTGCAAGGGAGGTTGCGACATCTGGGGCGCCGCTGCCCCGGAACGATCGTCTTGCGGCTGAGCTCGCTTGTGCGCAAGTGAAGTACCACCTGGGGCGGCGCTATCGAAATCTGGCATCTCAGCTTCAATTTCCTCCTCACGCGTGGTCGGAGCTCTTTGGATGTGCTGCCTGAGCGGCGAGGACTTGTAGTCATCGTAGATGTCTCCTAAGCTCTCGGGACGTTTCTGTGACTCTTGCGTCCAAGGTTTCGCAGGCTGATGCGGCAGGCTCCTTGTGCTTTCTTGTGGGAAATTGGGTGGCTGATAGTGCGGTGTATTGTCGTGAGGCCGGGGTGCTCGAGAGGAGCCAGCCGTCGAGACCTGTGGAGCAACATCCGCCGGAGACATCGGTCCGTTCGCATAGTTCCGCAGTTGCTGTCGTGTATCCATGGATCGTGGTGGACCTCTCTGGTTGGGCATTCGCTGTGGCTCAGCGGCTCGGTCTGTCCAGTAGTGGCCTCGCTGGTGTTGGTCCCGTATGTCTGGCCCATATCGAGACGGATGCTCCTGAGCAGCAAGCTGGTAGTCTTGCGACGGACCTGGAGGAGTGTGCCCTGCGACCATTGGCCACTGTTCTGGGTACTCCTCTCCCACGGGAGTGCGGACTTCGTTCGAGATCTGCCGCTGCGGGACTGGTCCGGGTTCCATACCGTGTCGATAGTGCCGATCGTCATGCTGCGGGCCGTGCGTGTACTGTGGGACATTCTGGTATCGCTCCACATCCGGTCTCCTTGCTTGGGCGTGCTGGCCACGCTGTGTCTGGTAGCTGTCTTCCCGAGAAGCACGAGGACGTTGTCCACCCGCGGTATGTGGCCTTGGAGCAGTCTGCTCAACACTCCCTCGCTGAGTGCTGGCTTTGCTGGTCGCGTCTGATCTGTCGCCGTTCTTTTTGAACACCGGAAATGCGTTGTCAAACGGCATGGTCTCTGGAGACATGCCCGCCTTCTTCATCTTCTCCTTCTCCTGCCTTTTCCAATCCTCCATCGACGGCTTGCCCGACTTTTGCGGTGGCTCTTGGCCATAGCCATGTCCAATGCCATTGGCCTGCGCAGGAGGCGCGACATACTGTCCATTCCCCTGTGGGTCTGCATCTCTTGGTCTTTGCGCTGGCTCACGTGGGTGCTCGTTCTGCCTCGGCACTCGTGGGTCTTCCTGATATGGCCCTCGTTGCGGTGGAGGTTGGTCACGTGGTGCGCCATGATGATGCGGTGGTGCAGGACCTCGCTGCGCTCTTGGCTGGTATCGAGGATCGTAGTTGCGCTCTTGAGCTTGATCGTAGTACTGCACGCCGCCGTTGCGAGGCCTATCATGCCCTCTGCGCGGACCACTGTGGCACGCTGGCTCCTGTGCTGCAATCATATTCTGCTCGTACCCATAGTCGTACCCAACGTTTTGATGTGAGTAGTCCTGGCCGTACTCTGGATTGTGGTTGTCGTATGGACTGCTCGCATAGTCCTGATACTCGATGTAGCCTGGATTGGGCTGTGGTTCCGGCTGGTAGTAGTGTCTTCGGGGCGGCTAAGGCATGTCAGAGAGTCGGATGGTGCAAAAGCCTAGTGAATCACGCATTCTTGCTGCCTTCTTTCCACCCTAGCATGCGATATGCGCAATTTTGGGCGAGTGCAATTTGGCACGGTTCGGCAGGAAGTCTATCGTTGATACGTACCTCATATGCCGAGTTCTGATCGTACGCCATGACGGCCTGCCCCTGAGCGAGCTTTTTGTACCAATACCTGTTCCGAGCTACTTCATTCTTGTCGTGAGATCCCACTTCAGTAATGTAATGCTCCTCGTCCGTTGCTCTTGTCCTCCGGGAATGCTGTATGGTGGCTGTGGTCGTCGAGGCTTTCGATTTGGAGGGAAGGTATGCGCCACTTATTGACAGCGGTCGGGGCGATATGCAATGACGAGTTTGTCCCAGGGAGCGTGCTGAGGCGGGAGGCGTCTCTCAGCGCAGCATGGGTCCGAACTGCGATCAAGGATGATGCAGTCTCGGGCTGAGGTGATCGTTCTGCCGATGTTCGAGATGATGTTGCAGGGCGCTTGGTCGTTCAGTCGTCCTCGGTCGCGAACGATGTCACAGTCGAGTGGAACATGTGTGGAAGGTGTGCGAGTGGCAGGGAGAGTCCATGGTCGTGTGTGTGTGTCTCTCTCTCTCTTCGTTAAGCGCCTGATCCAATCACGCGCCCACTTTGGACCTTCGCGTTTGCTGGTAGCGCGCCGTCCAAATTGGAAAAGTGGCTGGAGATGAAACGTGGCGAAGCAAGGCGCAGGAAATCACCTGCACTTTCATGACCAAGTCAGACTCGTATCTGCAACGGCACCGCATCCACCAGATGTAAGAACAGCAATCATACGTTATGTGACGATGGCGGAGAGTGATTGTCTTCTCCGGGCGTTCATTATGTTGATCCTGTTCCTGCAGCAACCATCCGAGAAGAAGATGGCCGGAACCCTATTCCACCACGATGACCTTCACTTCAGTCTGGCCCTTGATCTGAGCACCACCACCCGCCTTAAGCCCACACGACGTTGGAAGCACCGATACGAGTCGGCCCTCCCCCAAGGGAGATTGAGCGCAAAAGCACTTTCTTATGCAACATTACTCTCTCTGGGCTCCGTGTTACGGTTCGGGCTGAGCCACGACGGCAACCCCGATCATTGGTTAGAGGTATCACGTGCGCTGCACGAGATCACTCGCTCACCAGTGACTTGGTAATTCGAGATCACTTGCTTACCAGTAACTTGGTAATTCGAGACCACTTGCTTACTAGTAACTTAGTAATTCGAGATTACTTACTTACTAGTAACTTAGTAATTCGAGATTACTTGCTTACTAGTAATCGAGTAATTAAATAAGATTATAGATAAATCTTCTTTATATTTAGAAATACTAAGAATTCTCT
>KZ108413.1:5178-74506 GCA_002116355.1 Dothistroma pini CBS 116487
ATCGATATTATTAGGGCTATATACGCGGGTATATATATATCGAGTATATACCTTGCGGTTAGCGCTATATTTTGATTCGGAAGCGCTGTACGTACACGTTGTCGTCGTATTGCTACGTGGAGTTAAAATCGCTTTATTCGGCGTCGTAAATACGAGTTACTATAAAATGCGCCCTAATCGATCTTAGACGCTCCGCTAAAGCTCACCTAAGCGGGACAGCCCTATTGGCTAGGAACGTCCAGGGTGCATATTCAGCTTTGCCCGAAGCGTCTGAGCTCGCTGAGGTAAGAGCTCTTGACAACTTGTAGAGCGCACGTGAAGGGCGATGGGAGCTTGAAGCTTATTACCTAGCTCGAAGTGGGGCATGACTTTTGGCCGCCCTTCGACTTCTCTAGCTACCCGTCGTCAATGCAAGGACAACACACGCGATCAGCGAGCCTTGGTCACTCCCAGAAGCATCAGCAGCACACCTGCCAAGTATTTCCATGGCTACTGCCACCCAACACGGGGACTGATCTCGTCACGTCGCATGAAGATAGGCCGCGGTGTAGCCGACACCACAGCTCGGTAGTCAGCTAGCCAGGAGCTCTCTCCGGCAACTGCAGGACGTCGTGTGATGAACGGCCTATCACGGCATGGCAGAACCTGCTGCCAACACATTGCTTGGCACTAGAGCAGGAAGAAGTATCTCACCTGATTGCAGATCATGGGAGCTGCGTAATCCGATCGAACCGCCCAAAGATTCTCCTGTTGTTCGGCCTCCACCAACGCGGTTTATGAACGACTGGCATTTCTTCGAGCAGAAAAGGGAAGATTAAGGGTGTCAAGCTGGGATTCATTTGATTGTCAAGCTGAATGAAAGACTCTCCCCCTACACGATGATCCACTCCACCCTCATCACACAAGTCTTCCCCCTTTCAACCAATCCGCCGCTTGCAACCATAGGGATGGAACAATCGTTAGCAAGCCATCCCTCTATTCCGCCGGTTGACGAGCATGTCGATGCATTTACTTCTGCAAAGTCAACAAAGTCAGCCAAACAATGCTTATCTCAATTCCGGCATACTGGATTGCTTTGAACTTACGCAGGTGCAGCTGCCCTTTGCGCAGTTGCAGTTGGAGTTGGAGCAGGAGTCGCAGCCACCCATGTTGATAGTGTAAAGGTTGGTGTTGGGAAAAAGTGGTTGATTGGCTTGGTGGTTTATGTTGTAAGAAGACCTTGATGGTTTGTCTGTGTCGAAGAAGAAGTTGAACGGACGAAGAAGGGAGAAGATATAGGCCACGAGACTGCACCCTTGCCACTCTACATCCACTCGTATTGGAGCCACGCAAACTCTATAGAGCTCTAGATTCGTCGATATGCTCTACAACAAGTATAATGCACGAATCCAAGTAAGAAGAATCCCACGTCTTGTGGGTTGTGTTAGACCAACAGCCCATACAGAAGTGGGTGGCGGGCCGCCGTGCTGTGTGCCGAGCGACTCGAGTGAGCTGGCGTCCAGCTTGAGCTTGGGTCGAGCTTGGGGTGGTGACCGCAGCTTGGAGCTGCCCTTGCAATCCAAGGTCACTACTACAGACCACCGTCGCTGCAGCGCATTAGGAGCACGTGAGTCAAATGATTGGCTGATTGGTTGCATCGCGGTATGAATTTGGCGCAGATGTGGGCGACTACATGCCGATCCTCGTTACCTCACGACACCCATATGGCCTAAATGGAGGGCAGGAGGGTGTTGTAATTCTCGTGTAAGATCTTAGTAACCCACCAATTCGATCTCGGTCGTGCTCAGAGTCCGATGAGCTTGCGGACGCCCTGCCATTGTCTTCGGAGACTCTCGCCGTAGCCTAACTCCACGACCCCACGTGCTTCATGCCACGCCCGCGGCCGCATGGGGTAGTCAAGTGATTTTGGGATTCTCGTCTTGAGAAGACCAGGCATCTTATCGCGGCATACAGACTTCGCGTTGGAGATGCTGCGCAGTCCTTCTGCACCCGCGAATCTTCCATAGCCCGAACGACCGACTCCACCAAAAGGGAGCTGCACAACGTAGTAGGCCGCGAAATCATTCACTGCAACCATACCTGCGTTGACCAAGCCTGTAACATGCCGCAGGTTGTCACGCGCTGCCGCCGTAGCCGTGGGCCCAAACAGACTGCATCCCAGGCCGTATATTGTGCTGTTCGTCATTTTGATCGCCTCATCGATGTTGTCCGCCGACATAATGACACATACCGGCGCAAATAGCTCTTCCTGCGCTATTCGCATTATCGGAGTAACATCCACCAACAGAGTGGGACTGAAGTAATGGCCCGCCGGATAGCGCCTGCCCAAACAGAAGAGTGTTAGCTATACTCGAACACCACGTGGGAATGTCTCAACAGCAAGCGCTGGCACAAGATGTAGCAGGCATGTCTCAAACGAACGATGCCTTCTACCCTTTACACTTACTCGTGTCGAAAGCGATGACCACCCACTACTAAGCGAGCTCCTGCCAAACAGAAGCGTGTCAGCTATACTCGTGAACCATGTGGGAATGTCTCAGCTGCTTTTGCTAATTCAGTTCTTACCTTGACCTCTTGCCTCCGCTATGAGACTTTCTAGACGGTCGAAGGAAGCGGGTGAGATCAATGCGCCGACATCGACGCCTGTGCCTTTGTCGTTTTCGGGGTCCAAGTCGTTCCCTGGTCGTAGATTTCTGATGCGTGGCTCGAGCATCTCGATCAAGATGTCGTACGCCGCGGGCATGGCGATGATACGTTCGATGCCAACGCAATTCTGCCCACTGGACTGAAAGACGCCTCTCATGAGGATGCTAGCGATCCTGGCCATCTCTGTCTTTGACATCGCCCGCCCATCCGGTTGATCAAGGACGACCGCGGCGTCCTTGCCCCCCAGCTCGATGCATAGCGGAGTCAAGGCTTTCGATGCGCTCTTCGCAACCTCGTGCGCGACCGGTTTACTGCCGATGAAGGTGAGATGACTGATGCCAGGATGCGACGTGAAGTACTCAGCGGTCTGAGGCCAGCAAGAGAAGGCGTGAACGAGATTGGGATCATGACCACATGCCGAGAGAGCCTCGCGTACGATGCTGACGAAGTAGACGGACGACCAGGCCGTTTGCTCGCTGTTTTTGATCACTACAGCATTGCCAGCGAATATACCACTGATGGAGGGGCCTATCAAATTGTGGAAGGGGTAGCTGCAAGTGAAAGCGTTAGTAAAGTATTGCCACAACATTTGCAACGGACGAAATACTTACTTCCAGCTGACGCAGGCAGCGATGACTCCGAGAGGCTCATACTGTATCTCATTGTGCTTGTAGAACATCAGAAAATTAGTTGGTCGACTTTCAGGGCGCAGCGCCTTCTCGCCGTGGTCGATGGTCCACTTGAGTTTTCCGGCCGTGACAAGAACCTCGCCAAAGATGGCATCGGTACGCGTCTTGCCACTGTCCAGACAAGCAGCGCGAACAATGTCCTCCGTATTGTCCAGAACGAACTTCAAAAGTGTCTTGAGCACTTTCCTTCGTTGTGCAAAGGTGGTTGCCCTCCATTGCCGTTGAGCGCCGCGGGCTTTGGCAATGATGCGGTCAATGCGATCGGGAGTGGCGGGGTTGACGAGTCCTAACAATTGTCCACTAGCTGGTGCGTAGCATTGTATGGCGGTACCGGGCACTTTGATGGATGGGTGTTCCAGCTCCTTTCCTTGCCATCCGGGCTTGCACTGCTCCGGTGCGGTGACGGAAAATGCCACGGCGCTCTCGGGATCTGTTCTGATCAAGACGAACGCGATCCAGGCGAGCAGGAGACATGTCACCGTCGATATGACTTTTGGGTCGAGCAGGACGCGAGCAGACGCGTCCATGGTGCAGTCACACGTGACAGGTCGAAGGATGGAGCGGCCGAGACGAGGAAAACGAAAAGCCGGAAAGTGACTCAAAGTGAGCTCATCAGGCCATAGCTGACAAACGATTTTGCTCCAAACATCAACTTGTCTTGTAGGTCAATGGGGGTCGCCTTCGAGCCTGACATGCTCAATCAACTGTATTTGCAATAGATGAAGGCTGTGTCGCACAACGTTGCTGTCAAGGCAAGTCGAACACCCTCACTTCATCGCATTGGCATTGCCCTCCAACTCCCGAACGCCAAGAGCTGGAGCTCGAGGCGGGGTATGAACCGCAAATGATCCCGCGTTTCGAGGCGGATAAGATGATCACTGTCAGCAGGCTCACGCACGCTGTCCCGTACTTACTTCTCTTCATTCAACGTGAAGGACCAAGTTGTCCTAGCCAGGTCTGCTCAACGTAGCAGTTCACGAGATTACCACAGTACCGATCAATATGTCTAAGCCATTGCAGATTGGCGACAAATTCCCAGACGGCGTCACGTTCGACTGGGTGCCAATAACAGATCCCGGCAAGCCTCCAGGATGCCTCTTTTCCCAGCGGATGCGCTGTCCAGACTGACTTGAACCCAGACCCAACCTCCTGCGGCCTCCCTCAATCCTTCGACGCCAGCAAAGAGTTCGCCGGCAAGAAAGTCGTCCTCGTCTCCGTCCCAGGCGCCTTTACACCCGGCTGTCAGGCCCTCCACATCCCTCCCTACTTCACTAACCTCGACAAGCTCCACCAAAAAGGCGTCGATCTCGTCGTCATAATAGCAAGCAATGATTCCTTCGTGATGGCGGCGTGGGGCAAGGTCAATGGTGCACAAGAGGACACCAAGATTAGGTTCATGAGTGATACCAAGACTTTCTTCTCGAAGAAGTATGGTTGGGATGGGCCTGCGGATCGGAATGGGAGGTGGGCAATGGTTATTGAGAAGGATGGGACGATTTCTGTTGCGGGCGCTGATACTGAGCGGGGGAAAGTGACGGTAAGTGCTGGATCTGAACATCTTAGTCAGGGAGCAGAACTGATCGCGAAGTGTAGGTCTCTGGAGCTGAGTCGGTCCTGTCGAAGCTGTAGGCTGTGTGATCGCAGTGCTGTCCAACGAGTGGCCAAATGGAGTGCCTTGGGCATAGACGATAGACATACATTGCTTCGTACGAGCGTATCTGAGGAAGCAGCAACTGGATCATATTCGTCTGAACACATTACCGCTCGCACTTCGCCTTTCCTTGCCTCTGTTGATCTTTCGACCATCATCTGCCGATGCCTGCTGCTGTTGATGCCTCTTTTTTTGCGGTTTGGATGGTGCAAACGTGACTTCCTTTTCGCCAAACGGCCTTTCATCGCCGAATGGTACTGTAGCTTTCCTTCCTCGCGAAGGCAGGCTACTGGCAGCAAGATCACCGAATGACTTACTGCGTCGATCTTGTGGCCGCGAGTTTGTCCGATTCGAGGACGAGACGTGCATGGCAGGTCCTCGCTGCTGTTCTTGAGACCGCTTACCAGACTTCTTGTACGAGGTCGAACCGATGCGACCTTTCGAGTCTGCAAGTTCGTCCGGCTTCCTTCGAGGCAATGGAGCTTCAGTCTCCGACTCATCATCGTCCTCGTTGTCTGAACGGCGAGCGCGCGAAACATCCAGTTCTTCTTCCTCGACGGCGGTGAGACCAGTCTTCTTGCCGGAACCTGAGGGCGCCGTCGACGGATTATGCATGGCAAACTCGCGGCTCGTCTCGTCAATTTCGAAGTCTCCGCTTTCGAAAAGTGCCTTGAAACGGTCGTCGACCAAACCTTTGGACTCCTCCTGTGCTCCGCCATCTGCATCTGCTTCGCTTCGCACCTTCTCCTGCGATGGCTCGTCTCCTCCCTGGCGCAACACACGCTGCGCCTTTCTCCGCTCGTTGGCTTCTTCTTGTGCTGCCAGCTTTTCGGCGTACCTGCGGTTGACCTTGACTGGCACCTTCTTGGTCCCGCGGATCCTGCTTTCCCTCTCCTTGTTGATTTTCTCCTGAATGCTCTTCTGTCGTTGCTGCTCTGCGATATCAGGATTGGTCAGCAGTCGGGCCTGCTCGTACAATTTCTGATCGACAAAGTATCCGTGCATGTACGGCCTCAGCAGATTTGTGGTGCCGATCAAATGGTCCAGACTGATATCGCGCAACTGCTTCGTATCCAGGAATTTGTAGTTGTCGTACACCTCACCCGCAGTTGTGCCCGAAGTCTTGAAAGCATTTGGATCGTCCGGATCTTCGGCCATTTCATCGACCAGATTATCGAGGAATGCACACCACTTCGGCGCTGGACCCAGCTGTGGGATGAAGAAGGAATGCTGTTGTCTTCCTTCATTCGCAGTAAGCAGCATGCCACTGTCAGGTACCCACTCCACGTGGTTGAGGTCTACCGCAGGCTCTACACCGGTCCAGTACTCGCCTGACTCGGCTTCCCAAATCTTGATGCCTTTTCTGTCGGCACTCAACAGCTTGGTAGAGTCGCCATAAGGTGGGGTGAGGTATGAGAGCGTATTGATGGCAGAGTCATAGCCCTGCTGTTTGTCCCAGACCGGCGCTTGTTGACGAATGTCGTACGTGCGAACAATCCCGTTGCTGCTACCAGTAGCCAAATCCAGTCCTTCTCGATCAAACGCCAATGCGGAGATTTCAGGCCTTGTGTCAGAATCGAAGTCTGCAGCGGACCGCGGTGAGGTGAGAACCGCAACACGGTTCCGTGACCGCGAGTCCCAGCACTCGACAGTGCCAAGCGATGTGCCAAAGGCGAGCAAGCCATGACTTTCTTCGGCAATGGCTGCACAATTGACCGAACCAGTATCGATCCCTCCTTGTAATGCGCCACCGCCGAACGTGTCCAGGTCGTCGCCTCCCACATCCACCTCGTAGCCCTTCATGAAACGTCCCACCTCCAGGTTCAAGCGGAAGACCTCGCCATTGCCGTCAGCGTTAACGCCTACAGCAGGCACCAGCGCTTCTGCGGTACGTCGGTTGTACTTCAAGTCTCGTCCATACCGCGGTATTCGGGTGGTGTAGTGCAAGCCGCCGGGCGTGTGGAACTCCAAGAATCGGTCGGTTTGCAGGTGCAGTGATTTGCTGTAATCGGACGAAAGCAGGACGAAGGTCTCGTTGACGGTATTGGTGTGGCGTGCGTAGGACAGCGACAGGTGCGGCAGGTAGTGGACATGAATCTGCGGTTTGTATGTGCCTGTTGGATTCAAACTGTCAGCCATCAGCTTCTTGGGCGGGCATGGCAACGACGAACTGCAGCGACGTGCTCACCTGTGCTCATCACCCACTCGCCATCCTCGCTGACGCGCACACACTGGCTGGCCTCCTCATACTCGAAGTCCTGCAGCAGTTCCACGCGGTTTGCATACTCGGCGTCCTTCTTCAGGCTGCGCTTCCTCTTGCGGGCGAGCCATGCGGGGAGCGGGCGTGCTGTTGATGCGCCGGCGATGGTATACACTGGCGCTTTGCCATGAGTGTTCAGCTTCATCTGCCTTTACACGCCACTGCACGGCCAGACAGACAGACGCGAGGGAGGCTAACTTTTCTGTGTCGCATGAAATCATTTTCGGGAGAGAAGCGCCAATTAGATAGACTTTCCCGGGCCGTGCTGCACGCTAGCACCAAGGTAATAGACCTTCGGTACCCGTGGACATCTCCTTCTGCTGCACACATTGCTGCAGTACGTCCTCTAGTAGCGCCGACGGTAAGCAGTGCCAATGACCTAGCCTCTGCCTCTGCTGCATCCAACAACACCTCGACTCTGTACACCACACCCACCTGCATGGTCATCACCACCGCTGCGGCCCTCATCAACACCTCCTCCACCACTCTGCGACTCCGCCGTCACGCCATTCACAACAGCCTCATGCACGGTTCGGCAGCCATCACCCACGCTATTCGATTCTATCACCCGAATGTCCCTTGAGCCGGTCCATCTGCCGTCTGCCTTGGTCGGGCATGGACTTCCTCAAGGGCTGCACCACCAATGTGCACGCCGTAGACAACATCGCCGCGACACCGTACGCCCAATACAGCTGGAGGGATGACCAGGTTGGCGTGGCAGAAAGGCTGGCGCATACGCGCACCGCGATAACACATCTGCGCGAGCGCAACGTGCTATGTACACGCACTGCGGAAGACATCTGGATCTTTGGGCACATTGCAGACATCGACAAGCATCATCTGAACACCGTCCACGAAGCATTGGTGGTTGCTGTGACCGGGACTTTGCAAAACGAGACAGCCAACGCGCCCTCCTCTACCAGGACCACCAAGGACTTGTTCCTCGACGCGATAGAGCATGCAATTGCTTACAAGCTGGCGAGAAGTCCCAATGTTATTCACGTTGGACCGTGGACATGGCTGTACACTCATACAGAGCTCGACGACGGTCTTGGCACGGCGAGCTCAGTCATTTCCATATCTACCAAGTGCTCTGATTCGGGGTCGTTGTATCTGGTCCCAAGACTTTTCCCATCTTCGTGGCAACCACTCAAACACGCTGTTGCGGACGGTGCGACCAGCTTGATCCTTGCCCCAATGGGCTGTCTTGCCAGTACTGTGCTGCAAGATGCGGAGACTACGACTTCGAATGGTGCTTGGAACGACCAGGTGATAGCCGCGCTCACACCCGAGAACATCCACATATCTGCAGAATGCGACTGGCAAACCGTGGAAATGGTCGATGGTCCAAACGAAACCGTATTCGCCTGGCCATCTCATCTTTGTCTTACGCATCGTGCCAGTCAAGCATACCACTCGTACTCGTATGAAGCCAAGGCGAACTGGCGATCTTGGTTTGCTGGGTCAGCCGATCACAGCACCTTTTTGAATCCATTCGCCCTGGCGGAGTCATGGTTCAACGGCGCTTCTGAGCGACAGCGTCTAGCACTGCACCCTGATTCCCCTCCTGCCCAGATGGAAGAACTTGATGAACTTCCCGTTTCTTCTGCACCAGCGGACAGTGCTGATGCCAACAATATGAGTTCGCCTTTCAATCAACGTCAATTTGATCAACAGACCGCCATGACCGGCATATATCCCACGCCACCTGACGGACTTGCTCAGAGTTTGGCAAATGCACAGACGAACTTAGCCACCACACCTTCGGTCACCAATGCTGAGAATATGGCGAATACCAACGACTTGGTACCTACGAGCGACGATCTTACGAAGGAGGCTGGACGACCTGCTGTAGACCACGATGACTATCAGATGGGCCCAGAGGACCTTTTCGGAGATGTTGGCGAGATCGGCTTTGGCGAGAACGACGTTGGCGATGCCGACTTCAGTTTCTTCGACGAACCAGACGATGACACGATGATAGCTGATGAGGCGGGTGTGGCATTTGCTGCAGGTACCCAGCACGAAGGACTAGCAGATCACGGTGCTGTTGCTACTGGAGAAACCACGATGATGGCCCGCTCTAGTCCTGATATCAACTCACACGATCAAAGGCTTGCCACAGACACTTTGCAAAGCTTGGTGGACGCCGCTGATTGTACCTTCGTCCCTGTGACAGCAGAAGCTCCGCAAACACCCTTCACGAGTCCGTCCAAAGGCCCCTGCGGGAAGCCGCTTAGTCCATTCGGTATTCGGGAACGCCTACTACCTCCTCCTATCCCAGCCAGCATGGCGCAAAATGATGTGAAGCGGGAGGTCGAGCAACGCAGGAATAGCACATTTCAGCCAGTCAATTTCCGCACAGGATTCGATCTGTCATCTAAGTATGCTGTTGCTGGGGTACATGATGGCGAGAAGCATTCAGGTATCGCTGTCCCGAAACCGCCAAGTATAGGCCTGCCTTTCCCGCGGAAAAAGTCTCGTTTCTTGGGGATCGATCGTGATGTTAGTGGAATCGACGCGGAAGATGACACTGAAAGTGAGGATGACTCGGTCCAGTCCTCATCCAGTGAGAGCGATGACGAGCTCCCTCCACGGCTTCCCTGGAACAACAGAAAGAGGAAGCGAGCCACTAATGCCAATGCTACGAATGCTGACCTCGGAAACGAGATGGTCTGGCTCGAAGACTCGCCGTACGATACTTTCCCAGACGCCCAGGCAAATCAACCGCTTTTAAGCATTCTTGAGTCGCGTACTGTAGGCCCAAATGGTGTGGATCTCATTAGCACTTTACGCATCTCTTTGGATGAGGCGCAAGCGCAGGGGCGGTACTTACACGATGGCCATGCACGTCAGGTCGACGAAGATATTTTGCCCACGATGGTAGAGACCTATGAGTTTCGCAAGGATGACTTGATATACGTGGCGCAAATTGTGAGCGAGCACTCTGCCACTGCTCTTGTTGAGGTCAATTCAACAGAGAGCGAGCCCGCTCTTTGCATGAATGGTAGTCTCAAACGCTCTGTCGAGACGGTGCTTTGGGAGACACTCCCGAACTCCGAGTTACGTGACCTTGGCCAGGTCGCATTGAACAGGGAGCCACCACCACGTGCCATGCCCAACAACGGCAAGGGTCCTCAAGGTCAGCCCAGACCACCTCAGCGCTCCGAGAGCACTATGATTGGCCCGGACTTCTTTTCTCTACCTGCCCCGTGTGTCAAGGTCCAGCGTGGGAGTGATGGCTTTGAGATGCTCCCGACTAGTCTGCCTTTCTGGGAACCATTGGGTCTGGCGCCTACAAATGGACCAAAAGACGTGCAAGCGTTTTGTGTATTTCCTGGCAATGCCGATCTTCAGCTTGCCGTGAGACGCTTCCTGAATGATATTGGCACAGCGTACGAGAGCTGTAAGCATGGCTCCCACATGCACGTGCGAACCATTGACGCGAAAAATGAATTCGACAGTTATGAAGACGGCTTAGCACCGGTGAAGCTCGACGATAACATCTCAATGTCTGGCGCGTTCAAGGCCTACGCTGTAACATGCGCACAGCTTGGAAAGGTGCTTGCCTCTATTGGTCATCACGAAAGTGAACGAGCCATAGTAGTATACATGCTCAACCCATTTGCTGGCCAGCAGGCGCTCCACCATTTGTGTGCTTGCTTCTGGGTTTTGTTCAAAACCTATCGCGAAAATCTGTCCAAGGCGCAAAAGAATCACAGTGGCAGCGATGTGGTGCTGCAGATCGTGCCAATCGATCTTGTCGCATCTGTCAACACGATAGTGGTGCTCACCAGCAAACAGGCGATGACCATTGCGCGCGAGGTTTACGACAGATGCCCACCCTCTGCTACACTGTTAGCTGGCGCCGACAGCGCTGCGCTTCCGATACTCTCTGCTCCTTCAATAGAACTGGCGAGTGCTGCACCGAAGCGCATCGGCTTTCAGCTGACCGCGGAGCCACCGAGCCACCTGTTGCACGAGGGATCGATCCTCCATCTGGCATATGCCTGTAGTAAGGACTGGCAATGGGTCACCGCGGCTTGGGTTGATAACACGGGTCTGTACCAGTCTAACGTGACTTATTCCCTTCGTGGCAAGTCCTTGGCCAAGGTCGCGGAGGAGGTCTGGGAACGCACCTACGAGATTCTAGCAGCGAGGAAGGTGACCTGGCGACTTTTCATCGTGACCCACCAAGGCCTTGATCAGTCCATGTCGCAGTGCTGGCGCTCCCTCCCCAAGCCTCGAGCTCAGCCACTGTGCGTTACGCTCTCATCTGTACAGCTTGACCCTGTCCTTGTCGCCAAATCGCCGGCGAGTCCAGAAGGCCAGCTCAAGGATAATGGCCACGACGGTGGCTTTCTTACACCAGCATCTACACCGCAAGGCAACAACTTCACAAGCTCGCCAGACGTTGGTGGCCAGAGCAATGCTCCACCGACTCCAGCACCGAGCGATACTCCGGCCTCTGCACTGGAAATGGAGACAGAGACGCATCTTGTCGATGTCACTGACGAGACGTGGGGTGTACTAATCTCCCCAATGTTCTCGAGTTTCATCGCCGACGTTGGCCTGGCCAATGCCCTCATCTTCAAGCGCGGAGAAGCTGCAGCAGCCAGGACCGACGGGTCGCGACACAGCTTACCTGGAATGGGCGTTACTTTGCATTGGACAATACAGGTCAAGCCTAATGGCGCAATTGACGAAGGAAGTGCAAAGCAAGCGGAATTGACATTGAGGGAGCTGGTCAAGATGTATAGAAACTTAGCGCTTCTCACGAAGGCGAAGGGATTGGATCGTGGGAAGGCTGTTTGCGCGCCTTTGCCTGTTGCCGCCGCTATGCTCGGGGCGGAGGGTTTAGATGGGCTGCATCCAGCTATACAACGATGATTGATCACAACGTGCAGGATCCAGTGGCTGCCTTTCCAGCTGAATTCAACCATATAAGTCCTGCGCTTCCCTCTACAGTTCCTCCATAATCCTCTCCCTCACTGCCCCGGCACAACCAACCACGTCTCGATCTCGTAAAGCAACCCAGGTGCCGCGAGCTTATAAGCCGGCAACATGGCACTCGCCGGACGATGATCAATCCCCAACCACTCGATGAAAATCTGTGCGGGGTTCTGCTTCTCGAAGTCAAAGTCTACGACGTGGTGGGTCACTTTGAAGATGTCTCGCTTCGTGGCTCCGGCGGCTTTGATGCAGTTCTCGAGATTCTGAAGAGCGAGCTTGACCTGGGCTTCGAAGCCTGAGACTTTGGGTGTGCCGTCGAGGTTAATAGAGAGCTGGCCGGTTATGGCGATGAGCTAGGAGGCTTGGTGTTAGAATTGAGGGTGAGCTGAAAAGGATGATGAGAACGGTATGGGGTCGAACGTGCTCTTGCTGGGCCTTTGAGCTCAATGCTGTTGAGCTGGGAGAATTGAGGTTGAGGGACCGGTACTGGATCTCTTAATTAGTATTCGGTGGCGGATGGGCACAATGCTCGTACTTACCATTTTCTGGGTTTATCGTCACGGACTGGCTCGACATATTGGCTCTGGGATGGTCTGCTTACAGCACCTTCAGATGTTGGAGCACGTACCTTGCTTCTTGTGAAGTCCTATTTGAGTGTCCCTCTGACGAAATGGAGTCAAAAAGCAAAGCTAATCGGCGATGCCCTCTTACACGTTAATCTTGAGACCAATGCATGCAGTCTACGAGCTCCTTCGTAGAGACATCATACTGCCTCTTTCAACACCGACATTGGTTCTCATCGTCTGTTATTCTCGTTGCTCGAGTTTTCAATTTCGACCATGCTTTCTATTGCCGAGTGGGGTACTCAGCAGCGAAGGTGATGCTCAAAGCACTTCGTTTCGCCCGAGTTCAGCATTCTGCTTGCAGTCATGTGCGACCCAAACTGCCATTGTGGTCATCTATACGGCTTGACGTTACTAACGTACGGGATGGTGATGCCCGAGCACTGCAACGAGACGAAAGTGGTATTTTGAAATATGAGCCAGCTAGTTGCGAAGGAGGAAAGAAACCAGAGGCGTTCCTGCAGGCGGATATTGAGTCGGAAGTGTTAACCTAGGCAATAAGTGCAGAATGGAGATCTCGTGACCAACTTCCTGAGCAGAGCTCCGAGGTATACTTCAAGCTGGGTACGCATTGTTGCCACCCGCCGTCACTGTAAGCTTCGAAGGCGAGAAGCTGAAGATTGCACCCTCCTGTGGCGCACCTGATGAAGTCGTCAGCAAAGTTCAGCAAGAGGGTGAGCTGTGTAGATGTTCTCAACTTACCTCCATCAGGCGCGACATCGTCATATGGCCAAGCATATCCAAGTCCATCCACATTCGCAGCGTGCACAATCCTGGAGTAATGCTGAAGTGGAGGTCAGCAGGACAGCATACACATTCCATGTGAAAGGCTTACGTTTGTGATAGCATTCTGGTAGTACTGCGAAGGACTGGTGCCATTTGGGGTCTGATCAGACGCAAGCAAAGTGCTTCTGTTGAATCCAGCGCACAAGCGGGGAATGATCGCGTTGGTCTTTGCGTTTCCGCCAGTGGCAAAAGGACCGCTGTTAGAACTGAAGATATCGGCGGAGGTGGGTTTCGCAAAGGTACTACCATCTCCGAAGTCCAGACAGCCCGACGAATTGACTTGTCCTTTCACCTCGCCCCACGATGCTTGGGTGTCGACAGTGAGCTGTTGTGATCTGTATTTGTCCCAGACTATGCTTCCGTCAGTGTCAGGTAGAGTAATCCAAGGGAGCGAGGAAATACCTTGATTGACGTAATCGGTCCAATATGTGTCAAACCAGCTGGGATTCGTCGTGATGCCAGAATTCGGGCTCAAAGCTCTTAGATCCTGGCCACCACTTTGAACCACCAACGAGCTCCATCGGCGGCCATCAGCAGCAGTCTGTGCTCGCAACCCCTTCGCGACTGTCGCCAAGCCATCTGACTTCATGCCTCCCACGTGCTGGCTGCCTCCAGAAGTGTCGGCCAAAGTCAAGGCAATAGGGACGTTACTGACAAAGTCCACGTAGCTTATGTTGACGAAGACCTGCGCCGAATTGAAAGTAAATTCGCAGAAGCCAAAATTTATGTTGTAATTCGGATCCGAAGGGTTGAACACCGAAGGCTCAACCACTCCTGGCCCGGGATTTAGAAGGAAAGTGAGAGGCTTGTCGATAGAGAACCAGATACGGGCACCAGCTAGTCTTGGAATAGTTGCAGTCACAGTGTTGCCTGGGGCTCCGAGTGATATGGCGATATTTACAGGAACCGGCGAGCCAACCTTTGACGGACTTGCAGGGTAGTAGGGCGACTTTGCATCGGCCTGAAGCATGAAGACAGCATTGTTGTTGTCGATTGCACGACCAGCTGTGATGCCTATTAGCAATTGCAATATAGCCTTCTGCTGGCCATGACCTACTGATGTACGTATAAACTTGCGACGAGGTTGACTGGTTCACTAAGGCGATTTGCAGTGTACCAGTGGTAGTGGCAGCTTGTGCAGTCGGCATTACCGCCGCCCGATTGTGAACGCGGATTGGTTGCGCTCTGGACTGTTCCCCTTCTGGCTGATCTGAAGCGGACGTCGCGGCCGGCTGGTCATCTTGCGGATCTGGGTTGGCCGGCAGCGGCGGAGAGTAATACTTTGGTTCACGTGCAGGCTGCTGATGAGGATGCTTGCGAAGGTGTCTCTTGACAAAGCTGCGGATTCCCTCCGTGAAAGAACCCATGCTAGGAGAATGCCAGGAAGTAATGGCGAAGTTGAGTGGAGACTATTCATGCGCGCGAGGAGGAAATCTGGGTTGCGAGCTTTTGCAAGTGAGGCAGATGCGATCTGAAGTCTACACTGGTGTCGCCTTCTCGCTTTATGCCAGCGATGCCTTCCTGCTCTGGTGATGAGTTCGACTGCCACGAATGACCAGCTGCAACAACATGCTCTGGGAAGTAGACAAAGGTAGCATCTCGATCGTCCTTCGTTGCAAACGAAGGTGATGAGACGAAGAAAGCCGACAGCTGGGCTCAGCGGCTGACACAGGTGTGGTCTCCTCCAGACTCGGGAACGCAATAAGTCAGGCCTGGTGTTGCAATGTCTGAGCCATGGTATCGACGGCATTTGTTCGACAAATCTCGTTGTCTCGTCACGCACCATCCGTGAAGTTAGCGTCGAGCTGTTACTTGCAAGCTCAAAGAGCCCTAACCGGCCATGCTAGGAGGGACGGTAGCAGACACACGACGTGACTTTCCAATTGCATCAGCTGATAGATTCACGGGTTCGGGAGAAGTTTGCGCTAAGCGAACCCAAGTATCGTGCTCAGATGTAGAGTCATACTGAAAGACTTGAAGATTTGCGGGGACTTCGAGACAAGCACCCGCGTGACCAGAGTGACAATGTTTATTGTACTGCACGCGAAGCCTTATTTTGGCGATCGGCTGTCCACGGAAATTGCGCCGCGCTGCCTCCTTGAAGTGAACGAAGCACGGTCTTCATACGAGTAACGCTGGCAGAAGGTGATTGGCAGGCTTCTAACAGCTGGGAGACGTACCGTATATACTGAATGATCAAAGCTGCTTAAGCGCCTTGAGAGCATGTACTACGCATAGTGTAGGTCTGTGATGCGACGAGTATCCGCATGTGGATTGTCAGCCGAAAGGATTGAGCACGGCCTTGGTGTTGGACACCAGCTTTCGTCGGAGGGCATCTCTGCGACTGTCTTTTGTAACCTTCGCAGACTTCGGCTTCGTGATCTTCGATACTGGTGTCCGAAACATAGCTGTGGAGTCCGCCGTGTCCTGGTTAGATGCAGCTGAGTCCTCCCCGAACATCACCAGTTTGGCCCTCACGCTGTCCTCCTCCGTTGCTGGAAGTAGGTCAATGTCAGTACCCAGGCGATCTTTCAGCGCCTGGTCGACTGCTTCCTCACGCTTCAATGCTTTCCTGTCCTGTCTGAACGATGTACGCATGCGTTTGTTGGCTGCCCATGGGTCGGTCCAGTCTCTGTCTCGAGCTTGGTACAATTCTTCAATACGCTTGGCGTTATCTTTCGCCAGTGCCTTCTCCTCGGCCTTGCCCTCAAGCTGCGCGAAGGCGTCTTCACGTCGTCTTTCGCGCTCTTCGGGCGTCAGTATGGGTACTCCATTCTCGCCTTCCCGGACGCGATCATCGGGCTCTCCGTAATCTCGGGCCTTGCCTCCCTCTGTGACGACGTAGGCGGTGTTCTTCGGATCAGTCCGGATTTCGATGGTACCGCTACACGCAGTATGCTTCATGCGGAAGCACCAAATTGGTGTGGAATAGTAGTACCCTGCTTTGGTCTTGACGGCATTAAAGCGAACACCTTGACCGATGATAGCATGCGGGTTGCATGTATGACACCACACCGCGAAGGGCATCTCGAAGCGCACAGTCTGAGAGCCATCTTTGCGCAGAGTGCCGGGAGCTCGACGCTGATGCAGTCTATTGCCACTGGCGGTCCCTTCAGCGTCCGGCGGCATATACCGGCCCATATTGAAGCCCTGCATGGTCGATGAGGTGAGTGCAGCTCAGCGCGCGAGTCGGCCTATCGAGAGGGGGCCCAAATTGTGTCCATGCGATGGTGATGTACGTTGGAAGCAGAAGGTGAGATCAGTCCTCGTGGTGAATATATGTAGATGTCGGCTGGAGGTAGCGCAACACGGCGCGAAGGCCCCTGCACACATACATCCTTGCTAGAGCGTCATTCTTTCGGCGGCGGGGTCTGGCAGGACAGAATATTTCATTGCACTCCCTCTCTCTCTCTTGCCCACAATCCCCCGCGACGTCGTCCGCCACACCGCACCACGACTTTCCCGTTTCCATACGTATTCCATACCGCGATCCAGGATGGCAGCTCGCGTGCAAGACCAGGCTCCCGTAGCCTCGAATGGCCTCTCCGCCCATCCTTTCACCTGCAACACCTGCCAGGTCGCGTTTCGCTCCTCAGACCTGCAACGAACGCACATGCAGTCCGACTGGCACAGATACAACCTCAAGCGCCGTGTCGCCTCTCTCCCACCCCTCACATCTGAGATCTTTGCCGAGAAGGTGCTTGCCAACAAAGCGACAGCCGCCGCCACAGCTGCTCGAGCCAGCTTTGAGCGGAGATGTGACGCCTGCGACAAGACATACTTCAGCGAGGGCGCCTACGTCAACCATCTGGGTAGTCAGAAGCATCGCCTGCTGGCGACTAGGCTATCCGCCAGGGGAAGAGGTTTTGATGGGGCCGAAACAGACAGCATGGCGGACTCCACTTTTACGCTCGGCGAGACGCTAGAGAACGCGAGCACCGCCGCCAGTACCGCGAGTACACTCGATGGGGACGATCGGGTGAATGATGTAGAGGCCGACGATGTTGAGGATGTCGCAGACCGGCTCAAGCAGACTGGGATTGGAGGGCAGTTTAACGCAGCACCAGCAAAGGCTGCTAATCAACACGACTCACAGCCTGACGTTGACGATTATGAACACAAGGCGGATCTTGCTCAGTGTTTGTTCTGCAACTACGTGTCTCCGAGCCTCGACTTGAACGTCCACCACATGTCCCGACAGCACAGCTTTTTCATTCCGGAGAAGGATTATCTCGTCGATCTGGCCGGCCTCGTCAACTACTTGAGCGAGACTGTGACGGTACTTCATCAATGTCTCCTGTGTCACAAGAACCTGCATACGACTTCTGGTGTACAGACTCATATGCGCGACAGAGGTCATTGCATGATAGCATATAGCACCGAGGACGAGCAGATGGACGTTGGCGAGTTCTACGATTTCCGGTCGACGTACTCAGATGAGAATACTGCCGGTGAAGATGACGACGAGGAAGGCGCTGGGGGTGTCAGTCTGGGTGCGAAGAGAGCTGTCAAGACCACGGTAGAGAATGGCGACGGAGAAGAGGTAGACATGGATGAGGACGACGAAGGATGGGAGAGCGACAGTTCTCTCTCCTCTGTGCCAACCGACGAGATTACATCGGTGCCGGCCGACAAAGGTCACATGCACGAAAAGCTCGGACTACATCGACACCACTCGCATACCAATCCCAGACCGCACAAGAACACTGATGGGTTTCATTCGCACGCGCACCACGGCTCCCATGCAGTGTATTATGACGACTACGAATTACACCTGCCTTCGGGCCGCACTGCAGGTCACCGAAGCCTGAACCGCTACTTCAGACAAAATCTCCGCAACTATCCGTCCGTCGAGGAACGCGCTGAACAGCGCATGCTTGAGGAAGGCCACCATTCCGACGCTGACGATGAAGACACGGAAGACTCGCAACCTACTAGGGACAATGCGCCACGTGGCCGGCAAGTGGTCAGTCGAGCGAATGGCGGTATGGGTATGATTGGGGTAAGCGAGGCGAAGAAGCGTGAGGTCAGAGCAGTGGAGAAGCGCGACCTGAAGAAGCAACAGAGGGCGGAGAACAGATTCCAAGCGGGCAACGAGAGACGTGGCAATTTCCAGAAGCACTTCCGAGACCATCTCTTGCAGTAGTCTTTGGCATTGCAGATGGATGGCGTGGATGTGCGCTTTCTCCTGGGGATCCGACAGGCATAGACATATCCGCCAGTCGTCTGGAAGATTAGACTATTCCAACGGCATGAATGATACGACTGCGAAGCGAACTTGATCCAATTTTCGCTAGGCTTTGTTTAATCACGGCGTCTGCCTCTACACTCCTGCGCTGACAGTTTGCTGTACAATGTTTTGACCATACCATGCATGGTAGGCCAAGCAAATGGCGGTGATCGCGTGTCATGCGCGTGGAAGAATGGTGTCACGAGCGATGATGTAGCGTCTGTGGCGCTGACCCGAGAGATCTAGCATAAAACAACCGCATCAAGGAACGATACCGTTTCTGGCCGTGACGTCTGCAGAGTCTTCCCACTCGATCTTCACGCTCGCCTTGCACAGCTTGTACCATGTCATGCTCGTCGGACACTCGTCCACGTTCGTTGCTCCAGCAAGAGACAAGAGACCCCGGCGCCGGTGCCAGTGCGGGCGCTAAGGAGCGGGCCCGGCAAGCACACGCGAAAGCCAAAGCTGCAACTTCCTTCTGCACCCGAACAGTTGAACCAAACTTTTAACCTTGTCCTCACTCACCAGCGACGCCTCGGACACTTGCTCCTTCTGACATTCACAACTTCTCCTTCAACTCGCACACTTCCAGCCCTTATCATCACCACCATCATCACCATGGATCTGCTGCGACTGGAACAGCAGCGCCTCCTGCTGGAGAAGAATCTCAAGGAACTGCGGGCCTCTCTCAGGCAGTGGCAGACTTGGAGCGCCGAATATGAAGGCTTCAAGGAAGAGATACAGGCGACGCCTGAGAAGCCCGATCTTGTCAATATCAGCCAAACGTACGCTGGGGAACTCGTCAACGAGCAAGAGATTCGCGACCTCGCCGGCTTGAACTCGGATTCGCCCCGTTCTGCGAGCACCATTCTTGGCATGATCTCCAGGCGTCAAGAATATGTACAACAGAACATCGATACTATCCAACGCCAATTTTGGGATGCGGAAGCCAAATTGGAGGAGCTCGACTTCGCCTCGTTCTCGGCAGCTCGCGATGGAGCTACAGGCGGTGGATTGCCTCTCACGGAGATTCACGAAGAGCTTGACGAGGAGGGCAACGTCATCTCATCCAGCTTGTCTCGACCAGAGGAATCTACCGCGAACATCGTTAATTCCTTACGCAAAGCTGGCGTTGCCGACAAGGACCTCGACGGCACCGCTGCGGGCGCAGTCGCAGACGCGGACGAGCAAGTTGTCGAAGCAGCGCTCCCACGTCCTGCGATCATAAACCTCGACAAGCGTTCGAAGACGATCGCAGAGGTATCCGCAACGAACGGACACGGAACAGATGGTCCCGACAGGCCGCCAATTCGCAAGAAGTCGGTCTCTTTCACCGCGGACACGAAACCTCCGCCAACGCCACAGCGTCAGGACTCAGAAGATGGCAAGAAGTCCGTCTCGTTCAATGACAAGGTTGCTGTCATGCCCGCGGCTCCCCCTCCAGACAGTCGTAGCGTGTCATTTTCCGCTCAGGTCGAGGAGATCCCAGCAGAGCCGGCAACAGCAGGAACGAAGGGAAGACCCGATTTAGACCCGGAGACCCAGACTGATTTGAGAAAGATGTTCAAACCCGGAGAGAAGGTCTACGAGTTCAACGACGACGAAGACCTCGCCGAGACCCACCTGGTCATGCCAGACGGCGAATCTGAGGAGGACGCCCGCCTTCGTCGAGAGATGCTCGATTATAACTTACATGAAGTTGGACATGTTGTCGCGCAGATGGAACTGGACCCCGATGATTTCGACCTCGAAGGCGATGAGACGGCCTCTGCTTCGGACTTTGCGTCTTCAGATTACCTCGATGAAGATACACCATACTCTAGCGGCCTCTCAGAATCAGACAACGAAAGTGAAGATGAGTATGGTCGCTCGAAGAAGCCAGTCATTGGTGACGATTACCACAAAGAGATGCAGGAGTTGCAACGCAGACTGATAGGAAACCTTGGACCGGCACCCAGCGATCAGGATCTCACAGAAATCGACGAAGATCTTGACCCACAAGACGTCCGGAAACTCGTGATTCGTGAGAAGCGCAATTCTGCATCAAGCATGAGCTCTGAGGGCGAGAAGAAAGCAGGCAGCAAAAAGCGCGTCAGCTTCGCAGAGGCGTTGGACGTCGCGGAGCCTTCTTCCAAGGCTGCCAAAATCGAGGGAGAGAACGCCGAGCCTCTTGTAGATGGCGTCCTCGAGCGCACGCCTGCCACCGCCGCGACCATGCCACAGCCATCTGCGCCAGCCAAGATCTCAAAGTTCAAGAGCGCCCGCGCTGTACCTGATCGAAGCAATGGTGCAGACTTGGCTAAAGACGCCGCCCATGACGAGCGACCTACAGGACCTGCCGGCAAGATCATCGCCGACACTTTGCTTGAGCGCACTGCCGCAGGACGTGAAAATGTCGCCGCTCCTTCAGAGGACGAATCGAGCGACGTTTTGCAGCGGCGCGAGCTTGCTGCCGAGTACTACCGACGACGAAATGACATGATCAGACAACAGGGTGGCTTCAAAGCTCCTGCGGACGAGGATGAGGAAGACCAGCTGATGGAAGAGCGTGATGGCAAGCTGAAGAAAGTCAGCAGGTTCAAGGCTGCCAGAATCAAGCCTTCGTAGAGTGCATTCCTATCGGTAGAACGTGTAGGAAATTACCATCTCGCTAATGTTTGGGTATACGTCGTCACAGAGTCGATGGATCGTCCTACAAGTGAAGCATCTTCTGTTTTGCTGTTTGCACCTTACAAGCACTTCAAAGAAATAGGGGTTTCTGACGCGACGTCCTTCTCTATTGTGCACTGTCATGATTGAATAGCCTCGAACAAGCGTCATCAGCTGTAAGCATGTGTTGTGGCACAGTGGCCATGTCATAATATTGGTACAGTCTAATCTATAGACGCGACGTCGTGTCTCTCATGCCTCATGCCACGCTAAATCCAGGGTATCATCAGTATCGTTACAGTTTCACGCCTCTTGCAGACCCGCCATCAGTATCGATCTTCCATCTTGAGATCCTTCGCAGCGACTTCAGCCTTGACGGTATTAACCGCTGCAGGCTGGGTGACTCTGTCTCGCTCTGTGACCTCGTCCGCAATCATCACACCAAGCCCGCTGAAGGCTTCACACAAAGCCCGGCTCGTGAAAGATGAGACGTCGTAGCCTCCAGCTCCGATCACTGGTTCCCTTCTCGCGTCTCGTAGCACATCCCACACGTACTCGTCCTGGAGGGCATAGTATCGGTGCTCGAAGCTCAAACCCGCGAAGGGATCTATTGGTTCATCCAGCTTGGGTTTGGATTTGGCTTTCAGACCTTTGATGACAAGGTTGCTGCTTCCATTCCTTGTGTCAGCGGCTTGGATTGCTGCCTGTCGTTCAGCGGCTGCTTGACGGTTCATGCGCTTCTTCAGTGCTACGCCCTGTCCTTCTCTGGCAATCTTCTCGGGGTCTTGTCCGCTCTCCAGCCGTCGCAGCATATCTTTCTTGTTGGCTGCCGCCTCACGCTTCTCCTCGGCTTCTTCTCTACGTGCCGCTTCTCGCCTCTGCTTGGCCTGTTCGCGCTCTGCTTTCTGAAGAGCGGAGTACGACAGGCTCTCTTGCTGTGCCAGACTAGCGTTCTCGGCGATTTCAGCCTTGTGCTGCGCTTCGTATGCCCTAAACCGCTTCTCGGTCTCTTCCAGGTCGATGCTGTTGATCATGTTGAAGGTGATATCCTCCACCTCGTTGAGATAGTCGTTGTAGTCTCGTAAGCTCTCGAACTCATCCTCCCTTCGATTGAAGACTGCCGCGACCTTCTTCCGGATGTCCACCTCCCTCTCGACCTTGATATCCTCGAATGTCTGCTGTCTGAAGCGGTTCTTGCGCAGAGTCTCGCTGCAGCCCTTGATGGGGCACTGGGCGGGGCCGTGGGAAAAGATGCGGTCCACACAGGACTCGCACATCTTGTGATAGCATGCCGGATTCACGAGAAAGCGCATGTTGCGCTTCATGTAGGTGGTGGACTTGCATACGGGGCAGACTTCTGCGGACGGAGTTGTGTCAGTGGCGGAGGTGTTCGCGATGATCATGTCTCGAAAGTGGGAGTGCAGCTCACCATCTTGTCCTTCTGGCCGCGCCGGCGACGTCTTGGACTGTGCCAGGCGCGACATGATCCTGTCACCGATCGAGGTCGGCGATGATGAGCTGCTCGATAATAATGAAAGAGTGCAGTGAAGCAGCCAGCAGTGCTAGTGCTAGTCGCGTGTGGTTTGTAACGCGAAATGCTCCGAACGCCGCCTCGGAAGAGCTGCCCTGACTTCTTCTCTGCAGGCCGTCAAGAAGCGATCGTTACTTGTCAAAACTTTCCACCACTGCACTTCTGCGCCGCATCATCTTCATACCATCTGCCGTCAACGCCCTCCGTCTATCATTCACCCACCGCGGTAACGGTTCTCGATATAACTACAGACGCCCTCGAAAATCCACACACTGCTTCACCCACTGCCGTAGCGAACCCTTCCCACCATGGGCGAACGAGGACATGGACTGGACCACTCAAGAGACCCGTGCCCGTGGGTCGCGTTATCAGATTTCGGAGGCGCATTCTGTATGGGTGTATGTCGCCACAGACCTGTCTCCGAGTGAGAAGGGTACTGACACTTGCGCAGGCGATAGGAGGAGCCGTATGGCACGGAGTAAAAGGCTTCAGGAATAGTCCCTATGGGGAACGACGGATAGGAGGTGCAACAACATCAAAAGGATGCCACGGTAGCTTGAGAAGCTAACAACGTCAATAGCCATCACAGCGATAAAAGCACGCGCCCCCGTACTCGGTGGCAACTTCGGCGTTTGGGGCGGCATGTTCAGCACATTCGACTGCGCAGTAAAAGGAGTTCGTAAGAAGGAGGATCCATGGAACGCCATCATCGCAGGTTTCTTCACAGGAGGTGCATTAGCAGTACGAGGAGGTCCTCGGGCGATACGGAACGGTGCCATCGGATGCGCCATCCTCCTCGCGGTCATCGAAGGTGTCGGTATTGGATTCCAGAGAATGATGGCAGAGAACACGAAACTCGAGCTGCCGCCTCCTCCGCCAAACAGCACTGCTAGCGCAGCAGGGAGCGAAGGACGATTAGCAGCGGCTTGACTGCCACCTTTGGCTGTTCGTGCTCTTGAATTGTCGGAGTTGGGCTTGATTTGTGCTTGAAGGACGCATTTCAGGACCATAGATTACAACAAGTCCGCATCCAGCGGGAGCTAAGAGAAGCCACAGTCATTTCAGATCTTGGGGAAGAAGATTAAAAGAGAGGAACAGGCAAGGCGTTTGGAACAGGAGGGATGGCAGAATCGGCCGATCCCGGATGCGTAGCGTTCCCGCATTTGCAAATGGAGTACGGACGGTTGTACGATTCGCGGACTCGACACTACACTCTACCACACCTCGAGCCGAGCGATGATTTGTCGCTTGGGTTCATTGTATCATGCAGAAAGCGGTGTAATGTACATAACCTGATAGATGTGGCGAGGCGTTGCTATCAATGCGATGTATGAAATCAACACAACGGTGCAATGCAGCTGCCCATGGCTATAGCTGCAGCCTGGATGCTCTATTCCGCTCGATATGATAAACAATATTCATGGCGGTTCTCGTCAACCACATGGCCCGCCTAGGATAGGGTCAGCACACACTGAGGTCTTTTCGCACCAAAAGCGACGGGAACACTTACATTATCAGTCCGCAGCAAATTTCCTTCCATTATTTCCTAGTCTTACGCGCCCCGCAGCTTCATATTGTACAAGATTGTCAGCGCGTGTTTTCTGGTTCAGCGATTCATGATCCAAGTCCCTTGGTCCATCGATACGCACCTTGATGGCAACGATTTTGTTGCCGACATCGAGAGCCCGTTCGTGCAGTATACGCAGACCCTCGTGATCCCAGAAGCGACGACACTTCCAGTCGATGTCATACAACGTCACTTGAGCGGCGATGACGGCAGCGTCTCGAAGAGTACATGTAGTGGCAGTGAACTGTCTATTGTGTACCAATCTGTGCAGCTCCTCCAGATCAGATTGTGCACTTTCGGATCTCTACCGCGTGGTTAGTTATAGCATCTCCATGACTTGATCAATTTCGTACCACAATGGCCAATAGCTGATCGCGGAGCGTCTGTTGGTTCTGATTCCAGAGCTTGTTCCCGACGTGTGGGAATCCAATATTCAAGGTTCTTGCCTCAATGTTTGGGAAAGGCCTTGGACCTTCTTACTACAGCATGGAGTCTTTAATCGCTGCCTTTGACGTGAAGTAGACGCGCAAGAGTCATGCTGCTGTGTCCCAGACCACCTTTAAAGAGTCAATATCTCTACTAGATGAGCAAGTGCGAGTTTCTCAAACAAAAAGACCGTCGTTGTTTGCTTGTTCTGGTACCTGATGTTCTCCTTTACAGCGGCAGCGCAACAGACTTGATGGTAAGTAGTTCAGCTCCCTCTTCAATCTTCAACAGAAGCCCAGAACAATGACCAAACATCCCCCACCCGAAAAACGCACATCATGTCCACTCAGGAACCCCAACATTCATAGATCGACCAATTGACTTGCCTCGAACAAGTCATCGACAGACCTCGAGCATCCTTCTCAACAGAGAGGCCCATGCACAAGGAGGTGTGGGCCAGCGATGCAACCAACGAAGGATTGCAAGCCGCGCTTGGTCACACCCACAGCAAGACAGTGGCTGTGCTGCGAAAATACGTTACATCTCTCGAAAGTGAAGCAGCAAAAATGAAGGCGATATTGGCAGTCAATGGACCGGCACGGCTGTTGCAGGCGCAAAAGGGTACTGCTGAAGAAATGAAGGGCGATATATGCGACCATGTGCAGCAGCGCTGGACATTTGACGAGTTAAGGCCGCATTTGGACGGACAATTCTCAGAGCTTGAGTGAGGTCCAGTCATCAAGATTTGTTACTGGGCGTTTCGTGGTGTGGAGAGGTGCATCAATCGTCTCCGGATTCTCTAGTAGAAGTGTGGCTCGTGGTTGGTGGCAATGTGCAGAGGGCCTTTCAAAGCCATGTAGCTCTTGTTTTGCAGTGCTGCGTGACTATTATGCACATCGTCCATGGTTGAGGTCTTTCGCATCGTACATAATCGGGGCGTCCAATCAATGAACTCAGATGGCAAGTGTTTGGCAATCGTTCGGCCATTGTGAAGAGGCATATTCGTCGCTTTCGACCTGCAAAATCACGTAAAATCAAGGCAGGAGATACAAGGACGTGGTTTCGTTCTTTCGCGCTCACAGATCCGCAGTGAAGAGATCTGATGTCGACTCTGCGCCATGGACAGGGTCACTTCGTGACAGGAGCGCGATGAGGAAGGAAAGAGGAAGGAAATGCGCGGCAGAAGTGTGATCAAGTCTCTCATGGCACGTGCCCTCGGTGCGGCCCGCTGAGAGAAGCTTTTTCCAGAGCTTCGCCCTCATCTCTCTCGACATGGGCTCTTCTTCAACCTCAACAAAGCAACATGTGAACGCGCATCCGCCATGGAGTCACTCGAGGATACCAACTGGGACGTGGTCATCTCAGGCACTGGCCTGCCGCAGTCGCTGCTTGCGCTGTACGTGCTTCTGGCTTTTGCGCGTCAAGGCTCAGGCTAACTAACGCAAAGTCGGACTTGAAGCTCGCTCTCTCGATCCGACAAGAAGATCCTGCACGTGGACCGGAACGAATACTATGGTGGTGATGAAGCTGCTCTGAGCCTTTCAGAAGCAGAAGCATGGGCACAAAAGCACGCGAGCGAGCAGAGAACTGGGGGAAGTGGCTTCAGTTATGCCAGTGTCACCAAAGTGGCGGACGATGGAGCACCTGCATCCACAAGACTCGGCCCCGCTCGCGCTTACTCGCTCGCACTCGCTCCCCAACTGCTGTACACACGATCGGTATTGCTGCCTGCCATGGTCTCTTCGAGGACACACAGCCAGCTCGAGTTCCAAGCGGTGGGCTCATGGTTCATCGTCAGCGAGAGTCCAGACGATAGCAGTACTCGGGCACAGTTGATAAGAGTACCTGGAGGCCGTGAAGATGTTTTCCAGGACAAATCTCTGGACCTCAAAGCCAAGCGCTCACTTATGAACTTCCTGCGCTTTGTGGTCAGTTATGAAAAGCAACAAGATAAATGGCAAGAGGACCGATCGAAGGAATTCTCAGTCTTCTTACAGGAGAAGTTTGGCTTGCCATTATCTTCACACGCGCCGATTCTGGCTCTTGCATTGAGCGATCGTGCCATGCAGGACATCACAGTCGAATATGCTCTCCCAAGAGTTTCGCGCCATCTCAACAGCATAGGCATGTTCGGACCTGGCTTCGGTGCGGTACTCCCGAAGTGGGGAGGTCTCGCAGAGATTGCTCAAGTAGCCTGCCGTGCCTGCGCTGTGGGAGGCGGTGTCTATGTTCTAGGACGCGGGATCACCAATGTGCAGCCAGACGAAGAGTTCAACCTCAGCGTGGAGCTGAGTGACGGCCAAATGGTCACGACCAAATGGCTTGCCGGTTTACAGCAGGACCTCCCGGGTACTGCGCCAGCCACAGAAGCGAGCATTCCATCGACAAAGACTTCGAATATCGTCTCGGTGGCATCGTCTTCATTGGATTCTTTGTTCCCTCGCACATCGGAAGGCGGGGTCATACCTGCAGGTGCCGTTGTGATGGTCAAGCCGGCCGATGAGTCGTTGTCGACAGTGCACATGTTCGTACACTCGAGCGATTCAGGCGAATGCCCAGCAGGACAATGTGAGTACCCTATACTTCCTCGATGCAATCGCCCACATTGCCTCGTCTCCACGAAATGATGATCAACCCTATGAATACTTATCTACATTGCCTGAATTGCATTGAAGAACAACAACATATCTCTGACAACCTGAAACCATCGTCTCAACTATGCACATATTTCGGCATCGCTCCTGGCCCGACTCAGCAGCTAATGCTTGTCACAGGTGTATTATATGCGTCTTGTCCCGAAGAAGGTCAGGTTGGTTTCCAGCGCCTCGAGCAGGCTGTGAAGCAGGTCCTGGAGAGCGTCAATGAGTCAACCACGCCGCAAGTTCTCTGGAGCCTGCAATATCAACGCCAAGTTCGAGGAGCTTCCACTGCTACGGTCCAACGCACTGGTCCCGTGATCACGTTGCAGTCGCTGTCTGACGACCTCGCTTTCGAGGATGCAGTTCTTGAGGGAGTCAAATCTGCATGGGAGCAGATTACGGGATCAGTCGGCGATGATTATCTGAAGTTCGAGGCCAGAGAAGGCCAGAGAGAAGAACAAGAGACATAGCCTCACGCAGTGTCAGGAGGTGATATGGATAATGACTTATTTTCCGGTTGAGCGTTCCCAATATCGACCAGTCCTCCCTTCATTCTACGGGGTTACCCAGCTGCACCTGTTTCTTAACCAGTCTGGAAGTTCTCAGCCAAGTTGCCTTCCCAGCTTGATTTCGATTGGTTGTACCTCTACCAAGCGTTAGGTAGCACCAATGCATAAAGTCACAGCGGAACCTATCGCACGCATACTTGGTTGGTCCTTCACTACTCAAGCCATCGATGAGGCACTGTCGGCAGGCACGAATGTCTTCATTCGGTACATGCATGCCTGACCCGCGGATCTGTGTCGGAACGGCTAAGATCCTGGTTCCGTTGTTGAGACTCGGCAAGAAGAGTACGACTCGACGCCACCACAACATTCGCAGCCGTTTACATCATCACTCGATCATACGCTAATGCCGCCTCGCAGAAAGTTTTTGGTAGATTCTGAGTATCAATCGCGCGGAGGATGCCAGATCTGTACTTTCATTCGTTCTTCAGGCCTCGGAGCCCGCACCTTACAAAAACAAGCTTCTCTTTGGCCTTTCACACTTTGATGCGCTCATAGAACTAGTGGATGCTTTGCTCCAACGTCTGGCAGTTCGGCATTAACGAAAACGCGATGTATGATGATGGTTCGGCACCGTAAGTTCTCAGCGCGTTCTGGCACTGCGGGTGGTCAAAATCGTTGTCTCTTCCACTAAATCTTCTCTGCCCTACTGCTGCAAAGGTGCTCTGCTCCACTACAGCAACTTAACGGACATTCGCGACAATGTCGCAGCTCATCAGAGATACCGCTTTCGGCCATGTGGTCAGATTCTTGTCGCGGGGGAAACTGCTCAAATATGAAGAAGAGGAAGACCCATCGCTGTGGAAAAGATTCATAGATGAGAAGAAGTCTGCAAACCTGGCACAACACGGCGACACGAATCCTGCAGAGGACGATACCTCCGAGAAGGACGACCTAGAGAAGCCTGAACGGCCATCGGCAAATGGGAGATCTTCATCTGAAGGCTCACGCGACACTGGCAACGATGCCCCTATCAACGAAGTGAGCGGCGTCAAGGTTGATCAAGAGAAAGGCAAGGATATTCACCTCATCAGCTGGTGGGGTGACAACGATTCAGAGAATCCACAGAATTGGTCGACATCTAAGAAGGTATTCGTTACCTTCGAGATCTGCTTGTTGACCACTTCTGTCTACATCGGTAGCTCTATTTACTCTGCCGGTACTGCGGATGTTGTTGCTATCTTCGGCGTGTCTCAGGTCGCGGCGACATTGGGTCTCTGCTTGTTCGTCGCAGGCTATGGCCTTGGCCCAATGCTCTGGAGTCCAATGTCTGAGATTCCTCAGGTGGGAAGGAATCCGATCTACCTGGGAACTCTTGTCATTTTTGTGGCTCTACAGCCAGCTGTGGCACTGGCCAGCAACTTTGGCATGCTTATGGCGTTTCGATTCATTACTGGATTTTTCGGAAGTCCCGTGTTGGCAACCGGCGGCGCGTCGCTCGCCGACATCTGGAGCCCAGCGAAGCGTGCATATGCAATGTCAATTTGGGGCATTGCTGCAATTTGTGGACCAACTCTTGGACCTCTCATCGGGGGTTTCGCTGTTCAATACGGTGGCACGAATGGTGTGATCAAGGCACCGTGGTCGTGGCCTATCTGGGAGTTGATGTGGCTCTCGGCATTCTGCCTCGTCTTTCTGGTAAGCAAGCCTGTGTTTACACTGTTCGAGGCTTCCGCTGACATTTCATAGTTCTTCTTCTTTCCCGAAACATCTGCCAACAACATTCTCCTCAGACGTACACGTCGTCTGCGCAAGCTCACTGGCAATGACAAGCTCAAATGCGAGCCCGAGCTCATGTCTGAGCAGATGACCGGCCGGGATATCGCTTTGATGGCGCTTGTGAGGCCGTTCACCCTGAACTTCACGGAACCCATGGTTTTCCTGCTCAATCTCTACATTGCACTGATCTACGGTCTGCTATACATCTGGTTCGAATCGTTTGTGATTGTGTTCATTGATATTTACGGATTCGGACTGGGCACAGAGGGATTGGCTTATCTGGGTATCCGTAAGTGAAATGAGCAGAATCGATGCTCCAGAATGCCACTGACTTAGATCCTAGTCATTGGTGCCTTTGTGGTCATGCCGCCATTCTTTTGGTACCTGCACAAATACCTGGAGCCACAATTTGACGAGAACGGCGAGCTTCAACCTGAGCTACGACTGATTCCATCCTTCGTGGGCGCTTTCTGCATCCCGATCTGCCTTTTCTGGTTTGGCTGGTCTGCACGACCAGACGTGCACTGGATCATGCCTATCATAGGCAGCGCTTGGTTCTCCGTGGGCGCCTTCCTCCTCTTCAATTCGGTCCTCAACTACCTGCCTGATGCGTATCCTGAGTATGCGGCCAGTGTATTGGCCGGCAACGATTTTATGAGGTCCAGTTTCGGCGCTGGCTTCCCACTCTTTGCCTCCGCGATGTTCAACAATCTTGGCGTCGCCTGGGCAAGCTCGACCTTGGCCTTCATCTCGATTGCGTTCATCCCTATACCGTTTGTATTGTACAAGGTCAGTCTACACCTCGTCCGTACCCAGAGACCCAGCTAATCTGTTGCTAGTTTGGTCCTACATTGCGCAAGAATTACTCGAAGCATGCACGAAAAGACTTGTAGAAATGTTGAAGAATGTCTGTGTGGGGACACGCACTACGATTGCATGTTGATGACTTGGGGGATACAAGATAGATTGAGCGGGTCACAGATGACTCTGAGAGTTACGCAGACTCACATAATGTACAGTAGCAGTATGGACTGTTGCTCGAGCGCCACCAGTGCATATCACGACCTACGCCATTCACATTCCCTGTCCGCGGATCCCAGCTTACGGGTGTGGTTTGCGCACGGGGTGACACTATACATATACATCGGCAGCATGGTCCGTAAGATTGCACCGAAGCACGCGTACGACCTTGCCCGAAGACCATTTTAAGCGAAGCAAGATGTTAAGATGCAGGTTCTCCGGACAACTGGGCGGGTCCTTGCAATGCATGTCATCCAATGGTCCCAAAAAACGAAATACGTGCTTCTACGCGATGTCGTTTCTGGCTCATCCGTCCTGTATCACCATCAATGCTGACATTCAACCGGCCAAACGTGGCATTGGACTGCATGTGGCGTTTTTGCACGTGGCCGTACGGGGGAAGAAGTCCGGCACAGCGAGGTCCAGCGGTCACTAATTACACCTTCCCTCGGAATGCTTGGGATGGCGCTTCATATCGCCAGCTAAGAGGAGGTACGAACGTTTGTCTGGCCTTGGCCCAAGAGTGCGGATAACATCGAACTGATACCTGGTGACCGATGTCGAGCGGCAAGGCAATTGGTCTCATGAGCTCACTCTTCGCTACTTGAGCAACGGGACAGCTGCTAACGTGTTTGGTTCGATGCACCATTAGCAAGGATGATACATATCGATCTATTGCTCGACACGACGCATGTCACTATAAGAACGACGCTCGGGTGGACGACTTCTCGTGCGTGCATGCATGCATCTAGTTCTTACGAGGCACGCAGACCGACTATGATTGGTCCACGGTGTGCATGAAAGGGAAGATGGGTCTAGCGACTCTAAAATAGTCCTTGATCCTGTCCCTCCAGACCAAGCCAACTGCTCATCACGATGCAGGAACCGAAAGAGGCCTTGGATCGGAGCGTGGAGGGAGCCGCCTAGCACAAACGTAAGACAGCAGGTCTGCAGGAGTGGGTATTAGAATGGTTGAAGAGTCACCTCTTCCCGCTGCAAGCGGAAGGTGTCCTCCTGAGTATCGACACATCAAAGCTTCGACATGCACCTCTCCATCATACCTCTGGCTGCCCTAGCAGTATTGGTCGCAGCAGGTAGCACTTCTACCTTCTCCCAGCAATTCTGCAAGACTGCGCTCAACACCAAGAAGGGTTTCGGAGGAACAACTACCAAGGCATCTACGATTATTCTCACACGTACCATCGAAAGCACAGTTTCCCCAACTATCACTGTAACGCCCAGAACTATTACGTGCACGCGACATTCGACGACTACCCTATCTACTACCAAAACTTTGCCACAGACAACGAGCACCTTTTCCAAGACGGAATCGTTCACGGAGACTAGCACAGTCCTTACCACGTTTATCACTACGTTAACCTCAACATTGTTCGAGACAACCACCAGCACCCTTGACACGAGTGAGTCCCCGAACAGAAGCAGCCAACAAAGCTGGAATCTGCTAACACAACTCCAGCAACCGTGGCCGCATCCGGCGTGATACCAATATCGTCCGCATTAGCCGCGAGTGGTCACATCGTATCGAAAAAAAGAAGACGATCTTCAAGTGATCGTGTCCAGGATGCTGGACCTGTCGCGATTGTGGAGCGTGCCGCCACACAAAAGATCATATGCGGCTTGGATGGGCAGATCACCTTCGACCCTCCACAATATTCGGTAAGCCTTTACGGAGGACATGGGAGCGGAGGTGCAGTTCGTTCGCAAGATATACTGACTATGCTCCTCAGGGTACGGTGACGTGCTTCAAGAGGGTGCAAATAGTCACAACCAAGGTCCTCACCCCTACCGCCAAGAAGACAAGAACTATTACGGCGCCACAAGGCAAGACCACAAAGGTGAGAGGAACAGCTGCGATCCGGCACCATCTGCTTAAAGGCCTATGGCACGTACGATGGCTGAGATATCTCGTGCTGAATTTTAACTTCAGACACTGTACACCACCCGAACGAAGACTCTTACAGAGACCCCAATCGCGGCGTCGACAACCGTCACCTTCTCTCACACGGATACCATTACCACTACCTCTATAGCCTCTTCGACCGTGGTTGTGCCCTACACGACCACCTCCACGATCTTCGCTCCTCAGCCGACTGTCTATGCAGCCTGCTTCAAAGACAACATTGCATCTTTCGTCGATGGTAAACGAATCTATAACATCGCCGTCACGGACCCGAAGAATGGATTCTCGTTCGGTAGCAATACCGCCGACGCATACTCTTGCTGTGCGCAGTGTGTGCAGAGTGGCACTTGTGGAGGCTCGACATGGCATCCAGCCACAGGCACCTGCTATTTCTTCCCACTTGTGGGGGCAACCTGTAGTCCAACGAGCCAAAGTGGAACTTTCCTGACGCAGAGTGACACCAACTTGGGCTTTGAGGTGTCGAACAGTCCATGTGGTGAGGTCGCCATGGGTTAGGGTCGTGAAGATGCTTGAAGAAGCGATGAGTCTAGGTTGTTGACTCCAAGGCACGATGTGAACGCAGCTCATGCGCAGCAAGATTTGATGCATATAGAGTATGAATGAAACCCTGAATCTCGAACAGCCTGCATCCCACTGAAAGCGTCGGCAAAACTTACTTCCCGTGCAGGACGTCCAAAAAGTTCCCGAGCCCGCCTAGATCATAGACGTTGTCGATATCTTCCAAGCCCCAGACTCGAGCCCACAGATGCTCTTGCCCTTGCGGTGCTCGTCCATCTCTAGTCCTGACCAGAACACTGTCGCTGGTAAGCGGCCAATTGACTACTGAATCCTCATCAAAGGGCTCCAACGCCGGGTTGTGATGGCCATTCATGCCGTTGAGCACACCCCGCTGCTGGTTATGTTTCCTCAAATCATCTCGACTAGCCCTGAAGACGCAACCATCTAGCATGTCATCTTTCCAGTCCGACCACTTCTGCGATTCATTGGTGGTCATGCCGGCCCAGATAAGGTACAAGTGGTATGTCAGTAGCCCCAGTGGCAGGGAGGCCGTCGACGCTGCCAGCAGGCCAACGCCGGCAATCGAGATTCCACCCCTGTTAACGGCTATCACAAAATGGTGGCCAAGCTGTTCTATCCGTCCCCAAGAAAAGAGGTGTGTGGTCTTGTCGATGTTGAAGTACGGCTGCATCAGCCACCAACTCAGATACGCGCCGTATATTTGCAGAATGCCAAGTGTGAGCAGCAAAGCCAGAAAATGCCGATAATTGCCACGACCCAGGCAGTTGTTGACCCAAGGACAGTGGTGATCGCATCTGGCTACACAAAAGCCGCAGAAGCTGCAGTGTTTTGATCGCGCTGGCTTCACAATGTCGCAAGTCCGACATATGGTGTGCGGCCGGAAGAGGATGTAATCGTACGGGTAGTCGGTCATGCGTGCTCGATGGTTGTCCGCAGAGATGTAGTGCTTCTGATACGTGACGCAGAAATATGTGAACACATATGGGAGAGCGAGCAATGGCGGTATCGGCACAAGCAGTCGAGCAGGCAGACGGCCCACAGAGTTCCAGAGGAAGAGCACCGCGCTTCCAGTCAATAAGCCCAGGAAGATGATGAGCACCACGGGGTTCTTCTCGTAGAACATGTATTGACCAAGCCGCTGACTTCTGTGTGTCATCTGTCCTCCAGTGAGAGATTGATCCACGGAGCGTAAGCCATTTGGGAGACGGAGGCAAAGCAGCCGCTGAAGCCAGCCGATCGGTGTCCTTCTGAGGGCTGGCAGACGTCCAAAGAGGGCCACAAAGGTTACCAAGGACACCACGCAGACGGCAATGGCGATGTTCCGGAGCACTCCCATCTCGACAGCATCGTCTCAGGCTGTGAGGCGGCGGACAGTTCCGTGAGTGACGCGGGTAGTCTGGTCAATGCAGAAGCATAGAGAAGCTACATGTACTTCTCCCGCGAGAGAGTTGTTGATTAGGAAGGAGTGAACACCATCGACTGCGCCACAGCCGGTTTCGATTGGCTGCACGCCATCTCGCCCTAGTTCGCGCCTGCCAGGCACGACGCCTTTGGACGCGTGCCTTCCCGCGACACATTTCACGACGGGCACATGTGGGCTTGACTTTGCTTCACAGCCAAAATCTCTTCGCTCATCGCACATCGCACGAGTCAGAGCATACATGTGCGTGCATCCTAATGGCGAACGCGCCGACGGTCGTGACAAACGCGACCGGCGACACACCGCGCATAGGGAACGTGCTTGATGGTCTCAAGTTCTTCGTAGTGCAGCGAGTCCCGCGCCGGACGGGCCTGATGAAGGACATCGAGGCCAATGGAGGCGAAATAGTCAGGCACGAGGTCCAAAGTGACTATGTCATCGCAGACCACTTTCGGCGCGATGCGCCCGGCGGCAGCTACTCGTACACATTCATAGACAGCGCCATCAAGAATCAAAGACTGCCCGACCCCGCAGACCATGCAATAGGAGGGACGCTTCGCAGTGATCGCCCAGTCGGCTCGGTAATCCCGGGCAAACACACACGCACGCCGTTCACGGTGCAAGACGACAAGGACTTGTGGGAATTCGTAGAAGAGGCGAAGCAGGACGGGGCTTCGGTCAAGGGCAACGACGTGTACAAGCAGCTGGAGAAGGTCCACCCACGGCACACCTTTCAGGCCTGGCGCGACAGGTATATCAAGAAGTTGCTGGACAAGCCGCCTCCACCAGGTGCCAGAGCCCCGACGGCCACGATGGTACTGCCGACTTCACCCACCGATGCACCCAGGCTCACGACCGAGGCGCCACTCGCACGACAAGCCACGGCGACGCTGAAAAGGAAGCGCAAGGTCAAGGTCGCAGAGAGTGTCCCTGAGGTCGAGCACGAACGCAGCTCGTTGCCTAAATCGTCGACTGCTCAGCCCGAGGCACCGACCACCAAGATAGCTGATGCCGAGTTGGCGCTCCTGGTCGACAATGTAGACGACATCGAAGACATCCCGAAAGAGCGGTGGGGGCGTGCTTGGAGTGGATTCCAGCAGGCGCATCCTCACCGCACCGCAGAGGAGTGGAGCAACCTGTACCTGACGCATGTTCGGCCGCTGCATCGCAAGGAAACCAGAGAGACAGCAGTGGCCAGATACGAAGGACCTGACGACCAGGATGACACTCGGCTGGACGGCATGTCGCAGGGCAATAAGGGAACAGGAAAGGGCCCAAATCGTGCTCGGGGTAACGGTGTCGTTCGATCGACATCCTCCACGCCGACTGGCAAGAAGCGCAAAAGGACGAACCCGGCATCTTCACCAATAGCATGTGCAGCGTCGCACAAGAGACAAAAGGCAGGCCCGACTGACAGGGACGCCATGGTCAACGAAGAAAACATACTAACTTCAGACCTAGTTTGTGACGCTGAGCAGCAGGTACAGGTCGAGGCAGATACTGCCACTCATGGAGATCCTACAAGCCATGACGTTAAATCTGATGCTTTGCTCACTTCTGATGCAAACATGGCCGCAGATCGCCAACTTTTTGGCGAGGCCTCTGCCCATAAGCCGGATGAGATTGAGCTACTGGAAAGCGATGGCGTCAAAATATCGGGCAGACTGGCAGGACTTGAAGATGCGACCGTGATCAGCAAGACGCCGGCCTTACCGAACAATCGAGTCGATACTGACAGTCACCGCCGTAGGCTCGAGGAACAAAGTGACCGCGATCTACTTACATCTGAAGCCAACCAAGGTGCTGATGAACAGCTTTGCCAGATTATCCTGGACGACGACTCGGAAGTCGGGTCACAACTTGATGTTGATGATAGTCCAATTTTCCCGAAGGAGATTCACTTTGAAGCGCAAAGTACTTCGGCTACGTCTGGACACTCAATGCCTGCCAAGCACGCGTTGACAGAAGCCAACCTGGCCAGCCAACAAGCACAGCACAAACCATGCGTTCCTAGGGCCTTCGATTTGCATCACGATGAGGAGGAGAAGGACCAGAGCGATTTCATTGACTACCTACAGACCACGCTCAGCAATACCAAAGCTTCTCGTGGTGCTGACGGTGCAACGAGTGCTAGAGTGCACTCGAATGGCCTTAGACTCGACCATGTACCGCCCAATTTCTGGCGACCTCGTCCTCCTTCTAGCAGAGAGAACGGTGATATTCGTGCACCTGCGGCAGATACGTCTCAGCGGAAGCCACCCGAGAATATCTACATGGCACAAATGCATCGTCGTCAGCAGGAAGAAGCCTCAATTCCAATATCACGAACCGCCGTCGACGAACATGCCGCGGAAGAGACCAAGCAAGACTCGCCTGAAGTGGCCGAAGAACTCGTTCTGGAACAGGATTTACCCATGTCCTCGGAACAAGAGCTAGAGGATGCGCTCGATGAGAATTTAAATTGGCCGGCCTCGCCACAGCACAAACATGCACAGAAAAGTAGTCAGAGCCAGCCATTTGAGACACAGATCGCGTACCCGCGGCTAGATCTTTCGACACATGGGCACACTGGTCTAGCCGCCCCTGATTTCCAGCTCTTGAGCCAATCTATGATGTCGCAGCATGATGATGGTGAGGAGAACTTCCAAGCTACTCCAACGTCGTCGTTCAAGCAGCAACGGCCTGTCTCTAAAGCAAGCGTGCGGGTGGTCCGAGAAAAGCATGATTACGACGATCATGCGCGAGACAAGTCGGTAGCGCTCAACCCTTTGCTTCAGGATGATACTGTGGTCGACGAAGACGATGGAGCAGGATACGACGGTGCTGTCGCTGCGCAGGACGACACCATCAATCACGAGCCCTATGATGCTGACGATGACGTGGACCTGACTGTCGTTGAGCCTGATGGGGGCTTTCTGGCACCTGAAAGTCCTGCTAAGGAGCCCATAAATGACCCTCGTGGCGCAGCAAACGGCAAAAGGAGAACCAGCAGCGAACCGATCACTATATCATCGGCCGCCCCTTCAAGCTCACCGTATGAAGCTTCACAAGACGGCAAAGCTTGCACCGGACTGGAGCAGAGATCTGCCGGCGTATCGAAGCGAGCGCTAGAAACACAGGATATACTGAACGCCGAAACTCAACTTCCGGAATTTTCTATGCCTGAACCCTCCTTGCCAGATGACCACTCGGATGGAGATGAAGCAGATGAAACGCAGCTTCATGCGCCGGCTGTTCGTACTGCACAAGCTGCCACGCGATCGCAACGCACAAGAGCAGACAAATCTGACAGCGACGAGTCAACAACTGACGTGGACTCTTGGATCTTGAGCATGAAAGCGCATGGTTTCAGTGACAAGGCGATCTCGAAGGCTTTGAGATGCACGTCCTATCGTCCACACATAGCTCAGCTTGTGCTCTTCGAGGAGAAGCGCGGGAATGGCCTACCTGACGATACGCCTGGAATTTGGAACAAGCTTGAGGATGAGGTATTGGAAGGCGGTGATGCGCGCAAGCTCAGGAGGCTGTATGGAAAGCATGGTTCTGTCGAGTGCGATGCGAGGCTGGACTTCCTCAGTCAATGGCGAGAATTGTTTCCTGCCAAGTCGTGATGCTGGAAGTAGCTTTGCCGCGAGGCGACAGATGGCTCGGGGCCAGATGAACGTACATAGAAGTCACGGAATATTTTAGCCGCGTATACCCATGACCCTGCATATTCGTTGCCTTTTCGCCGTTGCTCAGCCGATTCACTCCGTCGGACGCACAAGGCCCGCCCTGAATTGTGACAGTCGATCGACGGGGCTTCGACAGTGAATGTTGCAGCCTGAGAGCAAGACTGCCCAAACGGCATTCGCTAGTCCGCACGTCGAATGTGGCGCAGCAGTTGGGGTGTGCCGCATTTCCAGCTGGTCAAGGGCAGAGAGTTTGCTGGGTTGTCTGATCGAGACGGCGGTTGTCAAAGGGCTCTGTCGCTGGCATCACGATACAGCAACCATATGGAACCGCAGCATTGGGGTCATGATGTTGGTGCTGGACAGAGATAGAGTTTGTACAGTGGTGAATTTACAGACCAGGCGGGGGTTTCCGGCAGGGTGCATAGTGATGTGCGGGCAAAGTGGCAGCCTTGAGTACCAAGTGACTTTGATCGCGCATAAGCAGCGGTCACTCGTCGCGCGCCTGGAGCACTTCACTCGCTAAACCACCTTCTCTGCTCCCTGTCCTGCCAGCACACACGCATCATGTTCCGCGCCCAGGCAAACCCGATGGACGATGCAGTCGTCAAGGCCACCGATGAGAACCTGACGAGCGAGAATTGGGAGTACATCCTCGATGTCTGCGATCGAGTCTCTGCCAAACCAGAGGGCCCAGCACAAGCCATCGCCTCCCTGATCAAGCGCCTAGCACATCGGAACGCCAACGTGCAGCTGTACACGCTCGAACTGGCCAACGCCCTGTCGCAGAACTGTGGCCCGTCACTGCACCGCGAGCTCGCATCCAAGGCCTTCACGGACGCACTGCTGCGCTTGGCAGCAGACCGCAACACTCATGCCCAAGTCAAGCAGAAAGTCATGGAGCGCATGGGTTCGTGGAGCGACGAATTCCGATCATCGCCAGAGCTTGGCATCATGGATCAAGCGTACAACAAGCTCAGGCAGCAGCAACCGGGTCTCATGCCCCCAAGCCGACCCGTGAAGAAGGAAGTGAGCACGGAAGATCGGAGGAAAGAGGACGAAGAGCTGCAGATGGCACTGGCGTTGAGCATCAAGGATAAAGGTCCGGCAGCGGACGCGCCGGCGACGACCAACGGCAATACTCAGACAGCGACACAGTCCCAGCCGCCGCCGCAGCAAGGAACAACGGCTGCTACGGTAAGCAGAGTGCGTGCTCTGTACGACTTTGCCCCATCCGAGGCCGGCGAGCTGGCTTTCAAAAAGAACGACATCATTGCGGTACTGGAGTCCGTATACAAGGACTGGTGGAAAGGCAGCCTCAGAGGACAGACTGGAATTTTCCCGCTGAACTATGTTGAGAAGATCCAGGACCCAACTAAGGAGGAGTTGGAGAGGGACGCGCAGATGGAGTCCGAGGTGTTTGGTGAGATCAAGAACGTTGAGAAACTCTTAGCGTTGCTCAGCGTAGGAGCAGAAGGAGGCGGTAGGAGAGGCGAGCGGGAAGAAGAGGAAGTCGGTGAGCTCTATCAGCGGACGTTGAGCATACGACCGAAGTTGATTGAGCTCATCGCTCGATACACGCAGAAGAAAGGTAACGCATTGACATCCATTTCCAACGATGGCTTGGCTAATGTACAACAGATGACTTCACGCAGCTGAATGAGAAATTCATCAAGGCGCGGCGCGACTACGAAGCTTTGCTCGAATCTTCGATGTCGCAATCGCAGTATCAACAGCAATACCCAAGTCGACAGAGACAGCCATCATACCCGCCACAACGTCAACAACTACCTTATGCTATGCAACAGCCCTCGATGCAAGGGTATCATGCTCAGGGACCTCCACACGCACAGGGCTACCAAGCGCAGCCACCATATGCTTCGCAAAGCCAGCAGCATCTCCCTCCTCAGTCAGACGTCCAACGCTACTACTCACCAGTTCCCGGAGAGCAGCCTCCGCAGCAAGGTGGATTTGCCAGCCCCTACCCGCAGAATGGACCACCCCAAAGCGCGGCAAATGTTCCTGCTCCTTTCCACTTCATTCCCGGCGGTCTTCATCACGGCGGACCACCCTCAGCGGACATTCGAAGAAAGCCTAGTCCAAATGCACTTCAAGGAAACATTCCACCGTCTGACCCCTACGGTGCTCCCGGCTTTCAAGGCCAGGTCAGACCCAACAGTATCCACACGCTAAACTCGGGAAACCCCCAAGAATTAGCTACAGTCGAATCTCCCGCTGACGGTCGCCACTCATATCCTCCAGCTCAGTTTCAGCAGCAGCCAAAGCCACAGCCACATGCCCAGAACCAAGCGTACGAAGCGTATTCGCAACAACCACAAGGTCCGCCTGCGCAGCCGCAAGCGCAGCCGTCACATCTCAAGAATGACCGTGACGGGCTTCAGAGTCGTCAAACAACAGCGAGCTTAGAATCACCCACTAGCATGTATTCGACGCAACAAGACGGCCAATACCCACCTCAACACGTCCCCCAACAGCCGAGCGCTCCACCGCCCTGCATCCCAGCCAGTCCGGGCCCGCAGACGAGCGGGCAGCCGCCTTATCAAGCATATCAGCCTTACCAGCAACAGCAAAATCCACAAGCCAGGTTGCCCTCCAGTGGTAATGAAGGTGATCCAGGCGACTTTTACAGATAAGGTGTTGTGCATGTATCAGGATACTAGGAGAATGGGAGATCGTTCCACCGTCGCGTTCAAGCGATCACCATGTAACATAGTGCACGAGCGCAGACGTCTTCAATCGATGTCAGACCTGGAGGATCACCGCATCCAGGCGGCTTAGATGGACACTCATTGTATCAACGTGTCATAATCGCCATTGCTGTGGAGCGCTGTCCTAGACCTATCGACGGTGACAGTGCTCCCAAGTTGTTCTACACAGACAATGCCCTTGACCACTTCAAGCGATGCATATGTCTATTGTACTCACGTGCGACTGCCTCACATAATTCACATCCCCTTTCGGAGCCTTACTTGCATATCCTACGGAAGATACCGGTAGGTACAATTGATGCGCTGGCTTGGTGAATGCGAGCAGGTGCTTCTCTGCCGATCAATCGTGGCCTGAAAGATAGGGATCGGAACGAACGGAGCTCTCCAGTATGCGATACCAAAAGCCGGGAAAGACGACATTTCGGCATCTTTGACCTTAGCACGGTCCGGATGAGCCAAGAACGGCAACCTTGAAAGTTTCGCAGTCAAAAGGCTACATCATAGTGTTCTGTTCCGGCGATGCTGACTTTCAACAATGCTCCTCCCTAAAGTGTTCATGCAGCAACGAGGAGAGCAACGATCATTTTCTGTAGCACGGCTGCACGTTGCGCCAGGGTAAAGCAGTCTGAAACCAGAAATTGATTCCAGGCGTTTGTCCTTCTGCGGTTCCGACTGGCCTGGCGTCTCACAAAACGGGAGGCTACCGCAATACTGCATCGTACCGCTTCCTGAATCAGTCGACTGGCAGCGGAGGAGGGTTTGCAAGGAAGACGCGACAAATACTGCAAGGTTCAGCATAAGCCGGAGCCGGTGGTTGGCGCCTGGAATCGTCTTGCTTCTTCTTCTGCTGCTTCTAATGAGCAGCATGCACTTCTTTACACGACGCCGCTCTTACGCAGCCGTAGCCGCTTGAAGGTGCTTAGTCCGGCTCTTTGTAGCCAGGCATTTTGCAGGTCCACGTTGGCCTGCGGGAACGTTGAGCCACGCTGGCAGTCAAGGCGGGACAGCATTGCTTGCAAGGGTCGATCCTGGTCGTGGCTCTGTGCGCGGATGCCAAATACTGTAGCATCGGTGCGACGGGTGGAGGTGACGCCGGCCGCCCTCCGTAAAGTGCCAAGAGGCCTCGACGGACATGTCATACGGAAGCCGTACATTGTGGTGGGAGTATCATGGTTGGACTTTGACGTCCCAGGTTACGGCTCCAGGATTCCAAGACGTATAGCTCACAGCATATAGCTCATGACATGGGCCGCAGTGGTTGATGCCAGATGGCCAGGTCTTGCGCATTCGTGCGGTGGGGTTACTGGGCTGTGTATAGTGGGCAGCTATTGGTCGGTGAGCAGGATTTCGTCGTGGTTCTGTGCAGCGTTTGACCAGCACGGACGTGCGTATGGGGCGGCGTGAGGGAGGGAGAGCTCTGTCGTTTGATGCAGACTCGCTGTGGGTGCTGCGAGTTCCCTTTCCTGTGACTGCATCTGCGGCCAATATATCGCATACACACTGCCGTCTCCATCAATGCTTGTCGTTGTTGCCCATGACTTGCTGGCGCTAAGATGAAAGATCTCGTCGTACCGGAGCTCCACCCTACAGCCGCCGCAGCAGCAGCAACGACAACGCCAGGAGCAGCAGCCGAGCATCATCAGTCACGCAATAAACTGCGGAAGCGATCTCCACGACGGCCCAGGAGCAACAGCAACACAAACAACAGCGCCGCCGGAGCCACCGCTCTGCAGCAACCCCACAGTGCGTCTGCGAACAACAACAACAACGACGACAACGACCACAGCGGCAGCGGCAGCGGCAGCGGCAGCGGCAGCAGCAGCAAGAGTCCCGGTCGTGCCGACGGTGGTGGAGGAGAGACGACAGCAGCAGCGGCGCGCACGTTGCAACGGTCGTCGAGCAGTCGGCCCCATCATCATCATCATCATCATAATCATCATCATCAGCGCTCCGCAAAGCAGCAGCACTCGCGTAGCCCAACGTTGCCAACGCTGGACGTGCCGAGCCCCATTAGCTCGTCCAACTCCAATCACAACCAGCAGCTCGCGAGCGGCCTCGATAACGTCCACGCGCCCGCCAGCTCGAACTCTCTGCACCCGCCAAGTACCGCGACCAACTACTGTACCTACGATCAGCAGCAGCCGCCTCTGCGTTGGTCCATCACCCACCGGACGTCGAGCGACCTGCTTGGGCAGCGCTTTGACTCGGCCGACATCCTGAACAATCTGAACGCTGTTTCCTACGCTGACTGCTCCACCACCACCGCCCCTGGCGCCGCCTCCGCTACCCGGCAAGCTCCCGCACACGATCCCTCTGCGCCCATTGTCACGCAACAGCGCCCAGAACCGCCCCAGCTGCACGTCGCACCACCCTCTGATCTCCACTTGACCGGAAGCAGCGCCGCCGTCGCCAACCCCGCTGTGCGACTGTCGCAGTCGCTTGCTGCGACAGGGCGGCGCATGGATGATCTCTCGTCGCCGCGGAGCGACACGAGCGGCATGAGGAGTCCACGGCAGAGGTACAGCGATGAGAGTGGGAAGGAGAGCAAGGTGCTTAAGAAGAAGAGCGGCTTTTCCAACATCATATCCAGCCTCGTGGGCACGCCCCGGAAACCTACCATATCAGCGCCGGAGAATCCTGTGCATGTCACCCACGTGGGCTACGATCAAGAAACAGGCGAGTTCACGGTAGGTCAAACAATCTCTACTTGTGTGTCGCGCGACGGCACGGCGATCCGATGTCTACATTTTCATGTCGGATAGCAAGGTACTAATTCCATGCGATGACAGGGTCTTCCCAAAGAATGGCAGCGCACACTACAAGCCAACGGCATCACCGAACAAGAGCAGAAGAAGAATCCCCAGGCTATCATCGACGTGGTCACCTTCTTCAACGAGAACAACGACAATGGCAGCGATGACTGGACCTACCATAAATTTGATAACGCGAAGCCACAGGATAGCCCCCAATCGTTGGCGCCGCAAGGCTATCCACAGGCAGGGCTCGTTCCCGGCGGATATGGACAAGTCATGAGTCCGCCTGCGAGTCCAAGATTCCCCAAGAATGAAGGAGAGAGTTTTGAAAACCCACGAGCACCACCTCCAGTCCCGCGAGGTCAAGGTCTGGGGCTCAGCAGTCCGATAAGTCCAGCAACAAATGGCAACATGCTACCAATGCGGCCAGCTCCCAAGCCTCCAGGGAGTCAGTCGGCGAACATGGTGCCTCAACGGCCGGCACCACCAGTACCTAATTCACAGCGGGAGCAGCCAAGAAACGAGAATGGCCTGCCTGCAGTCAGATATGCACCTCCGACGGTAGATATGTCCTCGAACGTACAACCAATGCAGAGCAGGAGTCGTTCAAACACTGGACCTGCTTACCAAGCTCAAACCCCAGTGTCATCTCCCCAGGAGTATCAGCGGCAGCAAGAAGAGGCCATGAAACATGCTCAACAGGCCATGAAGCAGCAAACACTGGAGAGATCACAATCTCAGAGGCAACCCAACAATGTCTATCAACAGCAGCAGGCAGTGCCCCAACAACAGTTACCATCACCCTCCGACTCTCGACAGATACCTCATCCTGCTGCGGTAGACCCTCGTCTCGGACCGGCACCACGGCCGAGACAGCGTCCGCGACAGTCTATCACCAATGCCGAGGTTTTGAGCAAATTGCAGCACATTTGCAATTCTGCAGATCCGACAAAGAAGTACCGAAACTTGATTAAGATTGGTCAAGGCGCATCTGGTGGTGTGTACACTGCATTCGAAGTTGGCACCAACAAATGCGTGGCCATTAAGCAGATGAACCTCGAACAGCAGCCGAAGAAGGATTTGATCATCAACGAGATTCTTGTGATGAGGGACAGCAAGCATAAGAATGTTGTCAACTTCATGGACAGTTTTCTTGTGAAAGGAGACCTTTGGGTTGTCATGGAGTACATGGAGGGCGGGAGTTTGACTGACGTGGTCACGTTCAACATGATGTCCGAAGGGCAGATCTCAGCAGTGTGTCGAGAAACACTGCACGGCCTGCAGTTCTTACATTCCAAGGGCGTCATACATCGTGATATCAAGTCCGACAACATCCTACTGTCCATGGAAGGCAGCATCAAGCTTACGGATTTCGGCTTTTGCGCACAGATCAACGAATCGCACATGAAGCGAACCACCATGGTCGGCACACCGTACTGGATGGCGCCCGAGGTCGTGACGAGGAAGGAGTATGGCCGCAAGATCGACATCTGGTCTCTCGGAATCATGGCCATTGAAATGATTGAGGGCGAACCACCGTATCTGACGGAGTCGCCACTGCGAGCTCTCTACCTGATCGCCACCAACGGAACACCCGCAATCAAAGAAGAGCACAACCTAACGCCTTTGTTTAGAGACTTTTTGTCCTTTGCTCTGAAGGTGGATCCAGACAAGAGAGCTTCGGCTCATGATTTGCTCAAGGTAAGATAAATTTGACTGAGGTCATTTCTTGCCGCCACTGACATGTTCATAGCACGGATTCATCCAAACTGCGGAGCCTCTAGCGACACTTGCGCCGCTCGTCAAGGCAGCAAGACTCGCGCGTGCTGAGGAACGCAAGAACAAGGGCAAGTAAGCTTCGTGCATAGCGCAGCACCGTTTTTTGCGCATGAAGCTGTGTCATTCAGAAATGTAGTGCTCCTGGAGGGATTTGGATGATGCGCAGCACGCATCAGCATCTCGACTGAGCGTTCGGCGTGTACAACAAGCACATTTACTATTAAGGCGCAAGGAAGTCGCACACGGGATTTTTGCACTCAGACGATAGATGGCGATACGCAGCAACCGCTGCGATGATGGCCATGGCATATCTTTGGGACCGTGGCGTCGCGAGTGAGCGATTGTTCAAGAAGATGGCGTTGTGCAATAGACAGCACTGAGTCATGACTGACGGGAATGCGAAGGGAGCGATGGCGCGACCGATGCGCCAGGAAAGGGAACGGGGTATGGGATACGTTCGAAAAGGTTCTTCTTCGTATACCACATTACTACAACAACACTCCAGCCCGCCCGTTCAAGGATGCGTGGGGCTCAGTCGAATAGATACTGCTGTCAAATGATGACGAGGGCAATCAATGATTCTTTCCTTACCTCTTGCACGTGAAGCCGAGATGGTTGCCTTGCCGAAAGATGAAGCCGAGCAGCAGCACCACAGCACAGCTGCGGGAGCGGAATGCGGAAGTGAGGCAAGTTGCAAGGAGCGGAAAAGTTGCCTACCTTATTCGGCGAAGGACAATTCTCGGCTCAGAAAGGCGTGGAGTCCAATCAGGGCTCGCTCATAGTCAAGGGCACTGGACTGAATGGGACTGAACAGCTTGCGCTCGGAATCCGTTCTCGAATCGTGTCTGTCTGCCAACATCATCAAACCACGCACAACACAGCAGCCTCCGCTCTCCTGTTCCGAGAAAGAATCGCACCTGCTGCAGACTGTTGAGCGCATTGCTGCTTCCGGTCCCCCACTTCAAGCGACTTCAAGCACAACCTCGAATATCGCACCACTCTTGTTACACTCACACCATGTCTGACACCAAGGAACTCACATACTCTGACGTCTCGGAGCACACGTCCAAGAAGGACCTGTATATGGTCATCCACGACAAAGTCTACAACACCTCGAGCTTCGTCGACGAGCACCCGTATGTCTGATCCACCACGCCAAAAGTCCGCCGTCGCCATTTCAGCGGCTTCCAAGCATGTGATCCTCCGACTGACTGACATTTGACAACAGAGGTGGTGAAGAGGTCCTGCTCGACGTAGGCGGCCAGGACGCAACCGAGGCGTTCGAAGACGTTGGGCACAGTGACGAGGCCCGGGAGATCCTCAACGGTCTGCTGATCGGTAACCTTAAGAGACAGGTATGACTGACTTGTCGTAGAGAACATATCCATAGCCGTCTTATTGCTGACTCGTCTCGCAGGAGGGTGACCCAGCACCAAAGTCCGCCGCACAGCAAGTCGCCGATACGCGAAACTCCGTCCAAGCCAGCGGCAACAGCAGCGTCGCCGTCTACGCAGTCATTCTCGTCGGTGCCGCCGTGGCCTTCTTTGCATACCAATACCTGCAGCAATCCCAGAGCAAGTCGTAAAGAGGAGGTTGTGGTGGAATTGTGCAATATGAATATTTAGGAAAGAGCTGTGTACAAGGACTACGCACGCGGTCACGCTTCGCAGGAAAGAAGAATCCTTCCCAGGAGCTTCTATCCTACACACACAACTTGCTCCTGCTCCTGCTTGACGCATGTCCATACCGGGAGTCAGGTGAGGCTGCGTAGCTTTAGCACGCAGCGGCAGATATTTTGCGACTAGAGCCATATTTTCTTACAGCACAACCTTTCACGATGCAGCACATCCCCTACGCCTTCCACGCATTGATCCGTGAGCAGTTTCTATGTTGCATGACCAACTCTTGGCTGGGTGCGCCTGTTTCTACCCCGTCTGCCAACGCCGGAACGTAACTGCCATTCCCGGTTTTCGATCGATAACTATTGTGCTAACGAATCACTCGTCCTAATTCGAACGGGAGCGAGGGAAGAGGTGTTGCGACGTTTGAAGGCGCTGCACCGACCTTCATGTGGCGTTGCAGCTCGTTAATTGACCAGACCCTATGCAGGCTGTTGTTCAGGGCGGCGCGTCGTTACTGGCCTTCCTTGCTTAGATGGAAGCCTGTACCAGCTCAGGAAGCCACGACGCCGAGGTTTGGGTCCTCCACGAGTGCCAAAGCAACTGACACATCCCAAGGGCTTACGACAACCATATCGACAACAAACAATGATACACAGCAAAAGTGTATAAAGACGATCAGAATTGACGTCTTTCCGCAGCGTCTCATACGGGATGCCATCAAGAAGGCCCTATCGCTGACTCTGCTTGGCAGCATTTGCGTGCACACCGAGATCGCTTGTGTTTATTGGCAGAAGGAGACCACTGCAACAGGCCTGTCAGCCATGTGCGTACTGATCTGATGATCCTCCGAAAACAGTAGCCAACGCCGATCAGTATTCACCCTTGGCATATGTGCGACCCACTCTTTCTGTAGGGCTGGCGAACACTCTTGGAGCATGGAGAATGCTCATCAACCAACCGGCAGTGATGGTCGAAGAAAGACATCTATCTTTTGGACTGGGTCCACACATCTATCCCGTAATCCCAGTGAAAACTCTCTCGTACAAGGAGACTCACGATCAAGTCGGTGCCAAAGCACGCCGCTCCGGTAAAATCACATCGTTGTGCGTTGAGACCATTCTCTCTTGACTTCTCCGCTGCTCGATTCCAGCTTAGGGTCGTGCCGAGAAGTGAACGAGTCGTTCTGTGTTTATCTTGAGCCGCATGTTCAACTCCGGGCTTGGCTGCCTCGTGAATCGAAGTCGGCGTTCTTGGCTACAGCGAAGACCGTGATAAGAAGCATAGCGCTAGCTCTTCTCCTACTCTTGCCGGCTATGGTGGGGTGCTTGATGACCAATAGCGTTCACGAAAGAGCTGAGTCACGCTGCATTGAGACTTCTTCAGTCAAGCAGCGCTTGAGGGCAATACCGCAGGCTCCAGATCAAGGAATCAGGAGTAGACATCGACACCACAACAGCGCTCCATGAGCTCGATTGACTCGACAACCAAGTGGGCTGTCTGTGTATCACTCAATCGAAACTAATCTTCTTGCCCTGGAAGGCAACTGGAGTTGCCTTCTTCTCCTTTGCACGTTTCGCAGCCTCCCAACTTGGGTGCAGTGGCCCACTGTCATCCTTGCGAGGCTTCTGCTTCGCCTCTGCAATTGATTTGCTTTGGCCAGGAACTCTGCGATCTTTGCCTAGCGCCATGCTGTTCGCACCATTGCCCTTGTTCTTGCCGGACCTGCCACCGCCGTCGCTGTCGACTGCACCTCGCTTCGGATCCCAGCCTTGCTTCCGTTGTTCGTTTTGCAGATGAGTTGCACGCGAGCCGTACTTCTGTTCCCAAATCTTTTGTCGGGCACGTTGACCGCGCCTGTTCTTCTTCGGAGCGACATCAACTTCGCTTTCGAGGTCGGAGCCGCTTCCAGAAATGTAACCTCCCAAAGTCAGCGAAGGAATGAAGGATGACTTCTTCGGCGCAGCGGCCTTCTTTGGTCGTTGTTCCTCCTCAGATTCGTCCTCGGATACCTCAGATAGCGAAAGATCTGCGGCGTGGTCGTACTTTCCTGCTTTACTTGTTCCAGTCTTTTGAGATATACCTTCGGCCATCAGGCGTCGTTCCAAGTCCTCGGTATCAGACACACCATCAAGGTCCTCGTCATCGGACGACGCGAGACGATCACGATACTGCTCCAGATCATCCTCCGAGTCCTCTGAACTATTCTGGGTTTCGGTCTCATCATCTGAATCATCCTGTGCCCGTAGTTTCCGCAACGGTGCAACACGTACTACACCGTCACTCTCATAGACAACACTCATAGACTGGCCTTGGCTGGCATTCTCATAGTCCTTGGCTCTAGTCCTCTTCTTCTTGGCCGGCGCTTTAGGGTTTTCCTTAATTCCAAACTCGCGCTTCACAGCGGCGATGGCAGTCGGAAATGCCTCTTTGACCGGGTTCGAGTTGCATAGTCTGGCATTCACATTCAGGGACGGGGTGTCGCTGTTTGGAAGCTTCGGCCTCTGGAGGTCTGGTGGCAGATTGGGCGACGTCGCGACGGCTTTGATCTTCAACAGCGATTTGGCGAGGTAGTGTTGGGCAGCGAGCGTATTGTCAAGTGCCTATCTTGCACGCCCATCGTGTCAGTGTGACCCTGCTCTTCCACCCAGAATTCATGTATTCTTCTTCAGCAGATACGCACCTTTAACGCTGCAACCTCTGCATCGATCCTTTCCACGTCTTTCTCGTCTTTCGCCGCGACAGCGTTCTTCTTCCGCCGGCCCAACTTCTGCCGTTCGAAGCCTTTGCCCGCCTTGAATGCGCGCGCAAGCTGTTTCGCACTGTCTTCCAACGTCGCCGCTATCTGCCTCTGTCGTCGGAAGTCGGTCGCAGCGGGCGCATCATCTTCGCCTGGATCGCTTTCTCTCTTGCGCTTGGACATGTTGCTCCAATGTAGGTTGTGTTGTGCATAGTGGAGAAAAACATTACAAGACAAGAAATCTTGAGATGCAAGGATGATCCAGCTGCCGAAGGCTAAATTCGGCACGGACCATTTGGGAGAATTATGCATTGCTACATACAGACATCGACCGCGAGCAAGATCAGCAACAGTACAGAAGCCGTGCCGATTTGTGCTGCTAGGACTCTAATCTATCGCTAGCTTGTGGGCAAGCCATCGACCTACCTGCTGCATCCTTCTGCGACCAGATTCCGTGCCGTCCCATGAACCAAGCCCATCGTGCTGCTCATGTTGGAGCATCCCATCGGTAGGCGACGCTTCTGACACAGCAAACACATTACGAAGGACACCCGAGTCTATCTGTCTGTCGTAGCTCTTCTGCAATTGAGCTGCTAGCTCAGTCGTAGTTTTCGATAGTACCGACCCATTGCCACTCGTGACACGAAACGAGGGCAGACGCAGTCCCATAGCATTACTTGGATATCGTCGTGTGGCCTTTCTCCTCTTCGTGGTGAGCATATGGTTCTCCAAACTCCCTAGATTGGCCATGCCTGCAAAGATACCATGTTCGCGGAGGCACTCTAAGCGCTCCAATTGCGAGAGTTCTTCCATCTCGTCTATTGCTTTGCCTTCAATATGCTCGGGCACGTCGGTGCCTGCAGAGCGGAAGAACAAGATCGGAGATGCAAATGGATCGTATAAATGCTCTGGCTTGCGAAAGAGAGCATCGCGGTGCTTCAACAGTCTTTCCAATTCTAATTCCTGATCCGCAACTGTGGCGTTATGGGTGATTTCGTCGAGCTCGACCCAGTCAGTGATTGGATTGTTGACAGCTGCGGCTACGATTCCAGGCTCTCCAATCCGGCACTCGGTGAGCGCCAATGTGGTAGCTAAGCCTCCACCTACAAGCTCACCACACACAGCGATCCGGCCGACATGTTCTGAGCGACCGACACGCGTGATGGCGCGTTTGGGCAAGAGATTCGAGACAACCCAGTCGTAGCCTGCGATCACATCGTGGACAGGAGTGGGAAAGCATGCCTTATCGCCAGCACGATAGTTGATCTTGACGATGTGTGCGTTCACCGCGGACTGAAGGGCAGAGATGTTTGCAGCGTCGTCGGCCAAGTTCCCTCGGACTGGTCCACGAGGTAGGTAAAGCAGCACTGATCCCGTAACGCTGGAAAAAACGCGAGACTGCAGCGGCTCGTGGACGCTGGCGGGCATTAGTCCTACCTTACTCTGGTGGGAAGTAATGTTATCTTACTCGAGGCTTATACTGCCGTTGCTTTGACAAGGTATCTGAACACTGTGGCGCTTCGCGGGTAGCTTTGTTGCTGCGCTGAATCGTCGGCAAGTGTTCAAGCCATTATCGCGATCGAATCTGAGCCGGAAGCGGCATCGCAACATGCCATCAACAGGGTTGCCGCCGAACGGTTGGATGGAGAAATCGGAAAACAAAAACGAAAGACGGCGCGACGCGTTACAGAAAGCTTGAACGAGATTCACGCTGACTCAGCTCCCAAGCAACTCGATGCATTCTCGCAGTGCTTCTTCATCAATCGTGCAACTGTGCACTACTACACGCAACATTAATATCACACTTATGACTTGCCCTCCGGATGTTCCTTTTGCTTCTCTTTCGCGCCTTCTTGCTGCAACTCCTTGATGTGGTCGTCGTGATTGCTGACCTCTTCTCTATCAGCGCCGACAACCGACTCGCTAGCGGATTCGAGCTCTTCTGTGCGCTTTCCCGTCTTCAATTGCTCTTGCTTAGCAGACTCGACTTCCTCCGGCGTCTGAAGCTTGTCTTCCTTGAGCCTCATGCACGGTGTGTAGGTCAGCGTTCGAGCAGGCGCCCGGAAGCGTGTAAGGTGGACAGGACGCTGTGTCGTGACTCTCGAGATTGGTCGTAGGAATGCCATCATCGCTGGCTTGCTTGTTGTATGAGATCAAGCTGTGTTGTAATCCTGCAATGGCGTCAGGTCCGAGCCTGCTGGAACGACGACTGTTCAGCGCACCTCTTCCAAAGTGCGGATGTTTCTGTGAGGGACAGATGGTCATACAACACGCTTAGAACGAGAAGCAGACTGTTCGAAGTTGCAAAAACAATAACAATGCGCGGTTCGAGGCAATGTAGAATCACAAGAGCGCCGTGGTGGACTTCATATTGGCGACTGACAGGGCTTGAGCCACGCCCGATGACCTCAGAGTGAGGTGTGAACATTGACGCAAGGTCGATCCCTTATCAGCCACAGCTCCGCAGCGTCACGAAATAGAGAGGGCCGCGATGGTCACGCGAGCGACTTCTGGGGCCTCGGTAAAGTAAAGACATCGTCAGTCATTGAGATGCTCGACCATAGCGCTGCCACCTATGCAGATGGCGATGATATGTTACAGACAGCGTCGATCCGCCAGTGCGGGCTCCCCAAGAGCTCACGATCCGCTTAGGGTATATGTTCCCGTCACCGTGACCACAGCTCCTCTTCACGATCATCATCATCCCACATCTGTTGGTTGCCCGAATGGCCGAGATAGTCGTGAGTGCTCGCTACGCTGTAGTCTCCGCCGTTTGTTCGCATACGGCCTAGGCCAGACTGGGAGAAGTAGGCGTACGAGTTATTACCGGAGTCTTCAGAGCTGTGCCGATCGTGATTGCCAGAAGACGAATCGTTCGTGTCAAGGCTAGCTCGCTGCTGCCCTTCATGGATCATATCGAAACTCGTTCGACTTGAGCTATCCTGTGATTGTTGAGCTGCTTGCTCCCGTGCTTGTTGCTAGAGCTTTTGATCAGTATGATGATTCACACAACGCCCACAGGATCTAGCACTTACCTCCTGCCAGCGTTGGTACTGGTTGTACTCCGGGGGTTGTTGTGGCTGCTGCTGTTGCGACTGCTGTGATTCCTGTTCCTTCTGGCCTCGTTGCTGTGCCGCTCGCTGAGCAGCGGGTATCTGTATTTGAGGATGCATCATCTGCACCTTCGCAAGGTAGGAATACATGAAATTCGATAATAGGACTTGGCTGTACAGCGCTCGCCTCGGATTGGCAAGCTTGATATGGGCCATGCGGTATATGGCTCGTTCCTCCAGAATGCTGAAGCGAGTCCAGTTGTAGTCAATGTCAGGTTTCAGTATTCGAGGTGCAGGCTCCGGGGACAAGCCTCGATCAGCCTTGCGCCTTTTCTCTTTGAGATCGCCGTCCGAGGTCTTTTTCTTGCCGCCGAAAATAGCAGAAAGCAGCCCATCTTTCTCTTTTTCCTTCTTCGGTTCGGCTGCTTTCTTGCCTTCCTTCTTACGTTCATCGTCAAGCTTTATGTCTTCGCGGTTCAGCACAATACTTTCACGTCCCCGGGCAGGTACGGTACCGTCTATTGAGTTTTGCAACACATCAAGTCTTGCCTTGTCAGCGGACTGCTTTGCCAGTTTACTCGATTTCGACTTTGACGATTCGGACTGGTCGTCCTTCGATTTCTTGTCGTTGTCATCGCTGCCGAGGATCCATTTCCAGCTACTCTTCCGAGGCGCTTCCTTCTTCTCTGCCTTTCTCTCGTCAAAGGTGGGCACCATCGTCAACGCATCTGTCCTGGTGTTCCCACTGCCTGGTAGCGGAGAAGGATGAGACGACAAATCATCTAAACTAGATGAAGCCGCCTTCTCTCGGCCTGGCACAGGGCGCATGTGTGCTCCTCCTCGTTGGAATTGGCGAGGGACTTCATGAGAGGATTTCCGCTCAGGCAGCTGCTGGGCGAGATTACTGACGGGCACTTTACTGCCATCAGCGAGGGTCTCCACAATTTGAGGAAGCGGGTTCGTGTTGTTGTAACCGGGAAGCTGGGCTGTCGTTCGACCTGGCGAAGCGATGCGAGATTGGAATTGCTTCGGCTGCTGTGACGAAGAGATCTGATTTGCAGAAGGATCCGGATCTTGGTGCTGTTCTGCTTGTCGATACTGCTCTTCTCTAGACAATGGGGGAGACTTCGTTCGTCCCTCATCGTGCTCCGCAGGAAGGTCCTCGGAAGATTGTGACGAACCAAGTCGATTGCTGTGTCGAATCGATCTCGATTGCTCATGTTGTGCATGTATAGGCTCGGTCTGCACCCTAGTCAGACCGATCATAGGATGCTCTTCTGCACTGTCTTCCGTGCTTGGGCCTGTGGGAGAACTTGGTGAGTCCTCGTTCTCATACTCGGCGCGACGTTGCTGGGCGCGTCGTGAAAAAGGTACCCGCTCGCCTTTCTTTAGACTGCCCCGGCGATATGTGGTCCTCGTTGACCGCTTCAGGGTGCCAACAGGGGGGAGTATCGGCATATCCGGGAGCTCTCCGTTCGTTCCCATATCCATGCTAGCATCTTGCGATCGCCGCGCGTTGTCCAGGCTCATCCGTCGCATCAATTGCGCAGGGTCGTTGACCAGAGCCTCAAGATCAGACAAGTTGGCTACCGTGGCCTGGCCCTCCACGGACAGACCCTTGGACCTCTTCCTCTCCAGTCTTTCTGCACCATCTTGGTAATTGCCCTTGGTATCAATCTGGTGAGATAGCATGCTCTTCTTCCGCCGTAGACTACTGCCGGAGCCTGCTCTCTCCGGCATCTCTGGTGTCAAACTGTCCTCCCCGCCCGATCGTCTTCGTATCTTGTCCACCCTATCCTCGATGAACGTCTTAAACTCCTTCGGGGCTAATTCGGGGTGGAGTCGCGCGGGGACCCAGAACAACTGCGAAGGGTCATCATCGTCGTCGGATTTGCTGGGCGCAACAGTCGGAATATTGCTGAAGGAGGGGAGGTCCGGATCGGCGGTGTCAATGTTCATAGACATGCGACGGATGGCCTGTAGATTGTTCAGCTCCTGCTGCACCGCTGCGGGACTCGACTCGTAGTCGATGTCGTTCAGCGGGAAGTGCTGGACAGCGGTATCGGTGGACGACTGGCGACTCAGTGAGGGCGGAGAATTTGGCGGCGCATTGGCATTGGAAGACTCGGAGCCCAGAGAGCTCATGCGATGCAGTGCCTTGGGCGAGGGAAGGCTGCCAATAATAGTGGTGGGCGAAGAGGAGACGACTCTCTCACTGCTGTGGGCACGAGGGAGGGGTGTGCGCGACGGGCTGCCGGTGCCGATGGTCGTAGGACTGCTGCTACTGGCAGTGGGACTTCGCGTTTGTGACTGTGCCTGTGCCTGCTGCGCCTGTGCATCAATGAGAGTGCCATGTCGCCGCTGTTTGCGCGCCTCGAAGCTTTCGCGCTCGCTCGGGCTGTTGATGTAGCTCAGCGGGCGGTGACCCTCAGCCATGCCGATGCCCACTCTTGCACTGCCTCCATCAAGGCCGCCGCCGCCGCCGCTCGTGTTACTGCTTCCGCTGCCGTGTCCGTTGTTGCTACCGCTGTTGGGAATGGCGTTGCGCTCCTCGTACCAGGAGCCGATGATATCAGTCACGTGGTGAGAATCGTCACTGATGCTGAGCTGCGGTGCATGTTTCTTGCGGGCCTGGTTGGCGAGGTATCTCCTTTCCAGCTCCCGCTGCCTTTCCGTCATCGGCGCGGCCATGCCCAGGTGCTTGTGCTGGAATGCAGCAGTCGTGTCGCACAAAGCTGACTCGAGCGCGGTGTTTCGTTTTCATTACCATTGATGCCGCATCGCAGGACGGAGAGTCAGCTACAGTATTGATATCATGGCCCCCGGGTGTGGTTGTGAAGAGAGCAACGAGTGGTTCGGCAGCGCATTAATTGCCCAAGAGTGGCTCTCAGCACTGGCCTAGACGCCGCTGCGGCTGCGGCCTTTCCGTCCAGCGATCCGCTTCGTCTTCCCGGCCTGTACGCCACAGCACGCGACAACTGACTCTACCGAGCATACATGTCGATACAATAATGATACTGCCCTTCCCACTCCGCTCACAATCCTGGACGGCAGGTGTAGGTCATCGATTGCTTCCAACATACTCGGCACAGTCATTATGGGCGCTCTCGTTGTTGTCGCTCGAGTCATTAAATGTCACCTAGCTCGTGCTTGCTTTTCTCTAGAGCGACAGTGCAAGCCTTGGGCAGCGGACGTTCGCCTCAGACAGGCCGGCGTAACGACGGCAGCTATGTTAGCGACGATACGCTGCCGGGAACCCGCAGTCTTGAACGAGACCACAACGCAAGAGGTAAATCACATGCAATGAATAGCAGCGACGCTAACAGCGAACGCCTGCTTTACATCTATCGTTCTATTATCCCACAGGTGGAAATGCGCCTATACCCAACGCCATGCATGCTCGCTCCGAACGCTATCAAGGATTCAAGACCTTCGTCTTCATCCACTCACTTGTCCCTACGCCTAAGTTGAGGCCGTTTCGTGCCCACCATCTGCGGACTGCCATGCCACGCTCCCCCTCGTCGCCGTCCTCCAAAGCTTCCTCCACGTCGCACGTCTTGTACTCAACCTTTAGTCCCGACTTTTTCCACCATTCCAGCACATTCACGTAGCCGCTCTTGGTGGCGCCTACTAGAACTTGGTTGTCGAAGATGATCTTCGATCCCTTGAGCTCATGCCATACCTGGAGAATATCTACATGACCATGTGTACTCGCAAGTTTGGCAACAGTGTCCTCATGCGGGAAAGCGACACCGGACTGCAGCCACCATCGTACCACCTCGGTATGCCCGTTTTGCGTTGCGTAGCAGATGCTTTTGCCAGGTTTCAGGCGTGCCTTCGAGGAATCGACGTTGGCTTTTGTATCGTCCACGGCAGTTGACTGAGACTTCCACCACTCCAGTATCTGCATGTGTCCCTGACCACTCGCTTGCTCCAAAGCGGCTTCGGTAAACTTGAGGGGCAGAGCGGAATGCTGCCACCACTCCAAAACATTGCCGAATCCTGCACGAGAAGCGCCGTCGAGCGCTTCGGCGTTGTATTCTTTGGTCAAGAAGGAAGGCGAAGTCCGCCAGAATTCCAGGATCTCGGTTCGACCGAAGACAGAAGATGCCTTGTCTGGCAGGAATGTGTGCCCGAAAGTGGTCCAGAACAGATCTCTATGGTTCGCCTCAAGATGAGCCAGAAGTGGGGTCATGGCGAAGCGCATGATGAGCTTGATGCACAACTTGGAAAGCCATCGTGGCACGCTATGGGTGGCTATGAAGTGCTTGACATCAGCTAGGTTGCCGCGCAAAATAGTGAGCTCGAGAGTTTCCATGTAGTTTCGTGGACCTTGCGCACTCATATGAGACGTCCATTCAGTCGGCACGAGAAGATTCGTGTAGACGTGCATGGTCTGAGATAACTCCCAGTCGCCGGTGAAGTCGAATATCATGGTCCACAGCTCTGGCGGCAAGAGGGAGCTTGATTTCTTGGACGTGGAGTTGGAGAAGGCCGCGCGATGATTCGGTGATAGATTCATGCCCTGGCCAATGTTCAAGAGGTCAACCTGATTCCGTATCGCGTCCACTAAGTCGTCGGTAGCATCCCATGAGTTCACTTTCTTTTGTTCGTGCACAAATGTCCAAAGCAGTGGCTGCATTACTTGTATCCAATTCCACTTCCTACGGATCTTGGTGAGCTGCTTCTTGGTCATAGGATTCTCCCACATGAGCGAAGACATGCCGGGTAAGAGTAATATCTTCTTTGACACATTCCAGCTTCGCAGGACCTCCAACAACAGATTATCCGTATGTCCATGCAGCATCTTAGCCAAATTGTTCGCGTCCAACGGCGCCAAAACCAGCAGATTTGCCCATTCGCATAGCTCAGCCGCCTCTTGCTCAATCTCGACGGCATCACGCGTAGGGGAATGCCGTATCGTGTTCGGCATTGTCAGACATGACGATGATGCTCGGATAAAGTCTTGTCCTCGGAAGCCAGTGTCGAGGACTGCACGCACAGATACGTCAGGTAGGTCTGCGATCAGTGGTAAAAGCTCGTTGACAACCTTTGCATCTGTGCAGCCGACCGAGGCGAAGACCACGTTCAACTCACGGTTGTGGTGGTGAACGTCGATGTCGAGACGCAGAGTGTCTTGTGCACTCAAGGTCATCCTCTGATGCCGCGAGAGTAACGTCTCCATGCTTTAGGCGGACACTCAACTCATGGAAGTGGCGGTGGAGTGGCGTCGCATGAGATGAGATGGAGAGCACTCGAGAGATGCGTCGCTTTGTGTCGGCTGAAAACCAATAGGGTCTTTCAGGTTTGACACATGTGGCAGCACTGCCAAGACGGCCGCAACGTGCCGTAACATGCACGCCTGATGCGGTCGTGACGAGATGTGTAAGTGGTGGAAAGAACATACACATGTGTGGGACAACCAGCCTCGATACATGCGTTCTCCCAAGTAGTGACGAAGGCTTGAGCGGAACGCTGCTGCGAAACGTCCTCTCTCACGTGGCTGCGCGGATAGATCTTGATTGTTGACGCTAGGCCGCAATAGAGTTCAGCCTCTTCCCGGTCTACGGGGATGCATAACCTCCAGTCATCTCCGTGGCCCAGCTTCTGCTGCATGCAACGCCGTACGGTGGATGGATAGCTGAGTGCAGTATATCTGTCGAGCGACGGCCATGTTCTGATGTATTTGCTCACCGCGACCCCAAGAACCAACTTTGTTTCGTACATACAATGCACGCCACATGTCCAATAAATATATGTACATGTATGCAGAGTCGACGACTCGTCTATGATGTTAGCATGATGCTTGCCCTTAAGCTAGGCCGGAACCTCACCGTTCCATCTGTAGGACCGACAGCGCCTGCACACAGGCAGTCTTTTGCCAGAATCTACTGGAGTGCAGGCTGCACGGTGAAGGGTAAATAGCATTTATTGTTGATGAGCTAACCACGCAGTAAGGAGAAGTGGCGGTCATCAGACGTACATGTATATATTTTGAATGTGCGACTGACGCTATGATCGACGTGCTCTGCCCGGCTCCTGTTTCCTGCTGTACATGTATCCATCCTATCGCATAAGCCCCTTCTTTCATGTGCCCACCATCATGCTTGCCGGTAGCGGCATCAGAGCAGCAGTCTCGGTCTGCAGATGTGGGAGGTCTCCACTGCGTCGGGTGAACGCTTTGATCCCGTGTAGACTTTCCAGCCCGTGCCTCGTCGTTGTGTTTCCTTGCACAGTTGGAGCGGTTCTCCTTCGACACACGACTTGCTTGTTGCGCCTCCTAAAGTCTAATTCGACGACGAACCATTACTCGTTAGCACGGTACTTGTACTGCTTACTGACAGAGGCAATACTCGTCCCTCCCCAGAAAAGCACTCGCAGCATTGCAGTATTGCATGCGTGCTGTAGGAAACGGCTGCAGCAGTTTGCCCACCCATCCATCTCTCGCCGCGGACCGACTGTATCCATTCGCGCCCACCGCACCTGTCCCGATACGCGCGCGTTCATCTGGCCGCAGCCTATCCACTATTCACCCGTGGCACACCTTCGCCAGTCTCGATATCACCACGCCGAGCACCACCCCGTAGTCATCGCCGACACGTCGTCTCGCCATCAGCCACAGCAGGCTTCCCTGACCCGCTATTCTCGATGCGATAAATGCGACCCACCAGGCTCTGGATTGTTGGCAGTGGCGAACACACGACTTTTAGGTCGTCACCGCAAGTCAAGTCACCCACGCGGCATTGTATTGGGGAAAGCAGGTCAAAGAGCACGCTTGGGAAGTTTGGACACTGCTGTTATAGTCGCTCTTCCGCCTACGCTCGTGCATGGGTATACTTTGAGATCGCATCTCTGACGACCCCTGTCGGACTAGAGCCTCGCTTGAACCTGTACGGCCACTTGTGTGGCCGTCACTATGCCTTCAGACCATGAGCAGGACCGGCGACCCAGCGAACCGATCAGCGATCCTGCCTATATTGATGCGAACCACAACGACAACGCCCATGAATCACCAAATTTGTCTGGCAAGGATGTGGTACTGCGCCCAAGCCTCGACCTCCATAATCAGACACAATCTCCTACCACCAGGCACAGTCTAGAAGGACAACTCAGCCCGGCCGCCACTGATCGTGTTTTTCCCATTCGCTCCGTCGTTTCCGTCGATGCTACGCCAACGCCCACCACAAGGAATGAGAGACCGGATGGGTATTTCCCCAATGCTGCTCTCTCGCGGCGTTTGTCCCTTAACGCTGGTGGCGACGGCTCCTATGTCAATGGATCTGCACGACCGAGCCGCACGACCACTGAACGGCAGTCCTCACCACGAGGGCGGGACGCTTCGCTTAGCAAGAGTCGCCAAGCCTCGACATCGACTACGGCGGGTTCACAGCTTGACTCACCAGGATTTCCCAATTCGCAACAGTTGATTAACGAGATTATCACCGAGACCGGGAGCGAACGATATGGAGCGCATAGCGAAGGTCCATCTTCTGCCCGCGCTCGTTCTAACATGAGTACCAAGAGCAGCGTAGACGAAACTGGCCCCTTGATAACTGCACGATTCAAGCATATCGTCTCTGAAGGTGGCCATGCAATCATCACCGGCAGAGATGGCGAGACGTTACAGCGTTGCGAGGATGAGCCCATCCACATACCTGGTGCTGTGCAAGGCTTCGGACTGCTTGTAGCATTGGAAGAGCAGCAAGAGGGCAAGTTGTTGGTTCGTGTCGTCAGCGAAAATTCAAAGCGCATGATGGGATACACACCGCGTCAGCTCTTCGCCCTGGAAAGTTTCACCGACATTCTGTCCGAGGAGCAAGCCGACAACCTGCTTGATCATGTGGATTTCATCAAAGACGACGAAGCAGATGTGCTGCTTAACGGGCCGGAGGTGTTTACCATGTCGATACGAAACCCACAGCGAAAGAATCAGAAGTTCTGGTGCGCAATGCATATTAACGAGCGCCACCGTCATTTGATCATCTGCGAGTTCGAGCTGGAGGATGATCCTCAGAACCCTTTAGTGCCGCCGAACGACATGACACCTGAGCCTCCCGAGGACACTCTCAACAGCCAGCCTACGGACGAAGAATTCAACGAAAGCACTCAGAACACCAGCAAACCTCTGCGTGTGCTTCGAAGCGCTCGGAAACGGAAGGGCGAGGCAGCGGCAATGGAGGTCTTCAATATCATGTCGCAGGTGCAGGAACAGTTAGCCGCCGCGCCAAATCTGGAGAAGTTTCTGAAAACCTTGGTAGGTGTCGTGAAAGAACTGACCGGCTTTCATCGTGTTATGGTTTACCAGTTCGATAAGCACTGGAACGGCCGTGTTGTCACCGAGTTGGTTGATCCACGTGCAACCACGGATCTGTACAAAGGGCTCAACTTTCCAGCCTCGGACATTCCGAAACAGGCTCGCGAGCTCTACAAGATCAACAAAGTGAGAATGTTGTACGATCGAGATCAGGAGACTGCCCGACTCGTCTGCAGAACCGTGGAAGACCTGGAGACACCCTTGGATCTCACGTACTCGTACCTGCGCGCAATGTCGCCAATTCATTTGAAGTATCTGGCCAACATGGCGGTGCGTTCCTCGATGTCGATATCTATCAATGCTTTTGATGAGCTATGGGGACTCATTGCGTGTCATACCTATGGTTCACGGGGCATGAGAGTGTCTTTCCCAATTCGCAAGATGTGTCGGCTGGTCGGAGATTCTGCGTCTCGCAACATAGAGCGTTTGTCGTACGCTTCGCGACTCCAGGCTCGTAAGCTGATCAACACTGTGCCCACTCAGAGTAATCCTTCCGGCTACATCATCGCATCATCTGAGGATTTGCTGAAACTGTTCGACGCCGACTTCGGCTTGCTCTCAATTCGTGATGAGACGAAGATCCTGGGTCATCTGGAACATTCTCAAGAAGCTCTCGCTATGCTTGAGTACCTTCGCATGCGTTGCGTCACAAATGTGATGACTTCACAGGACATCAAGGAAGACTTTCCAGACCTGCGATATTCTCCAGGATTCAGCGAAATAGCTGGTCTGCTCCTTGTGCCGCTTTCCGTCGGTGGACAAGACTTCATAGTGTTCTGCCGCAGAGGCCAGCTGAAAGAAGTGAAGTGGGCTGGTAATCCCTACGAAAAGTTTGTGAAAGAGGGCACTGAAGGTTATCTCGAGCCGCGCAAGAGCTTCCGCACGTGGAATGAGACTATTGTCGGCAAATGTCGCGAATGGACCGAAGAGGAGATCGAGACGGCTGCTGTTCTGTGCTTGGTCTACGGGAAATTCATCGAAGTCTGGAGGCAAAAGGAGGTTGCGCTGCAGAATAGCCAGCTTACTCGACTGCTTCTCGCGAATTCGGCGCATGAAGTGCGCACGCCCCTCAACGCCATCATTAATTACCTGGAAATTGCTCTCGAGGGCAGTCTGGACCAGGAGACTCGCGACAACCTGGCCAAGTCACATTCAGCGTCCAAATCTCTGATATACGTGATTAACGACTTACTTGATCTTACGAAAACCGAAAAAGGTGGCGAACTCGTCAAGGACGAAGTCTTCGATCTTACAGCGACGTTGTATGAAGCGACGAATATGTTTAAGGGTGATGCAAGGCGGAAGAACCTATCGTACGAGGTATCAGACATGCCCGGGCTGCCCGGCCAGGTCATCGGCGATCAAAGGAGAGTGCGCCAAGCCATCAGCAACGTCACTGCAAACGCCATACAGAATACATCTGAAGGTGGCGTCAAGGTGGAGATGTACGTGGCCTCGCGCAGTGAAGGCCATGTCGATGTGGAGATCAGCGTGGCTGACACTGGAGTTGGGATGAACTCCAAAAGGCTTGATGCTCTGTTTCGCGAGCTGGAGCAGGTGCAAAGCGAAACGGAGAACATGCTTGCCGAACCGGTTATCACTGACAAAGCATTATCGGAGACCGCCCAGAAAGACGAAGCAAGGACACTTGGGCTAGGCTTGGCCGTTGTTGCGCGGATCGTCCGAAATATGAATGGCCAAATGCGGCTGAAGTCGGAGGAGGGCAAAGGCTCACGATTCGTGATACAGTTTCCTTTCGGCGTGCCGGATACCGCGACGAACCAGCAGGGTTTGGAGAGCGGCGCTTCTCTCGGTTCAGTGACTCCTCATGCTGATGTCCCAGACCATCCACAGACTCCGCCCACCGAAGGCATGGTGACATTAATTGAGCGTGGAAGTGGTACACGCCGGCATTCTGTTGAGTACAGAAGCCCGCTCCTGCGCAAGCACAGTGCCGAAAGTGCCACTAGCAAGAGAAGTCTGGCCAGCACAAAGTCGGGTCGAAGCGCAGTTAGCATCTCATCGAACATTAGTGGCAAAAGCGAGGCGGACAGGTTGATCGATGCCATCCAAGAGCCGCATCGTGTACACGGCCATAGTAAACAACGATCAAACTCCCGTGGCTCCAGTGACCCCGCGCGACCATCATTAGGCACACGGCATACAACGACTGGGGTTGACGCTGGTGGATCTCCGTTAAAATCGCGTTACAGGAGCGCAGAGCTCACCACAGGTTTAGAGCAATCCCTCGCGACACCGAGACTATCTCAACCTGGCGAAAGTCTGGTCACCGACTCTAGTCGGCCTATTCGTCCGGTTCGCATGCCAGACCAGTTCCAGAGCTCACCGATCACTGAGCGGCCATCTTCACAGCCTTTGCCATCGTCAACGGCTGGTCCTCGAGTAGATCTCCTCGAGTCTACACCCGTTGTTCCGGCAAAGAGCGCGACCAACGCGGAGCATCTGCGGGTTCTGGTAGCAGAAGACGACCCCGTGAACAGTCGCATCATCAAGAAACGACTTGAGAAGCTCGCCCACGAAGTGCTCTTGACTGTCAATGGCGAGGAATGCTCAAGCACTTATGGCGACAAGTCGGCCTTCTTCGACATTGTGCTCATGGACATGCAGGTATGTCATAGCATGTCTAAGTAGTACCAGTACCAGACTGCTAATATGTTTCCTTAGATGCCGATTGTGGACGGGCTAACATCGACCAAAATGATTCGGTCATTCGAGAAGTCACATCCGAATGGTTTGCTGTCGAGTCGAGCTACACTCAACGGACGAGTTCCTATCATTGCCGTCTCGGCTTCTTTGGTCGAGAAAGAACGTCAAGTATATATCGATGCTGGATTTGACGGATGGATACTGAAACCAATTTCGTTTCCACGCCTCTCGGAAATTATGCAAGGCATCGTCGATAAGCAGGTGCGCAGGACGAACCTATACCAGCGTGGCTCTTGGGAGCGCGGTGGATGGTTTCACGAGATTGGGCAACCTGCGAGTGCTGCCGACACGCGCCCAAGTGGTGCGCCACCACAACAAGCTCCTGGTGCTTCGACCTCCTCAGAGGAAGTCAAGGTAGCCGCCCTAGCAGACGACCCTGCCGTGAAGGAAGAAGTTACCAGCAAACAGAGCGAGGAGCAGATACGACTGCTTGAGAAACAGGAAACGGAGCACGAGGGGCATGCTTCGTGATGAAGGACCAGAGGTAAATATTTGACGACCTAGGCGGCACAGATTCCTAAACCACGGCAAGATGGCCCCCTTGTTCCCGGACTGCAGCACAGGAGGCCGCGCAGGACACTAAACAGTACCAGTAGCTACAGTATGCGACACAGCGATTGGACAGGATACGGGACACTTTCAACGAATAGTAGTACTCTCAGCTCCTTGGAGGCCCTACGCGACGAAAATGAACTTATTGCTAATACTGAGATGGCGCAGTGATGAGCGAGGTCTGTGGAAGGAGACGCTGTCATATGTGGAACTATGGAAGGCGGGAATTGGGGCTCTCTACGAGCTCCGAAGCAAAGCGTTGAGCATCGGCGTACGTGCTCGAGGTGTCGGGAGGCGGCACCAGGAGTTCTTGTTCGCGAGACCTATGTAGAGCTTAACCGCGCCAATAGCGATTATGTGATGTCGAACTCGACTCGCCAATGGCCACGTACCCGCTGTACTCGGGGACAGAACATTCCGCTGGCACATTGAGCAAGCTCACGTCGTGTCAGTGTATACATGTATCCACCATTCTGACAGGTTACTGGCATGTACTAGCTCACAGACGTCTTTAGCTTGCGCGGTCGTTTTCCCGACATCTGCTGGACAACGTTTTTGTTATGCAGGACAGCACATCCTAGCCGCGCTTGAGATGAGCTGATGTGGCATCGTAGACAAGCATTGTCAACATCAAAGCTGTGACCTCAAACTTACCACTTTGCCACAGCACAAACACCATCCTCGATTCGTGCGGAGTGTTGAGGCCCGATGTGCATTCACCCCGCGAGGCCGCAGCTATAGTGGAGTAGCTCCGGTCTACCTCCTACATCAGCCGCTCCTGTGCCGGAAGCTTACTCAGGGTCCACACGTGACTCCACCCAGCAAGCTTTCTTGGCCCTGGGGATGAAAGTGAATGGTGACGTAATTGGCTTACGATACACGTGATTATTGCCTAAGGCCAACGCAAGCTGCCACTCAATTTTCAATCCCCATTCGGTCTGACTTTGGAGGTAGGTTCCGGTCCTCGTCGCGAGCCATCGATTGTTGTTTTTGGAGGCTCTTGTTGAACTACGTTGATCGTTGCTCCTCAAGTGGCAAGCGGTCAAATATTTGCGGAGCTCTGCTGGTCGTCGTCAGGTCGTTCACAAGCCCATTCCATTCTCGCGCCAGTCCTACATGGCGTTCTCATCTCGCACCACCTCGTGCTGCAATGAAAGCTGTCGAAGTAGCATGACGTTGCAAGACAAGCGAAGATCTGGGATTGCTATGGGTATCATCCGTTTAACAAGCGCCTAGCTCGAAACGCAGTCTCCTCTCAACAAGATCTGCGTGAAACGGTATGGGTTTCGCTTCAACCTCAGGGCCATGAAGCGCTGCTCCGCGTGAGGACCTAGGCTATTACGATGTACCTACCTCCTGCTCCCCGCGCTGCAGATGCGGTGTGACGTCCGCGAGACCGAACATATGGATGTCTTGAAGATGCTTGGGCCTAGCCGCGACTGCCTTCACCAGAAACGCACTGCGAGGTACAGATTGGCTGCGAACAATCGTCCATGTTGTAGCAACCGACATCTGGAACAACTCACATTCCCGCTATCTAAGCCGAGCCCTCCGGATCCTTCCGATTTCCGATTCTTTCTCGCACAATTTACGTTTTGCGGAGTCTGGAGAGAACAAGGCTCCTAGAGTAAGCCAATAAGAGCTTGCTAGCAAGTAATAGCTCGTTTGCGCAGTCGACGCTTAGATCGATTACCCGCGTCAGAAAGGTTTGTCCCGAGGGTTATAACGGCGCAGCAAGGTCGCCCTTCCAACCTAGTTCGACAATTCACTCCTGGTACTTGAACAACAGGCACTTCCCCCGAAACTTGCATCCATTGACGAATTTCTTCAGGACCTCCTGACAATTCGGGTGTCGACTACGTCCAAGAGAACGTCTCCAAACAACAGAAAAGCAATTTCCACTCTTCTTCACTGAACCATCCATCTCAGATCACAATGGCTGCCGAACGTGTCAACAAGACGGCGCTGCACCCGGGCGGTGTTGAGTATGCGATTGACGACGCCTCCTCCACTATCAATGGCTAACCTCGCATCAGGCCACGTCATGAGCACACTGAGCTCGAGGAGGAACTTCACGACCGAGCGCACATTGACTACGATCGCGTGGCAATTGTAAGCAGAATAAAGTCGTCCTCGCCTGAAGAGCGTGTCTAATGTGCTGTAGATTGCCAACCCGTCTGTCGCCGCCCTCTACGAAGACGCTCTTGTCTACGAAACAGGTTCTGCCATCACCTCGACCGGAGCGCTATCCGCATACTCTGGCGCAAAGACAGGCCGCTCGCCCTCGGATAAGCGAATCGTGAAAGAGGAGGGCAGTGAATCAGACGTATGGTACGTATTGAAACGTAGACACAGACCTGCAGCTTGCGTTGTGCTCGACGGCGAGAGCGTCAACTGCTGCTGAAGCATAGCTAACTCTATTGCCTCCAGGTGGGGACCTGTGAACAAGCCCATGACTCCCGAGGTGAGTGAGCCTTCTGAGATACTACGGCGTGCCGAGTTGCCTCGCTTTCACGCAGCATTCGCGCACTCCACGCGTTCGAGCCGAATTGGCGGGGCAGCCGCAAAACGTCATGATCCCCTCGCTCCGCTTGTGCAGCGCCGAGCATGAGCCGCGCCTAGCCCGGCCGCACAGCGCCGCTGCCCCGCGATCGGCTAGGACCCCAGCACATGTCGCGTGGCAATCGCATGAATTCATCGCTTGTCCCGACCTATGGCTAACATATTGGTCGTCTAGGTCTGGCGTATTAACAGAGAACGTGCCGTTGACTACCTCAACACCAGGAACCGCATCTATGTCATCGATGGTTTTGCGGGCTGGGATGAGCGCTACCGCATCAACGTTCGTGTTGTCTGCGCTCGTGCCTACCATGCGCTCTTCATGTACAACATGCTTATCCGCCCCTCGCGTAAAGAGCTCGAGCACTTCCATCCCGACTATGTAATCTACAATGCCGGTGCCTTCCCAGCCAACAGGTATACCACCAGTATGACATCCAACACCTCAGTATCGATCAATTTCCAGGAGAAGGAAATGGTCATCCTTGGTACCGAATACGCTGGTAAGTAGTGTTGTCATTGCATGTAATCATCGTTTCGATACTAATGCCTTTCTTAGGAGAGATGAAGAAAGGTCAGTAGTAACTTCTCATTTTGTGTCCTTTCCGGACCTGGATCTGGAGTGGTTCTACCCTATGCTGTGGAGGAAGGTATGGCCACCTTGCTGGAGCTGGAGGAAAGAGGCATGATGGTGGTGTTGCCTACTCCCATCTTGTCTTTCAGCCCGGCCCAATACCGTCAACACCACCACCATCACCATCGCCAACGCTCTGGAACGGACTTTTGACAGGAGAACAACGCTGGACGGTAGTGAGACATAAAGTCGACCATTATGCCCAATACCAAGTCCACAATCATCGCTATCTTGGTGCCTCTGCTCTGGTCTGCCCTCAATGTCACCTGCTGGCTTAGCCCTCGCTTTCTTCTGGTCCTTCTTTCTCTGGAACGCATCTCTGAGCTCTTCGACCTCGTCGGTATCGAGTTTTATCCCGGTTTTCTCCCCGTCCTACAGGCCTCTGCTCCACCTGCGGGTTCCTGGTTCCTCTCTCTGCCCTCCGCCGACGATCCAGACATGGTATGGGCAGTGTATGTCCTTGTCCTCCGGAAACCCGGTCATCGCTACAAAGTCTACGTCGGCTCTTCCACAGCAGAATTTCGTGGCATTCGAAGCCGCTTCAGCGAATACGATAGGCTCAAGCACCTGCCCAGAGATGTCCAGGAAGCTCTACGAACCGCTTACACCATCAAGTCAAAAGCTCTTTTGGCGACATGCCCTATTCCTACAAAGGGTGAGGTGCCCGTCTACAGAGTCGTCGTCGTCGCCCTCGAAGCAGTCTTGGCTTGCTACTTTTGGACAATGTTTAAGATGGACCACGATTACGGCTTAAATGACATTTGCGCCTGGCCCAAAGACTCATTCACATACGACGGCGCTTGTTCTCACAATCCCCTTAAAGAGGCGCTCGCTGGAGAAATTGACCTCACTGAAGCGGAACTGCAGCAGATCGCCGACACTGTCAAAGCCAAGAACATTGCGTATGGAAGGGCATATCACAAGCAAGAACGCATTGACGCCACTCCTGAATTCAAAGCAGCTCAAGCCAGGGCCAATAAGAAGCAACGACCTAGGACTCAACAGCTCCGACGAGAGGCCAAGAAGAAGAAGCTTTTCTACTGTGATATCTGCCACTATCCCGCTGGTGATGCTGGAAAATTCAAGGACCACAAGAAGACCAAGCAACACATCCGCCGGGAACAGGAATGCTCAAACAACTAATCCTATTACCGACACTAACCAGCAAACAGGAATTTTCACCGTCCTCTTCTACGAGATGCCTGTCAAACACAACGTCTTGACTCTGCACTCGTCCGCAAACGAGGGTCAGAACGGCGACGTTACAGTCTTCTTCGGTCTTTCGGGAACTGGCAAGACCACTCTCTCCGCGGATCCTAAGAGAGCGCTCATCGGCGACGACGAGCACTGCTGGAGTGACAA